>CM023451.1:90317891-90717891 GCA_013339765.2 Haemaphysalis longicornis
TGTTGTATTGCCATGTTATTTTAGACAATTCATTACACAACTGCCTGACAACAAAAAAAGGACGCCCTGCCACCCGTAACAATCAGAGGAGCAGCGGGATCACAAGGAACAACAATTAGAGGAAGAAGATAAAACAAAATGAACAAAACAAAACAAAAAATACAAAAAGCGAGTTACATACGTTCGCCAAAATAAAAGGTGCACCATGGCGTAGTCATACCACAAGAAAAATATGAATACACATCTGATATCGGACCCAATCAAACAAGAAACAAAGCAATCACAATGCACACATCCTTCAGGCACTAGAAAGTAACAAAATTAGAGCGCTAACAACTACTGTCGCCGGTAATTTTTATTTTCCTCAACAATTTTTCTTTGACAACTTTAGATATATTTGTTTAGGCTACGACATCGAATGAGATCAAGAATATCAGGGTACCGGTTGAGGAGGTGAGGAATCTCCCATTTTAACCCTTGATTCCCAGTCTGTCCGGGAACGGCATTGTTCTACCAAGCACGTTCTCAGTTCATACGGACTTCTATGTACATGATAGTTTAAATCGAACAATGTTTCCTTATAATTATACTGGCGGAGTACTTCTAGAGATAATTTTTGGGTGTAAAGTTGCCGTACTGGCAGTATTTCATGTTTGTTAAAGTATGCTGCGCAACTTGCAGAATACATTAGGTTTGCAACTGCTCGTGTGGCTTGTTTTTCAAGTATCGTAAGCTTATTTAGGTTTGTTTGCGCTGCGGTGGACCACACTAAAGAGTAATAATTAAATCGCGAATGAAATAGCGCGTAATAAACTTGGCGTTTTACACTCGTAGGCAGGTATTATCTCAGCCGGCTTAATGCACCGACAGCTCGAAAAAGGTTTCTTCTAAGGGAAGTTCCGTTTGGCGTCCACGAAAGGTTTTCATGAAATGCTACACCAAGGAAACAAGTTGTCTCAGACTCTAAGATGCGTCTGTTATTAAAGTTTCACATCAGGTTGTAGGAATTTGTGTCCCTTTTGGTCTTAATACGAGGTATTTTGTTTTATCTACGTTTAATTCTAGCCGATTTGTCTGAGCCAAACACCTAAATTTACCAACCAATCATTCGCTTTTTTATAGAGGTCTTGAATATGCATACCAGAGAAGAACACGTTTGTGTCGTCTGCGTACAATAAACGTTTTTCTGTGCCCTGAAGATTTCAAATGTCGTTTATATACAAGAGAAACAGAACTGGACCAAGAATCGATCCTTGGAGTACCCCATACTGAATGTACTTGGTGCCTGGTTTAATGCCATTTATTTCTGTACACTGGGACCTGGACAATAAGTAACTTTTAATGAGCGACTATGCGACACCTCTGACTCAATAATACGAAAGTTTCTGTAAACGCACATCATGTTGAACGCTATCAATTGCTTTTCTTAAATCAAGAAATATACCCAGTGTGAGTACTTTCATCTCAATGTTTTCTAGAATTTGCTCTTGAATTCCGAGAAGTGCCACCTCAGTGGATTTTTTTCTTTTGAGAACCAAATTTCTGTGGTATTAAAATATTGTTTAAGGACAAGAACGCTGTTAGACTTTTGTTTATAAGACGTTCTGCGATTTTTGCAAACACTGAGAGCACGGAAATCGGTTGATAGTTATTTGAATTGTTCATTGAGCCTCCATTATGTATAGCCGTCACACGAGCAAGTTTCATTTTCTCAGGGAACACTCCTTGAGAAAGAATGAGGTTACATATATGCACAAGGGGAACACTTATTCGCTCGGCAACAGCCTTTAATGGTTTAGGTTTAATACAGTCAGAACCTGCTGCACAGCTGTCTTTCAACGAAAAGGTTATCTGAAGGATTTCAGATTGGTTGGGAGGAGATAAAATCATGGTATTTGGACAACATTTTGTGATGAACTGCTCGCATAGGACATCGGCAGTGTCCTTAGTAGGTGCACCAACATTAATAAAATGTTCATTAAATGAATCTGAAATCTCAAGTTCAGTTAAATTGTCAGATTTAAATGAAACTTTTTTAGCTTGTGGAGATTTTGATACTATTTCTTTGACTTCTTGCCACATAAGGCGGGTGTTTCCGGCAGTTTCAAACCTATGCATGTAATATTGGCATTTGGCTTTTCTTATATGTGCGGTACCATTATTTCTTACGACTTCAAACTATTTGAAATCACTTTCTTTCTTTGTTTCTTTGTTTCAAAAACACCTGGAAGAGCATATTTCTATACTTTATTCGCTCGTATAGTTCACGGGTTACCCCAGGCTTACTTGCTTTTTTATGTCTTTTCTGAGGTTCGAGTGGAAAACATGTGTTATATGCTGACAAAAAACACTACAGAAAAGCGTTGTATGCACAATTCGCATCTGTCTTACTTAAAACCACATCCCAATCTTCTGCCGATATAATAGCTTCGAAATTCGCTTTATTTTTCACGGAGTAATGTCGCATCAAGTTGTCTTGTTTGGATTTACATGGTAAACTACGAGGTAGTAGAATGTATATAGGTGATATCACTTAAATCATATGAAATAACGCCAGCATTGACATCATCAGGCGATAAACATGTCAAAAAAAGATCCAGTATTGTCTGAGACCTAAGTGTAATTAGAATTGGCTTATCGAGAGCAATAAAGCACCCATACGACTGGAATATTTCTTGAAAACGCATGTAAGATGGATTTTTCGAGGAGGCATTCATGTTTAATTCCCCGACAAGAACACTTTCTAAATGTCACTCAAGCTCAGCTGCGACACTTTTTTGGAAAAGTCTAAAAAGTTGTTCAACACACCAGATGGAGGGCGATAACAAAGAGCGAACAAAAAACCATAGCATTTCACCGGAATACACTCATAATTATCGTTAATGACCTTGAAATCATCATAAAGCAAATCATCACGTATGTAAATAGCAATGCCACCCCCACGTGCAAGGCGGGGGGGTGGCATTGCCACCCAACGGGGCAGAATTGCATGGCGAGAGACCAGTCGCTAAAACGTTTGTCCATATTGCGGGGTGTTTATCTTAACGGGATCAATATTAACGAGACATGACTGTAATAAGTTAGCGTGTTGCTGCCGCCGTCAAGCCTCTCATGTGTGTAGAGAAGGAAGCGGCTTGACTTGCTTGATGCGTAAGTTATTCTTATTCGTCCTCCTAGCAAAATCCCGTTGTTCTGGGCAACGCTTCGCCTAATAAAGGCCCGTTCAATCTGGACCTGGATTCCTGTCGTAATATTTTGTCGTGGTGGAGCTGCTGAGTATCAACTCATGAATATCAATCTTAGACTTCCTCGTCGTAACACCAGCCCACGAGGCGATCCGCCGCCTGCGATGCTTCTAACCGAAGTTCGTCCCCTGTCAACCCTCAAACGAGTTATGACCTCAACGGCGATTCAGACAAGCCACCATCCCGAATGTGCCCCGCCAGGTTGGCTCTTCATCTCTCGCGAACCCCGAGACCTTTTCCCGGCGACAGGTTCGAGGACGTGGAGGATTGGCTCGACAGCTACGAGGATGTGGTGGGCGCCTTCAATGAGTGGAAGGCCGAGTGGAATGCCGAGCGGAAGCTCGGTAATGTCTAATTCGCTCTTGAAGGTACCTAAAAGACGTGGTTTGAACGCCAAGACTCATCTATGACCGCCAGGCAGGAATTTCGGCGGCTACTGTTGCTGGTCACTTACAGCAGTGGGAGAAGGAAAGAGAAGGCTGAGGTCGCTCTCCAGGTGAGGGTAAAAAAGCCAACCACGTGGTTCCCGCGTTTGTTGAGGACATTACAGACTATTTAGGCGGGCCGACCAGCATACGCCAGAAGAAGAAAGTTTATTATTTATTAGTACCTAAATGCTATTATGAGTAACACAATCCCCCGGGGGGTCATGGGGGTGGGCAAACACATTGGCATGGAAACAAATACAAAGAAGTCGATTGTCAAGATAGGCATTTTCAATGGCACTCTTGAATTTTGCGTTACTGGTAATAGCGGCAATGTTGGCAGAAAGGTTGTTCCATTCTGGCGCAGTGAAGATAAAAAATGAACGTTCAAAAGTTGTGGTCCGCCTGCGTGGGATATACACGGCGTTGGGGTGAGAATGGCGAGAGATACGATGCGCTAGAACTACGATCTGGTATTGCGGGGGAGAGAGTAAAAAATTGGTGAGAAAGGCAGACACGAGATCTCTGGCGGCGGTATTCCAAAGATGGCAGGTGGAGCTGACGTTTCAATGCTGAGATGCTGGAACGGAAAGAGTATACTGATAGAATAAAGCAGGTGGCACCATTTTGAATTGATTCGATGGAGTGCGAAAGGTTAGCTTGATGCGGGTCAAAGACAGCACTGGCGTACCCTAATTTCGGCAAGACAAATGTTTTGTACGATAATATTTTAATTGCAGTAGGAGCGGAGGACAGATTTCTACGAAAAAAGCCGAGGGCACGGTTAGCAGAATTAGTAATGTAGTTGATGTGCTGGGTCCGAGTTTGATCATGGGAGATGATGATACCTAAGTACTTGAATGAGTCAGTGGTAACAATTGCGGCGTTATTACAGACATACGTGGAATTTACATAATTACGACGTCGGTCGAAGGAAACTAATGAGGACTTGCTAACGTTACTTTTTATTAGCCATTTCAGGCACCATTCCTGAATAATAAACAAGTGTTGCTGAAGGATAGCGTTATCGTCTGAGGTTAGTATGGGGTGGGAACTTACGCAATGATCTGCGAAAAGACGGATGTTAGATGAGACAGTAAGCGGCAGGTCATTAATGTAAATTAGAAATAATAATTGGCCATGCACAGTTCCCGGGGGAACACCAGATAGTACAGCGGATAATCAGGAAGAATGCGAAGTTACATGAACAAACTGCTTGCGGTGAGTTTAAAAAAATCGCATCCAATTAAGAACATCCGGGTGTAGGTTTAAACGGGAAAGTTTGAGTAGGAGCCGGGCGTGAGGATCGAAGGTCTTCTCGAAGTCAAAGAATACTGCATCATCGAGAATGTTTTTGTCCAGATAAGTATGCAAATCGTGAAGAAAAAGGGCAAGCTGCGTGTCACAAGATAAATGTCTACGAAAAACGTGCTGCTTTGGATGGAAGAAGTTCACAGATGATAGAAAGGAAACTATATGGGAGTACAATACATGTTCCATGATTTCAGAAGATACGCTGGTAATGGAAATGGGGCGATAAATGTTAGGTGACGACCGGTCGCCTTTCTTGAAAACCGGAGTAATCTTCCCGATACGCCAGTCTTCTAGGACAGAGCCTGTATCAAGTGACTGTTGAAATATGAGGATGCTGCTTGTGTGGTTAGTGTTCTTCAGTATTTTTGCATTGATGCCATCAATTCCTATTGAAGACGAGTTCGACAATGAGTCAATCACTTTAGCGATTCCATGAGGATCGAATATAATACTTTGCATTGGGGTACGTGAAAGGTAAGGCGCGTCGTGAACATTATTAGCAAGCCGGATGTTAAAAAGCGCAGAGAACAAATTGTTCAGAACGTCAGCACAGTTCACTTTTGAGATGCTGTTGCCACAGTTGTCGAGCAAGGAAATTAGATTGCTTTGATTTGGGTCAATTGTTTCCCAGAAACGCTTGGGGTCATTTCCTAGAATGGTAGGCAGAGGTAGTGGAAAAGAATTTTTTTTGGAATTCGTAACCAGCGTATTATACTCTTTTACAGATTTGTAGTATTCATCCCATGCAATTTAAGATCCGGCCTTTTTTGCTGGTCGAGGTTGCGTCATTTGATGCGGGGTGTGACGGAACATTTGTTTGGTGGACTTGTGCGTGTGCACCGCCGCCAGCTCCACCAGGGAAGCGACAAGACTGGAACATGCACTACAACAACGCTTCATCCACTACAGAAACCCCACGCCGTCAGCAACAAGCCAAGCGGTCTCGCTATCTCCGAGCTGATCCGCGACGAGATTCGGCATGTGCTACAACCCTCTGCGCTGTCGCAGAGTACTCTCGCTCCTCCAACTTACGATGCAGCTCCTCCCCATGCATTGACGTTCACCGACTAGCAGCGCACTGCTCCTCCCGTGGCCCAGGCAGTTCCAAGCGGCTTCGGCTCCACGATTTCAGCGGTTTTCAGGCGACGCTAACTAAGGTGACCCAGTGACAAGCAACAGGAAAGTGACCATATGGCTTATGACGGACAACCGATCGCTGTGCTGTCACTTCGGTGAAGCAGGGCACGTTCTCTGTCATTGCCCGTATCGCAGGATGGACCTGAGGGGAGTCTCTCGGGACACTCCGCGACCCCGCTACGGTGAACGTCCCATTGAAAGTCAGGACTACCTGGCTGCCAACCTGCGCCATTCACCGTCGCCGCTGCGACGCCAGTCAGGGTGATCGTTTCCCCTATTCTTCACTTCGCCTCGATGCCCTTCCTCCTAGGGGGCGACCAGTGACAGGTCCCTGAGTTCTCGGCGGGGAAACTGAAGACGGCGTCCACCGGGGGCAGGGCCGCCGCCGCCGCCAGCTACGTTAAAATCCTTCACGTTTTCCTGGAACAAATTCAGAACCCGATTCAATATCAACGCCCCGCCCGACGACCTGACCCAAACTCCTCCGACCGGCCGTTCTACCTGTGGCATGGTTTCGGCCGAAATTTTGATTACTGTTGGCAACCATCATTGACTGCTCTAGTAAATACGGGCGCCGATTCCTCTGTGATGATTAGCCAGATAGCCAGTACGCTCAAGAAAGTCATCGCACCACGGCATTGCTCGTAGATTACACGGCTGCTGGTCATCTGGTTACACCGATCGGCGTATGCACCACCATTGTACAGATACGGGCGTATATTTTCCTGGCTGCTTCCTAGTCCCGCCTGAATATTTCGAACAGCTAATCCTATGGTTGGATTTTTTTCACGAGAACAATGTGATTACAACCTTCGAAAATCACTGGTCACGTTTTTGATTTAGGGATCCGTTAAAAACGAACAGGAACCGCATCGGCTAGCGTTACGTGTTAGCGATGACCACGTAACACTGCCTTCCCGGGCCAGCGTTACGTGCTCTCCAATCCAACCTGTGAAGGTGCTTGGAAAGCGAAGCTGTAAATGACACGCACAACGATTATCTATGCGACGTCACTTGAATTCACACGCGTGGTTCTACAAAGAACGCCGCGAGAGGTCACGCAACGCTGGTCACGTGTCATTCAGCGCGAACGCAGGGGTTAAACCCGCAGCTGTGCTCGCTGAGTACACCATCTGTCCTGACCACGTTCTCCGCATGTGGTCGTAGCTCAATTGGTAAATAACGGCATCTCGTTGTGTTTCTCTATTCATTCACGGTTCGATTCCTGGCGGTGCCAGTAGTTTTTGTGTTCATTCGAGCGAGTTTCTGTGAAGTCAAGAGTCGCAATGGAATTGTTGGCGGGTAGAGGTAAACCTTCGCTTTTAAAAACAGCCGAAGCGCTCCTTGAAGAACCGCTGAACTAAAACACGGACTCCAGACGATTATCGATCTTTATAGGGTATGATTTTGCTTCTTCGTAAAACGTAAGACAAACGGCTGGCACTAAGCAGGGCATTGCTTCTGAGGAAGGCGAGAAACCTGTTCCCTGCATCCACACAGTCTCATCGAAAGCGGTATGCATGCAGTTCGTCGCTTGGTGAAAGAAAGGGTGAAAAGTTACGTTATAAAAGACATCGACTAGACCTTTGCGCCCGCAGTTGTTATTAGTGGCAAACGAAGCCGGCACTCTCCGCTGTTGTTTCAATGACAGGAGATTGAACAAAATCACGAAGAAAGAGGTTTCTCCCTTACCTCGCATTGACCCCTCCTTAGATTGTTTGCTTCATGCTAGGTACTTCTCTTTCATCGATGTTCGCATTGGGTATTGTCAGACCAAAGTGGATAAGCGCGATTGGGAGAAGACTGCCTTCATTGCTCGAGATGGACTCTAAGAATCCAAGTTGCTCCCCTTAAGTTTCTGCTCTTCCCCAGCGGCCTTTCGAAGAATGGACACTATTCTTTATGACCTTAAGTGACAATCACGTCTTTGTCTATCGGGTTGACGTTGCTATCTTTTATCAAATCTTCGACGAACATCTCAAGCTCCTGCAAGCCGTGTGAGAACAAATACGGTCCTCTGGACTCTCCCTCAACCCCGAGAAATTCCACTTGGCGTTCAAACAGCTGATGTTTCCAGGCCATTCGCACTGTCGTTCCTCAGCTGCGCGACCTTGTCAAAGAAGAGTTGGCCTCCATGGCGGATATCGCCCCACGACGTCTTCTGTTCCTACCCCTACATTATGAATGAACATTCTGCGCCACCTCCGCCGCAGCACCCCCCCCCCCAGGTATACTACAATGGCGTCCGACCAGTCCAAAAGGTTTTCTGGAGTGTTTGACTTGTCTAAAGCAGGATGAACAGCGATGCTATGCACCTTTTGGAAGTGACATCCGTTTTCCTGCGATGCTCCCCGAAACGAGCACGTCTCTTCACCGCAACGCTCGTCGTTGCCTCCGGCCCCCGTCGATACACCTCACAACGAGCGTTCACCACGTCACCGCCTATCATGCTCGCGATAACGCCGCTCTGTCTGCCTCCACGACTCGCGTTCCACACTACTGACTAGAACTCGGAAAACTAGCACAGTTTTTTTTTGGGGGGGGGAGAGGGAAACTGCGTTATTTAAAAACCTAAAACCTCGTCCAGCAAGATCGTCGAATACATTATACAGTAGACTCTCGATAAACGGAACTTCAAGTAACCGAAAAAATTATTTCCCTTTAACAGGAGTTCCGTTTATTGAGAGATATGGGCAAAGGTGCAAATTTATGTGGCTACGCAGTCTTAATGGCATTTTATAGAACTCTAAGCACTATAAGGTCAATGCACGTGAATGTTTTCCAGAAAGCAAAAAACTACAAGAGGCATAGGCACACATTCACAAAGTTGATTTGGCAACAATGAGTCGCTGTGCAATACAAAATGCATCAAATATTTTTGTTTGAGTCATTGCAACTGCATCTTCACGGAGGCTAGAGGCCTCAACTTCGCCAGTGCTTACGAGCCACCGAATTTAGAAGACGGCAAAGCGGTAATTAAGCGCGAATAGCACCACGATGGCCCGAACCATGCGGCAGGAGCTGAGCCCTGTAACCTCGGCGTCTTGAATCGAGACCGAACGACTGGAACAAGAACTGGGATGTTGCATTCGTTGCTCCAACACGGCTAACCACTTACAAGACGAGGCTTACGAACCCAACGAGGCTAAAAAAACACGGAGGTAGAAAAAAATTACTCCCACCTCCCCTCGCGGGAACCCCTGTGTACATGCGACGCATAGGGGGTTCCGTTGTTGTTTCCGTTAGGTTGATTCTCCCATCGCTTTACCCAACGAGCGATTCGAGGCAGCAGTCCCTTCGGCCGTCGGCTCACGGATACAATCTACGCACGCCGGTTGCCCTACCGAGTCTACTGCCTGGAAAGTCGGTCGCAGCTGCGCATGCCTGTTCACGGATTTGCAGCGACTGGGCATCTGCGGCGCCATCAGCTGCAGTAACTTCTGCCGGCCACCAGGCGTCGCTGCGTCAACAGGACATCAAGGAGGATATAAGCGCACTGCGTCACCTCACTGGCCACTACCAGGCCTCTCAAGCTTGGACGTTCCTTGGTTTCCTATAGGCGGCGTAAAAATCGACACCAACCTACAGCGGCAGTTTTCTTAATCAAGTCCACCAGATGGCGCAACCGAGAGGTTACTTTTGGTAGAGAATACAAAACATTCATTCCATGACTTAGAGAGCCAACAAAGTTCGCTTACAATGTGTTGTTTAAAAAGACTATTAACAAGTTCCGCATCAAACATCTGTTGAGCAAAATGTACGCAACTTTTTACGAACAGCCGACTGGTGCACCACCTCGCTTGTGAATTCGCAACCACAAAGCCAGGCCTCTCAAGCTTGGACGTTCCCTGTCTTCCCTATAGGCGGCAGTAAAATCGACGCCCAACGTGACCAATCTAAAGCGCTGTTTTCGACCATCAAGCCCACCAGACGGCGCAGGCAAAATGTTACTTTTGGTATAGAATACAAAACATTCATTCCGTGACTCAAAGAGCCCACACAGTTCGCTTACAATGTGTTATTTAAAAATACTATTAACAAGTTCCGCATCAAACATCCGTTGAGCAAAAATGTACGCAACTTTTTACGAACAGCCGACTGGTGCACCACCTCGTTTCTGAATTCGCAACCACAAAGCCGCCAATTCGGCCAATTCAAATTGAAACCGCTGCAACGGCCGACCGTTTCAATGTGCGCGGAGCACTGGTTTCGTGACTGTTATTGCTGTTATGTGCTTTTGCGTCCATCAGTTGTAGAGAGGACTGGCAAAACACGGGAATTGAGTGCTTGTGGAATGACAAATGTGGGAAATTCCGCATCGGAAGGCAGCTGTCGAGGCCAGAATATTCGATTCTCTTCCAACAGAAGGTGAGTGTTATGCACTCCGCTAGAAAGACGGTGCAAAGGAAACCGTTGTCGCCGTCAATACTTCATTTGTGCCCTTCGTTCGAAATCTTAGCGCAAGTGAACGAGTTGTTATGGCAAAAAAAAAATGTTGTCACGAAAGCGACGTACAATTGCAGCGATCGAAATGAAATGATGTCCTGGCCTCTGTAAACTTGCGGATGTCAATAAACGATTTGTTCTCACTTGCTGCTCACTGTGGTCTGTGCCAGTCGAGGCCATCTGGTCACCTGGCGTAACATCACTTCACTAGCGCGGCGCAAGTAAACACGCGACCAGCGTGCCAGCCAGGAGCCAGCAGGAGCAGCCACGGCCGGACTCGACCGCCCCTTTCGCGCCGCGGGGAGGAGGAGAGTCGAGTCCGGCCGTGGAGCAGCGAGCCGGCGGCCGCCGTGCGAGGGCAGCCATGTTATTAAGGAGCTCAAGCGGGCCTGTGCAAAAAGCATCCGCCATGTTTACAAAGCCGTGTTACAGCGCCCATCAAGCGGGCGTACTGGGTAGTTCACGACGCCGCCACTACGCTTTTTCTGGCACTACAGGCAAAGCTAGACCTTTGCTTCTCTAAATCCCTCCCTGTTCTGTGACAAAGCTAAGCTAAGCCAAGCTGGATTGCGGTTAACTTATTCTCTGTGGTCTTGTCAAATCTAGTTTCTTGAGTATTTCTGCGCTGTGAACATGCAGTAAGTGTGATACGTGCCACCGGGAAGGCTCAGCGACCCGCGTGAGCCTGTTGGAGCCCGTGTTAGCGGGGCCCGCTGTACCGCCGCATCGACTTGTGATGGCGCATCTAGGCCTATAGCCAGGCTGCGACTCCTCTTGCTATTGGCATCACTCTTCGTTTTACGGACTCGCCTTGGTCCAGACCTCGCCAAACGTACGTGTTGCTCCTCACGACGGATGCGCCCGTCTGAGTGTGCTCGCCACTACAAGTCTGTCTCGCGCGCTGTGCACGGAGTTGGTCCCACTACCCTCGCTGAAGCATCGCCCCAAGGTACGCCGCCACATGTGCGCACCCCTTCCTGGCCGCCCGACAGTCACGTTGTGCCTCTTGCTCGCTGGAGACATTGCGATCAATCCCGTCCCCAAGCGCACGTCGTCACGTCCTACTTGCAGCCGCTGCGAAAAGGTTGTGTATGACAACGTCGCCGCTCTCCAATGTGACGGATGCGGAAGGTGGGCACATCGCACGTGCGAACTGATGACGCTCGCTGTATACCGCCGCTTTCATCGTCGTCTGAGTGCTGGTTGTGTGCCCTTCGTTCGGAAGCTTAGCGCAAGTGAGGCGGTTGTTATGGCAAAAAAAAAAAAATATGTCACGAAAGCGACGTACAATTGCAGCGATCGAAATGAAATGTCCTGGCCCCTGTAAACTTGCGGATGTCAATAAACGATTTGTTCTCACTTGCTGCTCACTGTGGTCTGTGCCAGTCGAGGCCATCTGGTCACCTGGCGTAACATCACTTCACTAGCGCGGCGCAAGTAAACACGCGGCTAGCGTGCCAGCCAGCAACCAGCAGGAGCAGCGAGCCGGCGGCTGCCGTGCGGGAGCAGCCATGTTATTAAGGAGCTCAAGCGGCCTGTGCAAAAAGCATCCGCCATGTTTACAAAGCCTTGTTTCAGCGGCACCAAGCGGGCTCCCTCGGTAGTTCACGACGCCGGCGCTACGCTTTTTCTGGCACTACAGGCAAAGCTAGACCTTTGCTTCTCTAAAATCCTCCCTGTTTTGTGCCACTACCCAACAAGCGATTCGAGGCAGCAGTCCCTTCGGCCGTCGGCTCACGGATATAATCTACGCACGCAGGTGATTATACTTTTATTCGCAATTGCGTACCATCCGCTTGGACTGCTTGTCTCGAGTCGCTCATGGGTCCCACTGTAGCTGCGCTATCTAAAGAATTGGAAGAATTCAAGAATACGGTGGAAACAAAACTGCTTGATTTGAGTCATGCGCTCGAGTCTGTGAAACTTTCTGTTGTGACATGTAACCCAGCTGATGTTAGGATGCTTGAGAACGAAGTGGTTGAGTTGAAGAAATCGATGGATTTCATCAATAAAGAATTCGAGGCCGGGAAATCTGAGAACGCTGCACTTGCTGCTAAAAACAAAAAACTCGAGGAAAACAATGACACGCTCATGCGCAAGGTCGCGCAGCTCGAGCAATATTCGCGTTTAAACAATCTAGAAATAAAAGGCGTACCTGTGACGCAAGGGGAAGACTGTGAAAAGATAGTGGCGTGTCTTGGTGAGAGGATTGGATGCCCTTAAAACCAGAGGACATCGACACTGTTCACAGGATTCCGACGCGTAACAGTACACAAAAGAACATCGTTTTGCGATTCTGCTCCCGTGACAAACGTTCGGATTACCTCACCAAAGCCCGCAATGGCCGTCCCACAACCACTGATATCGGCTTTTCCGCTTCTCAAGAGGCTCCGATTTACGTTGATGAGCACTTAACGCCTGACAATAAACGACTTTTCTCAAAGGCACTCGACCTCAAAAAGCAACATAAGTGGATGTTCGTCTGGACGGATCGTTGTATTATCAAGGCTAGAAAGACACTAGACGGACCAGTTGTACCGGCTCACATGCGAAGCGATCTGTGGTGTTTCAGCATGTGAACACTGGTTCACCCACTTCCATGCTTTGTTAAATTTTCTATGTCTTACGTATCGCCTGAGCACGTCAAAAAAGCCTCGAGTAATCTGCAAGGGCTATCCGCAATACATATTAATGCTCGGCGCTTGAGAAAAAACTACGATAATATTAGCACTTTCATTGATTCCCTGGAACACAGCTTTTCACTCTTATGTTTTTCTGAGACTTGGCTAACACCCCTCCGATAAAAACCTTTTCAACATTCCCGGTTATTCGTCCGAATATTGCCATCGTTCCGAGGATCCTTACGGTGGTTCTGGTCTGTACATTCATAAAAACATTGCTTACAAACGCCGACTTGACTTATCGCTTAACGTGCCGAAATGTGAATTCGTTTGGGTGGAAACTGATACTTTCACAACCTGTGACAACAGATGTAAAACTGTCTGCGGCACAATTTATCGGTCCCCCTTATCCGAACTATCAGCTTTCTTTAGTGCATTTTCACTGGTTCTTGATAGACTATCTCTCGAAAACAAAAACGTTATAATTTTGGGTGACATTAACGTTAACATTCTTGATACCTCCAATTCTGTTTGTTTAGAGTACATGAGTTGTTTTTGTAGTTATGGTTTTCAATCGCTAATTTCTGTCCCTACGAGGTGTAGTATTAGGGGTTCTGAGTCGTTACTTGATCACATTTTGACAAACTTTTTCACTTCCCCCACTGTTGGTGTAATTGAGACATTGATTACAGACCATTTACCGGTATTCCTGTGCTTCGATACTAGACCCATAAACATTAAAAAACCGAACTTCAGGTCTTTCTTTGACCGCGAAAAATACTTCGACTTAATTTCCAGCACTGACTGGTCCCCTATCACCAACTGTTCCGACCCTGAAGTTGCCTTAGACCAGTTTTGCACCGTTATTAATTGTGCGGTTAATGACTGCACTACCATAGATCAGTCCAATCGAAAATACTCTAGCCCGCGCGCACCATGGCTTACAACATCTCTCTTACGTTCCTTGCGTAAGAAGGATAACCTATATAAAAAAAAGTAAACGACTACCTTTTAATGACAAACTTAAAATGCGCCTAAATAATTATGGTAAAATCCTTTCACTTGTACTCAAAAGAGCTAAACGTAACTATTACGAAAAATGCCTTCAGGAATGTGGCGATGATGTAAAGAAAAAATGGAAAATACTTAATGAATTTTTAAATAAGGTCAAGCTGCCCGACAGAGTAATTACTCTACGCAAGGATGTATCCGTTATCACCGAACCCGCAGAAATCGCAAATGCTTTCTGAGAAACTTTCTTCCGTGATGTTCCTGTCCGCCACGTGCTTCGCATTATGCTCCGCCTTTCAATCGCAGTTGCAAATCTTTTTTTCTTGAACCCCACGTGTCCACAGGAAGTTGAGTCCATTCTTAACACACTAAAAGTAACAGGCGCTGGCTTAGGTGGTATTCATGGCAAAAATGTTGTTACTTATATCGCACGTACTGAGCCACATTTTTAACTGTGTATTTAAGACCGGAATTTTTCCACAGCGACTAAAAGGGGCTAAGGTTGTTCCTGTATTTAAAAAAGGTGATCCTACAAACCCGGACAACTATAGGCCAATTTCCATTCTTTCTTTTTCGACAAGATTCTAGAAAAACTGATAGAGGTAAGGTTGTCTAGGTATTTCAAAAGGTTTATATTCTCACTTCCAACCAATTTGGATTCCGAAAAGGTTTCTCAACCGACATTGCCATTGCTACTTTTACTGATAAGGTTAAATCTTACATCGATGAAGGTAACATCTCGGGAGCGGTCCTAATAGATTTTTCGAAAGCTTTTCACACCATTGATCATAGCATTTTGTTTAAAAAATTGGAATATTATGGCATAACTGGTCCAGGTCTAACAATATAAAAAGTTTTCTTCTTCAAGATAGGTATCAAATTGTTTCCATCAACAGTCACAATTCGCTAGGGTAATAACAAACCAGGGGTGTTTCACAAGGTTCTATTCTAGGCCCCCTGTTATTTCTAACCTACATTAACGATCTTCCTCTGTGCCTCTCCTATTCCACTTGTATACTTTATGCCGATGACACCACTATTTTATCACACCATCAGGATATCGATTCCCTTATCTCTAATTTACAATCAGACCTCTTCTCCCTCGAGCAGTGGTGTCATGCAAATAAACTTTCCATCAACGTCTCGAAGACCTGTTTCGTACCCTTCTATTCCCCTCAAAAAAAATTGCCCGCCATCTCATCCTTGAATATCAATTCTCAACCGATTCCGTTACATGAAAAGGCTTCTTTTCTGGGTATTATTATAGACACGCACCTAAAATTCCATTTTCATGTTGCCGCTACCTGCAAAAAAATTACTTATGGAGTAAAGGCACTTCTAAGGGCAAGGCATTTCTTTAATGTTCGAACTCTCACTTGTCTATATTTTGCATTTATGCACAGTCACTTAAACTATTGCATTTCATCGTGGGGAGGCGCATACAATGTTCACATTAGCCCGTTAGAAAAGATGCAAAAACAGGTCATGCGTATCATTACTTCCTCGCCTCGTCTATCACCGTCGTCGCCTTTATTTTCTCAATTGAATATTCTTCCCCTTTCTAAATTATATGCATATAGTTTTGCCATCATGTTATTTCGTGAAATAAGTATTGACCTTGTTCTAGACATGTTCCCTTCTCATTTATTGTCCAACCGTAATAATACACGTTTTGCATCTCAAAATAATCTGTTATTACCCAAAGTACGAACAAATTATGGAAAACAAACTATCGCATTTTCCGCAATAAGCTTTTGGAACACTTTAAGCATTGACCTTAAAAACTCTAAATCCTTGTTCTTCTTTAAAAAGCATTTACGCATGCATTTAATGGAATAAAAGGAATTGGGCTATGCCACTACTACCGGTTTTGGTTGTGGAGAACACTTCTGGCATCTTGTTTTTTTTTGTTGTTGTTGTTTGCATGTAACCATCTATAAATTATTTCGAACAAAAATGTATTGTACTTTATTTTTTCAATTTTTTTTCTTTTTCTTGAATTGTTTGCTCTCATTTGGTTTGTACAGTATACACAGTTGACCCATATTCTAGGTATACTTTGCTATTGTGTGCTTTTGAGGTGTTTCTGTATCGCCCACTATTTTTTTTTACCGTTACGTGCTAATGGATTGCTGAATTCCAACTACGTCTTTTTATATGCTCGCCCTTTATGGTGTAGAAGCATAGGAGCTCCCGCCCACGGTTTCTTACCTTGGTACCTTCTCTTGTATACTTACATTATGTAATCACACATTATTGCATTTTTTGAAATAAACTTCCAAACTTCGAAACTTTGAAACCCCCTGCCGCGGCTATGACGGAACGTGGCGCGGCTATGACGCAACACAATCCAACGCAATTCCCTTTAATCCAATCCAATCCTAATCCATTCCAATCCAAGCCAAGCCAAGCAAAGCCAAACCAAACCAAACCAAGCCGATCCAATCGAATTCAATCCAATGACCCTCGCGAGAAAGCGTTCGCTATCGGAGAAAAAGAGGGGGTGACCGGCGGAGAGCGCAGCTCGCGCGGCGAGGAGAATGGGGAACAGGTGTGGACGGACAACAACGCCGTACGGAGGGACAAGGCGATTGATTGAGATGCAGTTGCATCTAAAAGAAAAACAAAATTACGCCCACCTCCCCTCGCGAGAACCCTGGTGTGATGCGACGCTGAGGGGGGTTCAAGCTCAAGCGGAAAGCAACCGTCGACCGAAAGGCCGCCGGAGAGCGGCACACCGGTTATATGCGAAGCCCGCCCGAAGGAGAGGAGACCGCCGAGAGAGAGATTGCCGCGGCTATCACGCAACACAATCCAACACAATCCACTTTATTCCAATCCAATCCAAATCCAATTCAATCCAAGCCAAGCCAAGCCAATGCAATCGATCCAATCCAATGCCCCTCGCCCAGAGGGGTGTCGTTATCGGAGAGGAGTGGGGGAGAGTGGCGGAGAGCGCAGCTCGCGCGGCGAGGAGAATGGGGAAGGGGCGTGGACGGACAACAACGCCGTACGGAGGGACAAGGCGAGTGATTGAGATGCAGTTGCATGTAAAAGAAAAACAAAATTACGCCCACCTCCCTCGCCGAGAACCCTGGTGTGATGCGACGCTGAGGGGGGTTCAAGCTCAAGCGGAGAGCAACCGTCGACCGAAAGGTAGCCGGAGAGCGGCACACCGGTTATATGGCGCAGCGCGCCCGAAGTAGAGGAGACCGCGGAGAGACTACCGCGGCTATGACGCAACACAATCCAACACAATCCACTTTATTCCAATCCAATTCAATCCAAGCCAAGCCAAGCCAAGCCAATCCAATCGAATCCAATCCAATTCCCTCGCCAGACGGTGTTCGTTATCGGAGAGGAGAGGGGGAGAGTGGCTGCGGACAACAACAACGGACGCACACGGACAACAACAACGGACGCACGCAGGAAGGATAGAGCCGCCGACAAGAGACGCTCTCAGCGTCGCATCTAAAAACGAAACAGCCGAAACCGTAAAAATGTGGTTCTCATGCCAACGGGTATCACAAGTTCGAATTCTGGTTCCGTTTACACGGTGAAGCCGAAAATTTAGTTCTGTTTACCGGGAATATCTTTACGTTGTCTGAATAGAAAACCAAGAAACTTACAGGCTACTGTTGCGTTTAAGCAGCAATTCCGTTTAAGCGATTTTCGTTTATCGAGATTCTACTGTATGTGGAAGTTGGAGCTTATGACCTCAATGCCCTCGGTGACACTGGAGTAAGCATATCAGTCATTGGCGAAAATTTGTGCTCATGGCTCCGAAAAGCAAGAACCCCGTACACTGGCCCTTCTTCGTGTGGTGCTAATCGAGGTGTGCTGGATCATTCTGGATACTAAGTACGCGTTTAGATAGAGTGAATTGGGCACCACATCCAGAGCGCGGTCTGCATGCAGACGTCCCCGCCGTTCCACAGTGTCGCTTGGTGGCGAGTGTAGAATTTTGTTAGGGCTGGCTGTGAGACAAGAATTTCCAAATTCCGTGGCCAGTTCCATGATTCAGACGTGCTCCATTTCCCTACGCTCGCTTTCTATCAAAGAGAATCGTTGTTGCAACTTCTATTGTGCGTTTGTGGCATGGGTATGCGGTGCTAGTCACCACGAACATTTCACGTGAATCGATATTCGTACGTCAAGGCATTGTGATCGCTACCACCGTGGACTCCGAAGCTGTCTCTATTCTTTCCCGTCGTTCTATTTCCTCCACTTCTCAATCTCGCACTAAGTTTCCCCACCCTCAAATTGCCGCGATATTCCGTTCTGATCAGCGTGTCGAACCGGAATTTTTCCGGGATCGTATCGGGTGCCGGTTCAAGCCTTTAGGGTTCAGCTATGGCTTTGGTTTCAGAGCACCATTCTGTTCCCGTTCAAATCGGTTCAAACGAGTTCAAAAGGCAGTAGGGTTTTTTGTGTTTAATTTTTGTTAGTGCTGCGTTTTCGTCTCATTGTAACTGTGGTATAAAAACAAATTATTTTGGACGTTTCTTTGTAGAAATATTCTTATTTGGGCGATTCAAATAGACCCTGCAACCCTTTTTCAAGATTCTTTTTGAAATGTCAAGTGCTTCCTGAACGTAGTCAACCAACACTTCCAACACTTAGATCAGAGTGTCGGAGAGGCACCTCAAACAAAAATTGCTGCTTCATGTTCATCGGGTAACTTGGAAACCTCCTTTGGAATCTGCGAGAGCCGGACTTACGTCATTACAGCGGTGGAGCGACTATTCGCCGGCTTTCCTTCAGCTGGAGCAATGAACGCATTCGACAGCCGTTTAAAGATGCTTTCACTATATAAGTAACGCAAGGCTTGACCACTGCTAAGCTGGAGGATTTATTTTTATATACGCAGTCAAGCACACACCGCACGTATTGTATTATTCCTAGAGAGGGCAAGCGTGGCAGGGGCGACAAAAGGTTAGAGGGCAGATGAGATAGAGAAGTTCGCGGGGATAAATTGATCGTTGTTAGCACAGGACCGCGATAATTGGAGGTCTATGGGAGAGGCCTTTGCCCTGCAGTCGGCGTAGACACTAGGATATAGATGATGTTAATTTACATTGAAACATACGAATTCCGTATTCTTCGCTACCACCCATACCGGGTATCCCCATCTGCACGGAAAATCATCAGCGACAATGTTGCCGACATGCTGCACCGCAAAATTGTACGTCCATCTAACTGTCCTCGGTGATCCCCTGTCCTCTTGATACGGAAAAAAAGACGGGTCGGTTCAATTTTGCATCGATTACCCCGCACTGAATAAAATCATTTGGAAGGATATTCAATGCCTCGCATTGATTATGCCTTGGACTGCCTTCAAGGAGCGGAATATTTCTCCAGCCTTGATCTCGCCCTGGTTATCTGAAGGTTCCAATGCACGAGGACGATAAAGAAAAGATAGCCTTCGCCACCCGTGATGGACTCTACGAGTTCAACGTAATGCCGTTTGGACTTTGTAATGCTCCTGCCACTTTTTACCATATGATAGAGACTGTGCTCAGAGGTCCTAGATGGAAAACGTGCCTTTACCTGGACTATATTATTTTTTCTTTAAGCTTTGGTGAGAACTTGAGACGGCTGGATGAGGTCCTCACATGCCTCGCCAGGGCGGGCCTTCAGCGGAATACTAAGAAATGTCATTTCGCTAGCCGAAGCGTGAAAGGTTTAGGCCACTTCCCGACCCACACAAGGTGGCTGCTTTCGTCCAGTTCTGGCACCCTCAGCAACAAACGACTCTACGTAGCTTTCTTTGCCTGGCGTCTTCCGCCGTTTTGTATGCAACTTTGCCTCAGTTGCTTCATCCCTCAAGCTCCTCCACTCCGGAACTTCCTTCGAGTGGTTGGACTACTGCGAACAGTGTTTTCAGCAGCTGAACGCCACGCTAACTGCAGAGCCTGTATTGTGCCATTACGATGAATCTAGATTTGTCATTCTTCGTACTGACGCTAGTGGCCATGGGATGTTTGCTGTTCGGTCGCAGTCGGGTCAACAGGATCGACAGCGTGTTATGCTTTACGCCAGTCCGTCCCTTAGTTCCTCCGAGAACTAAAGTATCACAGAGCAGGAGTGTCTCTCCGTGGTTTGAGCTTTACAGAACTTTCGACCCTACCTCTACGGCATATACTTCATGGTCGTGACTGACCTCCACGCGCTATTCTGGTTGCATACGCTGAAGAATTCATCAGGACGCCTCGAACACTGGTTACTTCGGCTTGAGGAATATAACTTCACTCTAACATACCGATCCGGGAAGAAACATCTCGAAATCGTTGATCTTTCACTTTGCCTGCCTGAAGCCGTAAGACAATAGGGCCACCCGACAAGGTGCTCCCTATCGCGCCTATCAACTGCATATCGTCTGGGCTGTCAAACATTTTTAACTCCTAAGAGAAGACCGGTACTGCCGTACTATAATCAACTGGCGTACCGGCTCAACGCAGCCTCCTAACGGTCGGTCCCGTCGTCGACTTCACAGCTTCAGACTTTTAAATGGTGCGCTGCATGGTATCAACCATCACGTACCTGGCTACGAATGGGTTCCCGTTGCGCAACGCCACATCCGCTCGCGGATATTGAAAGCTCTTCACGATGATGCCAGAGCGGGCAATTTAGGCTCCGACAAACATACGATCGCGTCTACGGTCGTTTTTGGCCTGGGACTTTGAAACTTCGCTACGTCATAAAGGGTTGACAGCGCATAAACACGACGGCACAAGGAAGAGGAGACAGGACAAGCGCTGAACTACAACTGATATTTTATTTCGCCATGAAAGACATATAAACCAAGACACACCCAATCACAAGCCCCAAAAATATGACAAACACTTATGACGCGCCCCGCCTTCTACGATCGTTGCACAAGATACTGTTTTTCTTTTTCTGATAGTGCAACAGATGGTCTGCTGACGCAATTTCTATGAAGACGTTCAATCTCGAGGGCCTCGATAACCTCCCGTGTATGTCTGTCCTTCCCTCTAGCAATGACTGAGCAGTCCCGAATAGCGGCACGCAGGCGCAATCTTTGCAGTGCGCAGCTAGGTGGCCCGAAACAGTCGTCTTTTCTACGAGGTTTTTATGTTCTCTCAGCCTATCATTAAGGCATCTGCCGGCCTGGCCGACATAGGTTTTTCCACAATCCAGCGGGAGAGAATAAATAACGCCTTCATCGCATTCAACAAATTGTTTCCGGTGTTTCTTCGAGCACCCCCCTTTTTCTCTGCAACCGCCATTCACCATCGGACACAGCTTCGAAAGCTTGTTGGGAGCAGAGAAAATTACATCAACACCTGCGCGCATGCCAATCTTCTTTAGGTTATGCGCAACCCTGTGCATATAAGGAACCACCACAATTTTTCTTTCCTTTGCCTTATCTCCGGGCAGTACTGGTCACCCCGTTTTAACTGCCTTAGTAAGTCACGAGCCACTGCGGTCAGCAAATGTTGTGGATACCCAGCAGACAACAGGCGTTTGATTTGAGCCATGAAGCTTTTTTCTGCTGAATGTGCACATGACTTCGAAAACGAATTTTTTAGACAAGACTTAACAATGCCCCGTTTTAACCAGTTTTGTGTGATTGGAGGAATAAGGAAGTAGCGGCTTTGACGCCGGGGCTCGTACATCCAACACACATGTTCTTGAGTAAAATTAAACAGCATATCTAGAAACTTGAGAGAACCGTCCAGTGGAACCTCATGCGTCAATTCCAAAGGCGCAAGACAGTCATTGAAAATCGCCAAAACACGGGATACCGAATCGTCAAACTTAACAGTTTTACAATTTAAAACTACGAGGTAGTCGTCGACTTACCTAAAAACTCGTTTCACATTGGACCCAGATAAATGCTCACTTCCGATGCTAACACGATCGTGATAGGCTAAAAACAAATCACTCAAAATAGGTGCGATGCATGACCCGATGCAGATCCCGTTTTTTTTAATGAACGTGCCGCACCCCTTCCCATGAGATGAACGTTGAAGTAAGGTAAAAGTTTAAAAGCTCTAAAAAGGCAGCGTCCGTCATACCAGCTGAGTTCTGGAAGCCCACAACACCGTGGTTGTCAATTGCGCTTTGAACGCAGTTTAAAAGCTCTTTCAGGGGGAGAGAATAAAAAAGGTCCTTAATATCGATTGAAAACGCTAAAAGCCCTTCGTCGTTGGCTTTTAAAACGTCTCATACTTCGTCAGAGTTTTTGATCATAAAGGGATCGTCAATAACTAAAAGCTTGAGCTTTTGCTGCAAGAATAACGCAAGGGGCTTTTGCCATGCACCGTTCTCCGAGACAATGGCACGAAACGGAAATTCTGGTTTGTGGGTTTTTGCAGAGAAAAATACCTTCAAGCTTAAGCTTTCTTTGCTGGCTATGGAGCGTGCCAGGGACTCTAGCTTCATGCTTTCACACAGGCTGAGAGCGTCTTTTTTCACTTTTGAGAGCTTTACATCGTTACGCCTAATGAAAAGGGTGCTGATGGCACGATTTGCTTTTTTGCGATAGCCAGCAGCACAGAAAACTGCGAAGCCACCTTCCTTATCTGCCTGAACAATAGACAATTCATTCTGGCGTAAAAAGCGCACAGTGCGACTCACGGGGAGGCTACAGGTAGGCAGTTGTGTCCTCCGTAAAACGTCCACACCTTCAGAGATGCATCGTTCTTTCTCGCACTCTTGGGCGGCTGCTTCCCCAACCTTGCGCACCAGTGGCACAAGTTCAGCTGCACTCTTCTTAGGCTCAACAGTGAACTTTGGGCCTTTTTCGAAACACGTCGCTTCGTGCACTTAGTGTCAGCAGCGCAGATATCCACATCGCCGCCTGCCGGTCTGTTAGAGATTACGTTCTTGTTCTCCAGTACCAATACAAACCATTGACATAGACATTTACGGTCCGTTGCCTTGCACAATAACTGGCTACCGCTGGAGTGCAACAGTCGTGGACGTTTGATGCGTTATGCAGAGACAGCACCCATTAGCTCGGGATGTGCTTCAATAAACCCAGATTTGTTCTTGCGTGCCATATTCTTGCGTTATGGTGCCCCCCGTGTCCTCCTAAGTGACCGCGGTAGGATATTTTGATCTACCATTGTTTAAGTTCTTCGTATGTTGAACACTTCATAAAACTACATCCACGTATATCATGCACAGACGAACGGGTTGACTGAACGATTAGATCGGACTCTCTCTGATATGATTTTAACGTATATTCAGCCTAATCATATTAACGGCTCCTGTATACGCCTGAAACCCGCTCTCTGAGCAGTTTGCCTCCCGCCTCAACAATTGCCATCGAGTTGCGCGTCTGCGCGCTGGAGCCAGCCAGCATGATCGAAAGGATCGCTGCGATGCCACTACACTTTGCTGTTCGGTTACGGCCTGACCACGAGGTGCTAGTTTGGACTCCCACGCGCACGCCAGCATTACTATCGTGTCGTTACTACTTGCGCACCCGCAGGCCACCGGTACCATGACATGTAAATCGTGCACGCGTCCCTCCTCAACCCGTTCATGCACCGCGCTTTCCCAGCACATCTGACTGGGCGCCCTTCTCGTCCGGAGGAGGCAACCGATGTGAGCAGTAAGTCGTGCGCTATCCCGTCATGACTTTGACTGCTACTACAGCTACCTGTTGGTCACAGACCCATACTTCATCTTCCTTCCAAAGCAATCATCATCATTATCTTCCATCTCATCATATCATCGGCTCGTGGTTTTAGGGGCGACGCCCCTTATGGGCTGGGTCTGTTGGCGCGTCTCCTCTCGTCGTCGTCATCGTCATAATTGTCCTTGGTCTGATGTAGTCACGGTACTAAAACACCGGGAAACTCGTTTACGCCTCGCACTAGAACGTAACACGAACTAAAAGAACACCGGGACACTCATTTACGCCTTGCGCTCGGGAGCTTCGTAACGGGTTCTAAAAAACACCGCGCCACTAGAGACAGACAGACAGACAGACAGACAGACAGACAGACAGACAGACAGACAGACAGACAGACAGACAGACAGACAGACAGACAGACCGACAGACAGATAGACAGACAGACAGACAACCAGAAAACTTTATTGAGGTCCAAAAAGTCCGTTGGCAGTCTGACTGCGTCCAAAGGACGCTGGCCGCACTTGCCCAAGGGGCGGAAGTCCTTGTTCCTCCGGTCTCTCCCAAGCAATCTGGACAGCCCAGAGTTCAGTGACGTGCTCATCACTTTGTAGGACTTCTTCCCACTCTTCTGTAATAAGCCACCGTACGGTAATGCAGGGCACTGCCATAACATGAGTTTAACGAGCATGTGGTGCAACTACGTTTTCTGCAGTATGGTTCAATGTCGTGTGTAAAGTGGCTAAATACGCTTCTGGAGGTGAATGTACCCGTTTGGAGCTTCCAAGGCAGTGGATTGTGATCGCTGAATCTTAGCGTGCGGGGCTGGGTATTTTTTTCTCTAGCTTGTAGTACGCCATGATCCACTTGAAAGTTTGTAGGGGATCTCTATACTATTCCAAGTCACTGGTCGTCGAGCGTCTTAAACTACCACGGAGGGTGATCTCATGAGCGCAGTCATGGGTCATCTCGTTGGTGTTGGGGGTGTTCTCACGTATTTCGTGTCCCATGTTGGCAGGGAACCACGTAACGTAGTGATTCTCGTCCTCGCTTGTGTTGTTAATGATTCACCCTACTTCCTTCGCTATCTGCTTCCTTGGCACGGAGTGCTGCCCTTGAGTCCGAGTAGATGTTCGGTCTCGAAGGGTGGGCCATAGCCAGAACAATCGCCACTTGTTTTTCGATAGTGCGTTTGTGGGTAACTACGGATGTTGCGTTCAGTAGCTTGCCGGCTGAGTCGGTTACGACCGCCACGTATTTGCTGGAGCGGCCGTATCGGGCTGCATCCACGAACGTCGACGTTCGCTGCTTTTCTCGAGCACTTTCAGTAGCGCATTGGCCCTGGCCGCTCTCCTGACTTCATTGAATTGCGGGTGTATGTTGCGAGGGATGGGCCTGGTTTTGTAGGTCTCCTTTTTTCCATCGCATCAGGTTTTCCAACCGTTTTCCTAGGCGTCAACCCGGCCCGCACGAGCTATTTGGTTCTATATCCTTCTGACGCGATGTCCCCGCGGGCCAACAGCGAAAACTTCTGCCGGCGTGCCCTATCTATTTCTAAGGCAATAAAAAACAGCAAAACTAAAAAATCACCGCGAATCAGCCGCGTACATGACACTAAAGGTCACAGACGCCTCCTGGTGGAAACAACGTGCAAATCTGAGACAGCGAAGTTTTAAGGTGATTCCATGAACACGTGCACTGTTAGCCGCTGATAATAGGTACACAACCGGCTGCAAGATGCAGTACGTGTAGCACGAAGGAACGAGAAATGGAGCTTAGGTATGGGGATCTTAGTATTTTACAAGTAGTCTACTCCTGCCGGGTAATCTTTAAGGGCATGTGGAAACTTAGCATAAAGGAGCACTGACACCAATTTTCAGCGCTATTATTGCAAAGTTTGCTTCCTTCACTCAACAGAATACCCTGGCTGAAATATGAGCGGCCTGCGACGCGGAGAACATAGTTCAATTGGATCTCATTTGTCGCGCCGACGGAGCAGCGCGCGGAGCGGCACTCAGCAAATGGACATCAGCGTGACATTACTCCAGGAGATGAAAAAGAAGTGACACGACAGCGCTCGTCAAAAACTCGTGACGTCACTTCACACGCGCGGCCCCACGAGCAGCGAGCGGGCGCAACACCCTCTCAAGCGGGCGCCGGTGACGTCCGCACAAAGCGGTGAGGTCAGGCAGGGAGTCTGTCATATGCGCCGTTCGGGATGAAAGCGCGGGAGTTTGAAACAAACGATTTTCAGGCCATTCAGTGTAATTAACTATCGCGCGCTGAAGTATTTGAAGTGCTGTTTCAGGTTGGCCAGACCATTAAGCATCGATAAAAGCAATAAAAGTGTAACATAAAATTTTCGTGTCAGTGCTCTTTTGAAGGCCTAGACAACCGTGTTTTGTCGACTATATGTCCTCTAGCGAATATAATATAGTGGCCACATGCAATTTATAAAGAAATTGGGGACATGATTTTAATTTCGCACTAAAATGTCTGAAATTTGAAAGGTGGCGGTTCGTAGTGTACAAACGTGGTACTACATTACGTGTGCTGGCCACGTGACCTGCCAAGCTTGCACCAATTGAAACTGCTGAAACATTTATTCAATTATTAAAATCCTTTAACAAAAGTATTTGTATTATATGTACTTTAAACATCCTTTCAAAAATTTTCAAGCCCCGCCGCCAGCATTTGCTGGGTTTCGCTCAGTGTGGTTAACTCAACCTCCATCCCCGGAATTAACTGCAGCGTTCAGTAAACAGACCCAGTGAAGAAGCTTCCTGCTTGTGTTGTACGTGCTTTGACGATTTTGTCCAAGTCGGGGGCGTTTCTTCTGTCTGCCGAAATATTAGTTTTCAGTTTTCAGAAACGCCAATGGCAGCTTAAAAAAGAATGCGCCCGGGGAGAATTGAACTGCCAACCTCCACAACATGAAATCCAGCATTCTCTCGTCCATCCCAACAGATGGCGCATCCTTGCAAAATGGAGTATATTATACTAGGCAATGAATACATACAGGTGCCTACCTCTAGTAAGTTAAAAAAATCAGCGCCCTTCCTCTCTCTGAAGAAGGATGAGCTGCAAAGCTGGACGCAGTCCACGCAGTGCACAAAACAAAAGACGTTTATCATAATTTGCGATGGAGCATACTCTCTAGCCAATTAGCTGAATGAACCTCTGAAGTATCCAAGCTTTGTTCTTGCAGATAAACATGGAACTGCCTGTGCTCGTCCCGCGTCTTAAGCATCTTGGTGTTTGTGTAAGGCAGGGTTCAGACTGTGGCCGCTACTGTCGTAATAACTTAAAAGAATAACGCAATTTCGCGTCTCAGCCAAATAAACTGCGTGACACGCCATGTTTATACGCCCATAGATCACGATACGGCTTTTGCGTCGGTAGTTTGAATATAGCCCAACGCACAAACCCAAGCCGCTCTAGCACTGAGGACTCCGGACTGGTCCCATTGGGCCGTTTAACTTACGCGTTTAAACCTCGCACCAGCACAACGGACATGCCATCCATCAGCACGGGCATGGATCCTATAGCTGCGCGTGCGCGCCCCCCCTCCTCCCTCCCACTATTCTCTACTACAAACCTCCGCCCGCATAAACAGGCAACCGGTCATGTGCGCGCGCTTAAAAGTGACAGACGCGGTCGAAAATATCCCCTGAATGCTATCTGAAGAAGTGACACTGGCTCACGCCGGCGTTCCAAACGGGCAAGTTGCTGTTCATCCGGGAGGGATTCGCCGCTATTCGACGAGCTGAACTTGAAGCGAAAATGGCAGGGCCAGCAGCTTTCTGTTGTTTGGCGCGCATTCGCGCTTGTGTTTGGGCCAACGCTCCAATTCTCGCTCTTCTTCCTCCGAACGAAATGCATGCATCCATCGCATAACGATTTAAAACCTGGAAGCCCTTGGCTCCTATTCTCGCGTACAAAATTATAGCTGTCCGTTTTCCTTCCCCTCGTATGCATCTTACTGTTTGCGCAAGATATCTGTGTAACACATCAACCCACACCCCAACCATTCGATTAAGGTGGACAGCCGACTAACCGCATTGAGCCATGTAATTTCGACGTCCAAATCTCCCAACAGCATAACCGGCATTTCATCGGTAGCGGCATGAAGCCTGGCTGTGCGGGCACACCCCCCTTTTTCTACCTGCAAACCGTGCACGCATTAACCGGCAACCGGTGATGGCGCATACTTAGGCATGAAAGACACCAGCGAAAATATCGCTCGGAAGGCATTTTCAGTTGAAAAAGGAATATGGGCTCAAGCAGGCGTTCGAACTTCGGAAGTGTCTTTTCTACGAGGAAGGATTCGCAGCTACTTGGTGAAGTTTTATTTAAGCGGAAACGGTGACGGCGGGTTTCGGTCGTTTTACGGGCACCCCTTTGGAAGCCGTTAACCGGGCTTCGCGGGAGCGGCGTCTGTTTATATCCCCGTAACCGATGAGCGAACGCAGCAGCGACAAATAAAAGAAGACGAAAAGAGCGTCTAGCGAACGGTGAAGTGGAGTACGACACGTGCGGCTACGTCGTCATCTGTCTCACTGCCTTACCCTCACACATGCCTCATGCGTCGCCACCAAAGAGCACCCTCCCCCGACACTTTCTCCAGACGCTGTTCATTCTCCGCTAATCAAATCCATGTGACGTTTGCGCGAGAGGTTGAAACACGATATACATAACATGCTCTGCTGCTCCCTTGTGCGGGTTTAATCCGAACAACGTGACATTTGCGCGGAAAGTTCAAAGACTATTTCCAACATGCTTATCGGCGGCGGCGGCGCACTGCGAGATAGCAGCATAGTAGCGCACGCCGCCTCGCATTCGCTTATCACACGAACACTTCCCGAGATGCAGCAGAAATGCGCCCTGACCGAGAACACTGCAGCTCGCGCTGCGCACAAATTTCATATTAGCGAGTATAGTAATCGTTAGTGCGTTTTCTTTATGCCCATCCATGCTTCTCTTTATTGTAGATGCGACGCATCTCTTTCACTCGGCTTGTCCCAACGGCGTCGTCCGGCGTAGCCCGCACCCTCCCCCATTCTCCACGCCGCGCCAGCTGCCCGCTAGAACCGCTCTCACCACAGCGCCATCTGCGTATTAGCGCTCACCGGCGCACGCTCCGTCGCCGGGCCAGCTGTGAGTGGGTGTGGGTTAGCGCGCAGGTTGCGCGCAGCTTGCGCTCGGTTAACACATGCGCATGCGCTGCTATCCGCTGCTTTCTCATTCCGCTTCATATCAACGCGGTATCTGCGCCGCTCCGCTCAGTCGTTCCGCCGCCACTCCGCCGATGACATCCTCCGATGACCACCGATGATTTGAATGGAAACTAACAGGCCCGCTATCGCGATGGTCGTCGTAACCGTAACAGGCACCGGCCACCCCGATAAAATTTACACCATCGGAAACGCAACGGAAACCCCTATGCGTCGCATCTACCCCATGGTTCCCCTCGCGGAAAGATGGTGCAAATTTTTCGCAATCATCTGTTAACCGCCCTACCGCCGGTAGGTGCCGATGCCGACTGCGCAACTTGCCAAAGAGGCATCGGTGGAGGCGAGGGGGAAATACTAGTGAAGGAGGTGTCAGCGGCGGCGAGGAAGGGCCCCCGAGCGGCACCAAGTACATCGATGACACCGGAATGAAACTTGGAGGGGGGGGGGGGGGTTAGACATATACTGCTTTGCAGTAAAAGCACATAAAGGAATTAGGGAGCCTGCAATTCCCAATTTTAAGTGCGAATGCACTTCTTAAGCGAGCCTGAAGCGTCCGCCGCCGTCCGCATAGCAACAGCAGCGTGTGCGCGCGCTCCTCGTCTTCCTTGGCAACGGGGGGATATGGGCGCGCGCTGCCTGGCCGCTGACATGGCCATGGCACATACCCACGTGGGGGATTGGCCAGGAATCTCCTCGTCTTCCTTGGCAACGGGGGGAGATGGGCGCGCGCGCTGCCTGCCCGCTGACATGACACATACCCACGTGGGGGATTGGCCAGGAATCGGGCGTGAGAAGGGCTAATGCACCTGCTTAAAGGAGTACTGACACGAAATTTCAAAGCTGAGATCCGCTCTAGCAATCAAGTACAACGACAACACAAATAGGTGTCTGTGCATGGCACATACCCACGGGGGGGACTGGCCAGGAATCGGGCGTGAGAAGGGCTAATGCACCCGCTTAAAGGAGTACTGACACGAAATTTCAAAGCTGAGATCCGCTCTAGCAATCAAGTACAACGACAACACAAATAGGTGTCTGTGAGTAACTGCATCTTTCTTTCTTTGTAGTTGTGTGTGTGTGTGATCTCTCTTTCGCGAACATTACCGAACCGCGCAAATTCAACTCCTGCATTCGCACTTTCACATTCTTCCCCTCGGGGAAATGCGGGGAATTTTTTTATAGCTCGGGACTAAGTTTTAAATACCGGTTTTTATCTAGCATTTAAACAAAAGTACGTTGCCGCGCTATTGTATATCTTGGATGCCGGCGTTCCTGGTGAGGACACGTGCGGCTCGTAGATCTAAAAATTTTGATTAAAAAATTTCTATGGTGCTATCAGCAAAAACGTTCAGCTTTAAGGTGTTTTAAGGGGTACCCTTTCGTTTGCGTAGTAGGAAATTTACTCGGCAAAAATCGGTTGTATTTCCTTTTAACGGAATTGGTTCCAAAGAATCTTGCGTGCCGTCTAATGTTGATAATCGCTAGTTACTCATTGGTGTTATTCCTGAAGCGTCACTAATCTGTTTCTGCAGGACAGAATGGCTCAATGATGTTTACAGAATTATTGCCCTTCACTGTACTATCCATGGGATCCACGGGTGCTGTGAAGAGCTGGGAATGTCGCTCTGCTCTGTCAATGACTAATAAGTTGCAGTCAAGATCTTTCTTCGAAGCGCAGTGGTCTTCAAGAAGCAGTTACCTATTGTGCCTCTTCCTGTAGAGCCCATACTTATACCTTCAGGAACTCGTCTGAGGGCAGAAAACTACATCGATAAAATCTGCGTCTATCAAAAGCTTTGGAATCGACAAAAGCGCGGCAGCACAATGCATTTGCACCACGCTACCCTTCAACGTGACAGGGCACATTCGTGGGCTTATTTCGCGTTCTTAGCAGAAAGCATTTGAGCAGCTGAGATCTTTGGCGCCACTTGTCCAAGTATGCTGAGCTTGTTTGGGAGGTCCAGGACAGATCCGCTACCATCCCCGAAGGACCGGTTGCTTAAATCTGCCTGACATAAAATTTCTGGATTCCGTGGGTTAAATAACTGTCGAATGTTCTGAGCAGCAAACATTGCGATATTCCAGATGGAATTAGATCATGGAGTGTCCCGAAGTACAAGAATGCTCCCCCAACTTAAGTGAACGTTTGGCGCTGATCTTTCGCTCGCAATTATCGACTGAAAAGGGGGACAACTTCGTGCAGCAAATCATTAAGATTGGTGTGGTTTTTCATGGCTTTCAATCCTTTCTGTTGGTGTTGAGTCCCCGTGAATTTCACGTAAATTTTAAAATAGGAACTCATTTGCAGACTATTTTCCCGAAAAATAAAATTACTTTCCCACAGCACATGATTTGTCCGCGCTTCGCTGCAATTCCAAAATTTGTCCAAAAATATGCTTTTGAAGTATATATGAATTGAACATATATATGCCTAAACGAGAGTATCTGGTGCCTATATATGCCTAAATGGCCCTTTTCAGTACCTATTAAAGGCGCCTAAAACGTGTATTTTTCATGCGTAACGTTCCGGTCTGCAGTGATGACAGCTCTAGTTAATTTTTATTGCGCGTCAGTTCATGCTTGCGCAAGCAATCCTCATGCTGTGCGTGTGGGGATTGCCCTATTGCCACAATAGGCACAAGTGCGCAATTGGCGGGGGTGAAAGGAATCGAGTAGCGACGGTATCCCCATGACTGAGCTGCCTGGCGGGGTTTGGCCTCACCATCGCAGTGGATATCTGATCACAGCTTTCACTAGCGGTGCGAGCGACCAAGCTCATTGATATTCTCGCACATGTTATCGGCTGCCGTGTGTGGGTGGTGAACGGTGACATGTAGGTGGTTGCCTGCATCAGTTTGGGATCGCTTCCAGCGTTTTGTCGCACGCGAGCAAATTGACACCCCGAATTCCTCCCATACATCGGAGAAACTCCGCTTTGTCTGATAGGGGACATTAACGCCTATATCTTTTGTAAGGGCGGTCGCAGGTGTTCGCCATAAGATGGAGGCAGACCCGAGAGCCCCGCCTCACCAGTTTATTCCAAGAGTGAACTGTTCTAGAAGTCTCTCACTCTGCCAGTTCACGCGCATTGCCTGCGATGTTGCTGCGGATGCCCTTCGACATTGGAGGTTGACCATACAACAATATCCATTTCATGAGCGTCGTTTCGTGAGCTGTTGCGTGGGCCCGATGTGTAAGGTTCTAATTAAAATAAGTTCATGCATCGCAGGCCGCTTGTATCATCAGTCAGGACATCCTGGGTAGTAGAGAGAGAGAGAGAGAGTAAACTTTATTCAGGATCAGGTAGTAGTGATCCAGGCAGCTCTAGTCGCGGCCATCTTCTGAATTGGTAAAAACTTTATTGACGGCCTGCAGAGCTTTCGCTGACCGGACCTAAGTCACACGCTTGAGGGTGTCGCCGCTGGTCTTCTTCGCCCGTTTGGGGCGTCGAAGTCCTGCCGCTTCACCGCCTCACAGGCTTGTTGGACGGCGCAGAGTTGATCGTCGAGGAAGGGGCTGCACAAGGCAGCGCACAGCCGCGGCGGGAGGGTTCCGGAGTTAGCACCGTGCGGATCTTTAGTATAATCCCAGAGCATGTGGGTTAAGGTGGCTACTTCTTTGCGGCAGACCTTACATGTGTTCGTTGTGTGCGCATCTGCAGTTGCCTGAGTGCGACCGCCAGTTACCTGTCCAGCTTGTTGCTGGGTGGAGGGAAGGTCCGTCGGGCCAAGCGGAAGGCCTTGGTGATTTCATTGTAGCTCGTCATATCGTCCTTTGTGCTGTACCACGGATGGTCATCGCCGGCGCGGTTGGTGAGCTCGCGCGCCCTGGCGTGTGCCGTCTCATTGCCGTTACGGTGGTTCCCGGAGACTTCCCCCACGTGTGCGGGGAACCACTGGAGCCCTGTTTGTGGTTCAAGCTGTCGGTGGACTTGCCGTCGACTTAGGATTCCAGCCGCTCGTGGTGATATCCGTCCCTTGGCGAAGTTCCTGATCGCTTGCCTGGAGTCAACAAATAGCGTTTTGCACGCCGGGTTCGTGAGGGCAAGGGCCACTGCTATTTCATCTGCTTCTTCTGAGAGTTCTCACTTCACCCTTGCTGATATCTTTGTTGCCGCTTCTGAATCGACGACCGCCATGGCAAATCGGGAGCCTCGCTGGTACTCGGCGGCGCCCACAAATCGCGTGCCCATATCGTTGCCGTGAGCGTTGAGGAGAGCCTTGGTTCAGGCTTCTCTTCTGCCTCGGTTGTACTCCGGGTGAACGTTTCTGGGGATCGGATCGACTACAAGTGTCTCTGAGACGGTAACTTTATGGCCCTGCTGTATGTGGTATCCGATGCCAAGGTTCTCGAGGATGTGGCGGCCAGCGTTCGTGCCGGACAACCTCTCCAGTTGGGAGGTGCGCTATGCCTCTCCGATTTCCTTTAGTGAGTTGTGGATGCCGAGCAGGAGCAGGTGGTCCGTGCCGGTGGTATCTGGCAGGGCCAAGGCGATCTTGTAAACCCTGCGTATGAGGACGTTGATCTTGTGTTCTTCTCGCCTGTAACAGTTATGAAAGGCCGCGACATAAGCGATGTGGCAGATGACGAACCAGTGGATGAGTCGCGTAAGATTCTCCTCCCTCATTCCGCTCCTTCTACTGGTGATTTTCTTAAGGAGTATCGTGGCGTTGGACGTCTTTTGTGTTAGTCTGGTGACGGCTTCACCGTTGTGACCGGTCACGTCGATTATCATGCCGAGGACTCTGATTTTCGGGTCCGTGCCGTCGCTCGTGCGTAAGCTGATTTCCTCACATTTTCTTCGGACTTTGTGTTTGCCCCGTTGTGCAGGGCGGTAGAGCAGCAGTTCTGATTTCTTGGGTGAGCAGCGCAGGCCCGCGCTTTGTAGATTGGTTTCTATTGCGTCGATTTCACATTGCAGCGTCGACTCGGTGTGACCGTCGCTGCCTCTGCACACCTATAGAGTTATGTCGTCTACGTATATGGAGTTCCGGACGTCTTCAATGTCTTGCAGCTTCTCGGCCATCACTATCATAACCAGGCTGAAGAGTGTGGGCGAGATGACCGAGCTCTGTGGGGTGCCGACGCTACCCAGCGTTTTCTCTGCCAGCTGGAGATCTGCTGCCACAAGTACAGCGCGTCTGTCGGTCAGGAAGTCTTTCAGGTTGTTCTATGTGCGCAGGCAAAGGTTTTGTTGTGCAGGATCGCGGATTGCGCCACCTTGTCGAAGGCACTTTTTAAGTCGAGTCCGAGGATCGCCCTGGTTCGTCTGGTCTTGTTGTACAGAACATGGTGCTTCAATTGAATCATAGCGTTTTGCGTGCCGAGGTGTTGACGGAATCCTGTGATGGACGGCAGGTAGATCCCTTTTTGCTCCAGGTACACTTGCCATCGGTCGAGCAGTGCGTGCTCTATGACTTTGCCGACGCACCATGTCAGCGATATGGGGCGGAGGTTGTCGAGGCTCGACGGTTTGCCGGGTTTTGAGATTACGATCGACTTCGAGGTCTTCCACTGGCGTGGGAGGCTGCCTCGCCGCCAGTACGCTTTGATGCAGTCTGTCAGTTGGTCCACCGAGGGGTCATCGAAATTCATCAGGGCGCAATTCGACACCCGGTCGGGGCCCGTCGCCGACCTGCTGTTGAGTTCCTGCAGTGCTGTTCTGATCTCTTCCACGCTGAAGTCTGTGTAGTTCTTCGTTGGGCTCTGCCGTGTACGGGCCGTGCTGCATGGTCGGAGTCTGCGGCAGGTATTTCGGTCGCAGGCGGGCGGCCATTGCGTCCTTCCTACGTTCCCCAGAGCTCCTTGTGTAGCAGGCGTGCGAGGCGGTCCCTCTGGTGAGACTTGGTGCTTGTTTCATCCGATAGACGCTTTAGTAGGCTCCACGCTTTACCGTTGTGCAGTTTGCCGTCCACAGCATTGCACAGCTCATCCCACTGCTGGCGGTTGAGCGTGCGGCCGTGCTCCTCGATGTTGCGGTTGAGCTCCGCCACCTTCTTTCTGAGTCTCCGGTTGAGTCTCTGCGTCTTCCATCCGGCTAGGATCGAATCCTTCGCCTCTATGAGGTGCGCCAGGCGGCTATCCGTCTTGTCGGTGTCGACATCGGTCTCGATCGTCTTGGTCGACGCTTTAGCGTCCACGACCAAGGCGTGGGACCACGCTTCGATGTCCGGATTTCTTCTGCTTCAAGTAGTTGTCGGTTGCGTTGCGTTCTAAAGTCCTCCCAATCCGTCCATGTAAAGGTGCGCTTGCTGCCTTGCTTGGTGTCCGGTGTTCGGATGTTTATTTCGACGATCGCATGGTCGCTGCCCAGGTCGACCGTCGTGTTGCTCCACGTGCCAGTCGCAGTCCCCGCGTTTCTGACGAACGTCAGCTACGAGGTCGTGTCCCTGGTAACCGAGTTGCCAAGTCTCGTCGGGTTCGCCGGGTCTGTGATAAGCGAGTACTCTAACTCCTGCGCATCATGTGCGAGGTTTCTCCCCTTGGTAGTGCTGCAGCCGTAACCCCATGCCACCTCTGCCGCGTCAAAGTCGCACCCAGCAATCAGCGTCTTGATGCGGGTTACCAGAAGGAGCTGCTCAGGAAAGCCTGAGTGGGCCAGGTGGGACTCATAGGATGCGCTGCTTTGTTTATGGGTGGACGGCAGAGTCAACTATATTGAACTACCCGGAGTCCTCACCAAATGACACTTCTGTAGGGGTTGAGGTGGCCATTATTACAGATAAAATGGGGCGGTGCGATAGAAATTAGAGGTGGTAAGCGCACGGAGCACCGCGGGTAGAGCGTAGAAACAATGTCTTTCTTCACTTTTACCATTTGCTTCCTGTGAATTCTTTAACTTTGTCTTCTTACGGGGCGTTTTGCGTCATTTTCTGCCGTAACAATACTTTAATGTTAACAGAGAAGTTAGTGCCATGTGGCGGCTGCCGTCCATATCTACAGTATAGTACTCTGGAGAGTAAAGGAAGACAACTGACTCATATATTAGCGCGAAAATTGGTGGCAGTAGCTTTTTAGGTGACCAAACATCAAGGGGCATCTTGCGCTGGCGTCACCTTTCCTAACAGTGCTTTTTCATAAAAAGTGGCTTAGTGGCAGCGGAATGTTTCTTCCGTAGCACCTTTGTTCTCTCTAGCATTTTTAACACGAAGCTTATAAAAAGAAATCTTGGAACCCTATAACTTAACTCTGTTTTTAATTTTTCAGCACTTTTGATTTGTGTTTCAAGCGAATATTTCTTCGAAGATTTGCCAGAATGGATGACGCCATGTGACAAAATCATCTACCTTCCAGAAATTGGCAGCTACGACAGTAAGTATGAAGGTTGTGGCAAGAATTGACATATAAGTAGGAATATTGTTCGTAAAGCCTTTAGGCTTGTAGGCAGAGGTACCCCGTTTAAAAGCAAAGAAAATATGCAAGCATGGCCTTAACGCCATCATACCGTACCCACTTAGCAAAACACCCAGATACGCAACAGCCAGTGGCAAAATCAGATTATCAGCGCAGTGCGCTTGATAAAGACGGTCCACAACTGCGTTTCGCAATCCTGCGAGTATTTTCTACACCGGCTTCCAGGCGACAGTACCTCCTCATAAAGTATCGCCTGGGGCGGCAACAACATAGTGGGGTGGTGCTTGATGAAGAACATATAAAGATAGTGCAAAAATTACACCATCTCTCCGAAGGGAACTATGTGGTGATGCAAAGCATGGAGGTTCAGTGTAGGTTCCACACCGGAGCAGAACCGGCGCAGGCGGTATCTCGGAGCAAACTGAACGCCGCGCAGCGCGCGCACCTGCTTTTATACAGCTGGGGGAGAGGAGAATGAAGGAGAGACGCGCATGCGCAGTGGGGGTGTGGACGGCGCAAGAACAAGGGAGACCGACACCGGCGTTACCTGATCGAACACCTCCTGGTTCTCGTCTTTCTTTATTGCGTGCTCACGCTCCTACCCCGCTGCCCGCCCTCTTCGCCCTCTTCTCTAGTTGAGCAGCAAGGCGCGTGGCGCTTCCCGCCACAGCTTTCCCACGGGAAATTCAACATCCTCCTCTAAAGTTTTCATTTCATCGTTTCCGTTGACGTTCAGCTTCGCGTGCCTTCGTTGTATCAGTAGCTTCTTGACGTAGTTTGAATGAATCAAGGACATAAGGCGCGTCCGTAGCACTTGCTCCTGTCTCGGTTTTGTAGCGTAGTGGGAAGAGCATCGCGTACCTCCCGTTGCGGCCAGAGAGTCTTGGGATCGAAACCGGGTGCTGCTATTTTTTTTTATAGTTTAGGGGGAGAGGTGCGGACAACGGACGGACGCCGAACGTAGCCTCGAGCAACAGGTGCTTTGCATCTAAAACACAAACAAAACTAGCGCCTCTTGTAATAATTTCCAGTCCTCGCGATTAAGGTGAAATCCAATTACAAAGGGACCTTTAGGGAGATGGCAACGATGAATTAAAATTAAGATATGGCCCAGGCTTGCTCTGGACACTTTGTGACGGGTTCGTCACGGTCACGAAATAAAGGAACGGAAACGGGATAGAGAATATAGCCTTAATCAATTATACACGCGGAAGCTTTTATTGCCCCTTTCAGCGACGAAGTGCAGTTGTCGTCCGGCCGCTAGAATGATCGCCGCTTAAAGAGTAATTTAAAAAAGTACGCGGAAATTCAGCGAATTGTCTACTCATTCGTCGTTGGATTGTTTTATTATTTGAAGTGCAGGACACATTAGGCGCTCGGCTTGCCGTCGTAGCTTGTCCGCGGTCACGCCCCAAACTGACAGACCCGAACAGAGACCCCGGCATCAAGCACCCAAGAGTTCTTCCAATCGATACGCGCTTGTCCCTCGATTTAGCCGTACGGCCAAATGTTAGTAGGATACTTGAACAAGAGGTTTATATACGTAAAACCGTTCGGAACTCCTGGAATCGCTGACAATACACATACATGTCCCCATTATTTACTTCACACAACACTTCAGATGCTATCGCGATGAAATTAAATACGAACAACGAACCGCGTGGCTTGTAGTACATGCCGCGCATCCTGGCCGCATATGCGCAGTGCGAACAAGTTACGAGAGCTCATGTCCAACCTTGGTATGAAAACACCATGATTCTAGGTGTGAGAATTTTCTTTGTCTTCCCGCCAGCATTGTCTAACTTCGTCTCTTCGCTGAGTGCAAGCGCTCCACGCAGCTGTATTGCTTAATTTTTTTATGTCGTTCCGAGCGCTCCACAGACGAAGGAAAAACAAGGGTCTTTCCACACCAAGGTTGGTCACGAACTCTCGTAACATGTTCCTACTGCGCATACGCGGCCCGCCCTCAGGGTGCGCGGCATGTACTGAAAGCCACGCGCTCCGTTGTTGGTATCTCAATGTATCCCGATAGTACATTGCAGGCAAATTATATGTAATTGACCGCCAGTCTCCGCATTCATTTAGTTACGAAGGCTGATTGGGTGGTTTTTTCTGTAGTAAGCGGGAAAAAGTGTTCGATGAGGAAAATTTCCCGCATTTCCCCGAGGGGAAGAATGTGAAAGTGCGAATGCACGAGTTGAATTTGCGCGGTTCGCTAATGTTCGCGAAGGAGAGATCACACACACTCACACACAACTACAAAGAAAGAAAGATGCATTTATTCACAGACACCTATTTGTGTTGTCGTTGTACTTGATTGCTAGAGCGGATCTCAGCTTTGAAATTTCGTGTCAGTACTCCTTTAAGCGGGTGCATTAGACCTTCTCACGCCCGATTCCTGGTCAATCCCCCACGTGGGTATGTGCAATGTCAGCGGGCAGGCAGGGCGCGCCCATCTCCCCCCGTTGCCAAGGAAGACGAGGAGATTCCTGGCCAATCCCCCACGTGGGTATGCTATGCGGACATCGCCGGTGGACGCAGGTTCAGGGTCGCTTAAGAAGTGCATCGCACTTAAAACAGTTAAACCAGTTTCCCTCAGCGGGACAGCTGTCGGAAGTGCACAGCAGAGATTCGCCAGAGGGCATGGAGGAAAGAACACTCAGGAGAATCTCCTATCATCCAAATACATTGCAAAAAGTGTGGAGGAAGTAATGTCATTTTTAATGAGACCATAGACTGTGTTGGCTAATTTTTTACTGCGGCGGCGGCTAAATCTGGCGAAATGCCAGGGACAATTTTTTCGGCGCTTTGACTGTGACTGCCTCGCTACGCTGGCAACACAGCGGAGTCGCTACGTCGTCGTCCTCTGCAATCTGTGCACTTTCTTCTACTGCCGTTCCTTTGTGGTCTAAAGTTCCTTCGAAGACAACCTCCAATGGTTAATAATTGCCGTCGTCTGTGAGTATAGCTGCCGTTCTCTTGCGGCGATATCTCGTCGATTCCACGCCGTGTTTTCCATCCTTATCGGTGTGCCGGTGAGCAGGTGTGCGTTGGCAGCTTCGGCAAGTTTTGGAAACCGTAGAAAGACAGCGGGAAAGAAAACAAAACGGCCTTCCCTTCACACATCCGATAACCGCCCTGCGAGATCCTCCTCGAAACGAGATTCACCAAGAAAAATTGGCCGCGTATCTGCTCTTTTAGTTGCAAATGTCGTCAAAAGGCGATAGTCTTTGCCCAGGAAATGCCCCCTTTTGCTTTCCCCTCCCCTCTGATGCTGTTCCTGTACCGTCGCGCTCATTTCAAGGTAAACACACTAAAGGTTTGCGCAAGGCGATTTGAATTTACCGCGCTCCACTGCTACAATCCGGGTTCCTCGATGCCAGCGCTGCAGTACGGTGGAGACGTGCGTGAATGGAGGCGCCGACTTGAAGGTTTATAGAGCCACGTGTCCGCGCTCCACGTGCGTTCCAAGCAGAACGTGGAACCTAGCTAGTTGAACCTTCCCTTACTGTTGCCGCGTGATTTTCATATGCCGCCAGGAGGCGGCGGTTTTCTGCAGTAGATGTAGAATATCATTTGCTATTGAAAAACCAAGCATCCATGAATTTTTTAATAAAGGAACACTGTAAATATCCCTTGTGTACTAATTTCCTGTCTTATGTTTGCGTAATGTCTTCTTCTTCTTCAACAAAGTTGACAAGTATAAACATATAAACCGGGCTTAGACGTTTACATTTGGGAGTGAGTATATAAGACTCTTGCGTAGTAATCATTTTACTTTGGCCGGGTGGCTGAATCGAGTTACAGACAGACGGACAGACAGACATACAGACAGACCAAAATTTCTGGGTTTAAATAACCCAAGAAAGGCTATCGTCTTTAATAAAACTCCCATCTCCCCTCGCGGGAACCCCTGTGTAGATGCTACGCATAAGCGGAGCGGTGAAGGGACCGCGTTTGATAGCGCGCATAACGTTGAGGGGACTGCGTAAGCCGGTCCCAGTCGATGACGACATTGGCGTACTTGTAAAGCGGCGTGGACTCTAGGTGTTTGAGCAAAGCGCGGATGTTGCTTCGACGGAGAACGGCACGCCGGTTATATGCGCAGCGCGCCCGAAGCAGAGGAAACCGCGCAAGAGAGAGTACTTCACATGCGCCGGCCCCAGCGCGTCTGCCGCGGCTATGACGCAACGTGCCGCGGCTATGACGCAACACAATCCAACACAATCCACTTTAATCCAACACAATCCACTTTAATCCAATGCAATCCAAATCCAATCCATTCCAATTCAAGCCAAGCCGAGTCAATCCAATCCAAGCCAGTCCAATCGAATCCAATCCAATGCCCCTCGCGAGAGAGTGTTCGCTATCGTAGAGGAGAGGGGGTGAGCGGCGGAGAGCGAAGCTGGCGCGGCGAGGAGAATGGGGGAGGCGCGGACAACGCCGACGACGACGCTGGAGGGACAAGGCGAGTGAATGAGATGCTCTGCATCTAAAAGTAACGCACCCGGTGATGCGCCGCTCACACGGCTCCGATAACCGGAGCCGGCGACGTTCCTCACTAGCACCCGCTCGATTGGAGACGATATTGAACAAACAGCGATCGGTGAGGTCGCTTTGTTCGTTCCTCGAGCACTAAGCGCGTAATTAGGCGGGACACAAAAGAACGTCAACCACGCATCAAACTCATTGTACCACGAAGCTGTGGCATCTAATATAATATTAAATCCTGCAGCGGCACCACTGCGGAGGAAAAAAAATTCCCCCACCTCCCCGAAGGGGATCGTGCGGAAATGCGAATGCATTGGGTGCAGCGATGAGTGCGGTGCGAGTAATTATTATTAATGGCGTACTTAATGAAGAATCGCTATCAAGGCGCCAGATGCGCGCTCCACTGCATTATATAGATTCCGAGCGCAGCGAGCGGAGAGAGAGTACGCGGAGAGGAGAGAGAGCCCACCGAGCTCCGCGATGCGAGCGCACTCACACGCCCGAGCACGCTCCTCCTCTCCACTCACTCTCCGCTACTCCGCCCGAGCTCCGCCATACGAGCGCCCTCACACGCCCGAGCGCGCTCCTCCTCTCCCCTTGCCCTCCGCTACTCCCGCCCGAGCTACCACCTGCTCCGGTTGCTGGGCGCGCCACAGCTGTTGCTAGGGGCGAGGAGGAGCGCGGAGAGATAACACCTGCGGGCGCACGCCGACGGAGCACGACAACCCCCGACTAAGAAATGCATTCGCATTTCAAAAATCTCTAACGGGAAATATATGGTGTGCGCTTTAGTGGTGGTAAATAAAGAAAGAACGCTTGAGAGGTACAGCGCACGTGCAATTTGTCCTTAAACGTGGTCAAACAATGTTACTTCGATCTTATAGGCATACAACCGGTCGAATGAGGGCTGGCCTTTGACGCACCATAAGAGTGTGGAAACACTTTTGTGCAGACGAACCTTCAGTGGTGAGCTGCGGTCCAAGTGTCCCTGAAGGGAATGCTTGGAACACACCCTACTGGTTGCCTCCCATTCCCAGCGGTCGTGCCGCACAGCGTCAACCCACTTTTCGCGGCGATTTTTCTTCACTTTGGAACCTGCTCTCAACGAACACAAGGCAAACTGCGCAGACATGTGGTACATAAGTTTAGCTCGACAAATAACTCATGAGTGAATATATAATGACGTCCGGTAGGTGAAACCAGTGCGTGTGACCGGCAACCCGGCGCGCAACCGTGAGGCATCTTGCAAAACACTGCAGCCACTTATCCTGGCGAAGTGAAATTCATGGCTGCTGAAACGTAGTGCACAAAGACCGCCGTACTGTACAGACCCAAACGCTGCTCCCGTTGTCTCTTTTCGCGAGCCGCCCGTACCGCGGAGCTGCAATCAAACGGGAAACAGCAGAGGAAACAGCAGAGGGCTCCTCGACATGGCGGGTGCTGCTTCACAAACGTGATGTCAGGGCCGCTGCTAACCTTTTCCTTCTTCCATTCCAAAGTGGCTGCGGAGCCTTTATCCACTTATTTCCACCAGCCCCCAAAATCTTCTCCATTTCTCACTATTATCTTGATGAATTGGACAGCGGTTTTGTCCAATGCAATTTCAATTTCCCGCCTTCACAGTGCTCGCGCGCCCTCTGCCTGGAACAGCACGAGCGGGAGTTCCGTCCTTTTAAAGACGATAGCCTATCTTGGGCTACTTAAACCCAGCAATTTTGGTCTGTCTGTGCGTCTGTCTGCCTGTCCGTCTGTCTGTAACTCGATTCAGCCGCCCGGCCAAAGTGAAATGCTTACTGCGCAATAGTCTTATATACTCACAGCCAAATGTAAACGTCTAAGCCCGGTTTATACGTTCATACTTGTCAACTTTGTTGCAGGAGAATTCCTGAATGCTGAAAATTCCTGAATGCTTGGTTTTTCGATAGCAAATAATATTCTACATCTACTGCACAAACCCGCCGCCTCCTGGCGGCATATGAAAAATCACGCGGCAGCAGCGACGAAAGTTTCCACTAGCCAGGTTCCACGTTCTGCTCGGAACGCACGTGGAGCACGGCCACATGATTCTATAAACCTTGTAGTCGGCTGTCTCCATTCACGCGCATCTCCACCGTACTGCAGCGCTGGCATCGAGAAACCCCGCCTGTAGCAGTGGAACGCAGTAAATTCAAATCGCCTTGAGCAGACCTTTAGTGTGTTTACTTTGGAATGAGCGCGACGGAACAGGAACAGCATGAGAGGTGAGCGGGAAAGCAAAGGGGGGCATTTCCTGGGCAAATGCTACAAAGGCTATCGTCTTTTTACCACATTTACAGCGAAAGGAGCAGGTACGCGGCCAATTTTAGTGCTTGCTTTCATCTTGCACGTGCCGGAGCCTGACTGCGCAGTTATGAACGCCTTGTTTGTTTGTCTTCCGCGGCAAGTTTTTTCGCTTACTATAGTAAAAACCAACCCAATGAGCGTTCTTAAGTAGAACTGCGAGTTGGGCTTGTTGGTATAGGTTCATAATGGGAAAGAGCGCAAAAACAAGACTTGGACGTCCCGTTTGTCTTTCTTGTCCAAGTTTTGTTTTTGCGGTGTTTCCCATTATGTTCTGAAGTACATGGACGCGGGGGCTGCCGGTGAATTAGTTATAGTTTGCCTCAAATGTACCTGGAGTTTTCTTTGCGCTACATAATGGGGACATGTATGACAAGTGCGAACGGTTCATAGGTTTCTGATGGTTATGACTATATAAACATCCTGTTCAAGTGTGCTGTTAACTTTTGGCCGGAAGGCTGAGTCAAGGGACACGCGGGTGTCTTTTCGAAGCCTCTGCTTCGGTGCGTGACGCTGTGTGGCCCTGATTACGTTAGTGATGTCATGTGATACTGTGACAGCGGACGTTACACCGGACTATCTACGACGACAAAGCCGGCCCCTAAAGTGCTCTGCACTTAAAAAACGCGGCGCGTTCAAAATGGCACAGAAAGGCTCCAGTACCTTCCAGATGAAAGCAAACACAACAAGCACCACTCCCACTCGTGCTGTTGCATGTAGAACAAGAAGCAAAAGATAAAGGAAAGATTCGAGCTGTCCCAGAAGTCACCAGAGTACTGCGAAGGTGGAAAAATTGAAATTAAAGAGCCCCTGTTCAATTCATCAACAGAGGAGCGAGACAGAGGGAACAGCTTAAGGGGTGGTAGCAAATAGCGCAAAACGGCGCCGCAGCCCGTATGCCGAATCACTCTGCTCCACTTCCCACAGTCTTATGCTGAGTGGGACTGTTTTGTTTTTTAACGCGATAGGGTTATAACGCTCATTTTTCGATTTCGCCGTGGCTCCTAACCGCCCGTTATCAGCCGCGCCCATCAAGCCTCCTTTGAAATGTGTCATCGCTGCCGACCGGACGCTACGACAGATACTGCTGTGAGACGAGGGCTCGCTCTTCGCACATCACTGGAATTGGATGGAAAGCGGAGCAGCGGAAACTGAAATATGGAAACGAGGAAAATGACACTCCCGTGATTACGAAAGAAACGACACGCATTTCCAGCGGGTGCCACGCCTGCGCAGTAAAGTTCCTACCACGGGGCGGACTCTGTAGTATCCACCGTGGTCCCACGTAATTCGCGCCAACAGCGCCAACTCCTCACCTAGTGGTACGTGGCGTCTGAAAAACGTTGCATTTATCGTCATCGCAACGAGTGGAGAGGGAGGAAAGGAGGTTGGTGACGTCGCGGACGCGGCTGACGTCATTTTTTCCGCGGCAGCCGGGCGCCGGCCGCAGCAATCGACGCTAGCCCCACTTTCGCGCCGGCCGCTGCTCATGGGCCGCTTGGCAATGGCACCAGGCGCGAAAGTTGGGCGAGCGGCGGCGACGCCTCGGAATGGCCGCCGCCCGTCGTTTGGTATGTGTGTGCAGTAACGCGTTTAATAATTGAACGAAGAAAACAAGTAGGTAATAGTGCGTTTTCTGGTGTCGAATTATTGTCTTTGTGGCGATATTAATTGGAGCGTTACACAAACATTCTTTAGGGTTTTCTTTTATTCAAAATTCCTATGAGGAAATCTTTGATTCGAAGTCATGAAAAAACATGCACTACAGTCATATATTGCACATACATGTTATGAACACACTATTCAACTCTAAGCAAAATTATGACGTTGAAATGTAGGCATACAACATTGCACAATAGGAAAAAAAACGTGCGAGATACACATTTAGGTACACACTAATTGATTACGCAAGAAGAACTTCGAAAGTTTTAGTCACGATACAGATTTTGTTTCACGCACACCTCGGCGGGAGAAAAGAGCTTTACAGGTCTACTGATTGTATACTTATTTCTTGGGCTCGCCTCGAGCCAAGATCATTCTTAGACATTCAATAAATTCGTTTCAGTTCAGAGACACAGTAATCGAGAACCTACAAATTAAAAGAAAGCACGCACAGGTATGCCTCAAGGCCTTCCTTTTGGGCCAGTTAACGCAAACTCTGAAAGAAAGCGTTAACCCGGCCATTAACCTGCATACACTGCCGGGAAATCATGTTTACACCAACAAAATGCAGCGAGAAAAAACTGTTGCAACACAATAACCGCACTATTGACCACTAATTGCTGGATTATCTCTGCGTACAAAAATAATGCGGAAGCGCATCGTATAGCACAGAAAACAATCGCAAAACAAGTCGACCGCACCGTCTTTTTTTTTAATGGCCCGGGAACAGTCTCATTATGGGGGGGGGGGCGGCAGGAGGGGAGACGCGCAGAAAAAAAAGCATTCCTGTATTGTAAGCCGAATGTGCCGTGCACATTACTTGCAGATATCGGCTAGGCTGTCACAAGCTACTCTCTAACTCGTGTCTGGGCCGCGCCTCTTATCTCATCCTGTCTGATACGGCATGACGATCCTAACTTTAGAACTATGGAACAGCAAAGCCACTCGCGATAAAAACAAAGGCGCGGGCGCGAAGGTTCGATGAAGAGCAAAGCCGGAAATGCTACTTTGTTTTCTTTTTGTTTTTCTTTTTTTTAATGAGCGAAACGCTTGCAATGGCGGCTGCATACAACGCATGTATTTCGGCTTGGCCTTCCACTACTCTCTGTGCACATCGACTGGCAATAAACACTGCGGTATTACGCAAGATTTTTCGGGGCACTGAAGCAACGCTTGGCAGCAGTTTTGCCGCAAGTATCCGTTTTAGGAGAAAAATGGCACAGGAAGAATTGGTTATGCCGCAACACCCTTACGCCAACAATCGCCGTGGTAATAGGTACACAGTCAATGACAAGAAGCGCGTAATGTTGAGCTTGCCTTCTTTGTGAGCAGGTGCAGCGTGATGACTTTGGAGGGGTTGAGGATATTCACCAGAGGAAACGTCCAATGAAGTCTCAAACCTTCCTCGACTTCGGGCCCCAACCAAGACTCAAACTCACTGCACGAAACAACAATAAAAAATACATTGATAAGATTTCGGAATCAACGTTCAAGCAGTTTATAAGGCAATCATACAAGGGCAATGCCGCCTCAAATTCACCTTACGAGCAAGAGTGTGTGCGCTGAACGCGCGTTTACTTTTATTAAAACTTTGTGTACCGGCAAGGCTTGGATATGTTTGCACATTAGTTTCCACTCCAAGACGACTGACATGTCTCATTAGCTTCACGTTACATGCGCGAAGTATTTTGAAAACAGAAGAGTGCCATCGGTTGGTTTTTTTGGAAATAACTATACCTTTTACAAAGCTAACTTGCTTACCTGTCATCTTTGGATAAGACTAGAAACTTGGCCGAACTGTTTCGCCCTGTGTTGCTGCACCACAGACCTGCGCAGGACTGGTGACGCTCCTTTCCCCACAGCCCCATATTTAGAATACATTCGAATATATTTTATAATGCAGCGAAACTTACACCCCGTGGATGCGTTTAGGCAACCCGCGCAACCCTTCACACGCCGGCTCACTTACGCACGCACCGAACTGGCCCGCCTTGCGCGCCGAGAGAAAAAAAAAAAAAAAATTGGCGCCGGTGAGCTGTTGCGCATGCGTGAGGCGGCGCGGAAGCATGCACGGTGTGGAAAAAAAGAAACGCTGAGACAAAGGGAAGGGCCACGCCGCAGCACTCTGCCGCTAGGATTGCCCCAATTTTGAAACCGACACTAGCCAGAGTCACCGACCAGTGTTCCTACTACGCTCTTTCGGTGGTAGCATGCTCGGAAGATGCGGTCACTAGCCATGCCCGCAAGTGGCGCCATCACACCAAAGTGCCGCTCCACCGGAAGATAAAAATACTAGAATTTTCAATAACTCACGTGCCGAAGCCACACCTGCGCTATTTGGCGCGCAGTAGTGTAGGGATCCGGGTAAATTTCGACACTACTGGGATTTTTAACGTGCGTGAGAAGCTCGACCCATGGGGGTTTGTTGTCTGCTTCCAGCAGGGAAACAGCCACAGCGTACGGGAATTGAACTAGCGCCCTTGTACTCAACAGCGCAACGCTTTACCCACTGAGCCACCGCGGCATGCTTTCAACCGGAATTGATACCGGCATCTGCACTGGGTCATCTAACTAACCAGAAGGCAAAATATTAACACAAGTCTCTCAAAAATCAAGGAGGGCATGTATTAGGGCAGATAAAAAATAAAATAAAATGTTTTATATAGCATCTATTTACGTCATTTTCGAATCACTTTCGACATTGCCGCGGTCCTGTCTGCGCGCAACCTGTCTTGGGAAAACGACGAATGACGGATGCGGCCAAGTTTAAATTCACCCTTAACATAGGTACGGATGTCCTCCCTGAGAAGTCAGTGAAGAATCTTTGGCGTGGCGAGTCAAGTGCAGCGCCGATCTCGCAATCGCCAAAAAAGAGATAAAATCATTAAAGATTTGCCAAAATATTACAGGCCTAGCCATGAGAAGAACGGGAACGAGAGAATAAATGCTGAGACTCATGCAGCCACTCATCATGAACCAAATTGCATCTCAAAGCCTACCTAAATACAAATTACACACGCAGTGAAAAAACTAAAGTGGGCCCATCATCAGTACAGCATATTAGGACAGGACAGCAGGACACAATTTTGCTGTGAGACGAACTGACAACTGGTGGGCCACCAGGGTAACAGACGGGACACCCACAAACGGGTCGAGAAGAAAGGGGGGGCCTTTATCTCTAAGGAAACAGGAAATATGAAAGTTCGATGGCGAACAGTAGACTCTGGAAGCGCATCACCTCAACCGGTTAAGGTGAGCGGGATAGCCTTCGTTTTTCAGTAGACCTAGATTGGTAGTTGATGACCATGATGATGAATAGGTCCTCCAGTTGCGTCTACGAAACAGTTTGAAGAAAGCAGCCAAACCGCTCTATTGGCACTCGGAAAACAAAATCGGGATGAGTCATCGTCTGAAAGAGGAACCCCCCCCACGCAACGTATTGATTGCACACCATCACGGACACTTCACTGATTCAGTGACTCAGCGTCAAAACTCTACCAAAAATTTAGTACACAAGGACAGGCGATATGGCAGTATCAACTTCATTCGAGTAAAGTTCCAGTATCATGAGAACACAGTATACACTGTTGCATATGGGAAGCGTATTCGGGTTTCGGCGATGCATCACCCATGAAAGGGAGAAAAGGCGGAGTGCGAGAGGGAAAGGTGAAGGGTTGCGGGGCTGTTCTGCCGGTGTACACCCCCCCCCCCCCCCCCCCCCCCCCCCCCCTCTTGGCCCGGCGGCCGGCCGGCAGTGAATACAGTCCGAAGCGTGCACCCTTTTCACGCACTTGCGCGAACCGGCAAGTGTTTCAATTGCGAATTGGATTTCGCCTTCTGGGACGGCTGCGCTGTGATTCAACCACACTCCTAGATCTGGATATTTTAACGAAGTTAAAACTGCTTCAACTGTGCCTGTGTTGGATTTCGCGTGCCCTTGTGATGATCGCCGTTGTGTATTTCGAAGTGCTTCAACAGGGTCGTTTGATTACGTTTTACGCTGCAACAGTGTTCTAGGTAATATTACCTAAATACTTTGTCATCCGTGCTGTTTTGCAATCGCAGTGTAGCGTTCGCAAATCTTGTTTTGTTTTTTTCTTTATCGTATCTAGCGCTCCGCCCAGAGGAAACGGCAGTTGGCATTAAAGTTTTGCCCAGACAGAATTAAAACTGCCAAAAACTCCTGCTCTACCTTCGCCTCTTAGATTAAGACACGCAGGAGTACCTTTACACCGGCTCCTCTTCGCGATCGTGTGTTCACGGGTCTTGTTGCAAGCCCCAATGGTGCTAGAACCAACATCTATTTGCGAGTTGGACTATGAAGCCTCCACTGAGGATGACTTACGTTTGTCCACACACACTGACCAAAACAAGCTACAAGGGGCTTTGGTATCCAGTATTCTTACGCTGGAGCATGCTTCAAGGCATGTGATCACAAAAGCACTTAAGTTTACAGCAAATACAGGTTCTCAAATTGACTGAAAAACTGAAACATAACATTAAGCCTTATAAATCTTTACCTAGTATATCCGTGCTAGTTCCGCATCAATTACTAAAAAAAACCGCAACACATGCTAATGAACTCATCATGAAAATGAATAGTAAATCTGTCTGCTGATAACAATTTTTTAATAAAGCTACAGATTTGAATATAGATTACATGTTGCAATGTATGGGCATATGAAACAGCAGAAACCAAGTACCAAAGCTTGAAAATTCTTTATTAAGTGCATTAAAACCCCAAATATACATACAACATTTTAAGTGCCCATGACGGTTTAGGCCAGGAACATCTCGGCTCAAAACTTTCCACAATTTCTCAGTCAGCACCTGCAACACCAAAATAAACAAATAAACACTTCCTTTTGCAACAACACCGCAAATGTCAAGTGAACCTAAATTCCAAATTGATGGTGTATTTTGTCCTATATTTGGCTACATTAATATGTACACAAAAGTTAGTTTAGCCTGCTTTTAAACTATTCTAACTGCTTATTCTGATTTTTTTCCTACGTGACACCAGAGAGCCTTTGCTGATGCAGTGTTGTGTCTAAAACCTGCTTCAGTCCCTTCAAAATAAACGGTATTTTTGACTTTTTTGAGAATTTGTATAACGCCAAATAAGCCTTACACTAGTAGGATTTAAGTTCTGAGCTATACTGCTTTGATCTCTGATCTCGTTAACAAAATGTTGCTTTGGTTATCAACGTAACTAGTTGATGCGTTTCTTTTAGTTATTCCCCCCACTGTAATGCCAAAAGGCGCTGTGGGTACCAAATAAAGAAAGAAAGATACAAGCGAAAGCTCACTGTATAACCCCACAGTTCACTGGACTGCCTAACACAGCTCCCACATCCTATTACGAGAATACCACTCCATTGGAATGTGCCCTTCTTTGTTCGACGACTTAATGAAAATAGTGCGCCGTGAGCTGGAGGCTACGGCTACGGCTGCCCTACTAGCCCTGACTTGTGAATGAACCTTACTTTCCATCTCCCTAATCCATGCGACATACAGCAAGAGCTCGCAAGCCACACCATTTCAAGCATTTGCTCTGTAGCTCACACGAACGCTTTCACTGTTCCTCGTGTCTTAACTGGTCCCCACTAACATGCCCCAAGCTATTTTCAGACACAAAATCCGGAAGAGTGGAGTAGTCCTGAAAACAAGTCAATATGCTTCCACTGCTGTCGCGGCGGGCATGTGGCCCGTTACTGCTTTCGACATTGCCAGGCCAAGCCTTTGCCTCATCAGAAGACTAATCAATGCAGCTCAAGGAGGTAATACTGCATCTGTGACCTGGACGACAAATCCTCTATTAACCAAGGAGTCTACGCCCAATTTACTAGACGTTACTGTTGATGGTGTTGCAGCCAAGGCTCTCACTGACACAAATGCTCACATTATCTAAAATGAGCTTTACCCTCCGCTGGCATCTCCGCAAAATTCTGACGCCACCCATGGAAACATTTGTTCGAGTTTCCCATGAGAGCACATCATCAATTGTCGGAATGTGTACCGCCTGAATATGGATTGCCGACCACGATAGTGTTGTTCTCTTCTCCGTCCTTGAAAAATCCCCCCATGACATTATCCTCGGCGTCGATTTTTTCTCGAACCGCTCTCATTGACTGCTCTGCGGGACTTCTCTTTTTTGAATTTCCGTCTGCCAAAAATGCTCAAAAGCACCGTTGTCATTCCACAGATTATGTCCATTTGCTGTCCAACGCTGTAACATACGTGCCCCTGTGATCAAGCCCACCTGTTTCTCACAGTTATTATATGGTCTTCCCTATTACAGGCGCGCTGCTTGTGTGAAACGTCACTCTGCCACACATCATCATTACTTTGGTAGAGAACCAAACCTGCCTTCCCTTTCAGTTTTTCAACTTTAGTTTCACACCTCAAGTCCTTCCCAAGGGGATTTCGCTTGCAATGCTGTGCCCTTATTGCCATGAATGCTAACACCCCTCCAGATTTACCTCCTGCAGTACAGGCGTCCCATCAAGCACCATCAACCAAGGAAGTGGCTGCTTCAGACCTCCCACCGGATCATACCGCCGATCTCCCTCGTCTTCTGGATTCCTGTGAGGTCATCTTCGACTTAGACAACCATCCACCAACCTAAACGTCTGCAGTCAGCCATCATATCAACACCAACGATGCTTCACTAGTGTACAGGTGGCCCTATTGCGTATCACTTGCTGAACGACTCGTCATCCAAAAGGTAAAAAAAATGTTCAGCAAGGATACAGTCGAACCATCTTCCTGTCTGTGGGTGTCTCCATTCATGTTGGTCAGAGAAAAAGATGGGACGTAGTACGTCTAGATGGATTATCGACAGCTAGACAAGGTCACAAAGAAAGATGTTTACCCACTGCCGTGCATTGATGATACTCTTGATTGACTGTATGGGATCAGATATTTCTCATTTATAGACCTGCGTTCTGGCTACCAGCAGATCAGCGTCAATGAACAGGACCATGAAAAGACTTATTTTATGACTCATGATGGGCTTTGTGAATTCAAAGTCATGCCATTTGGTTTCTGTAACACCCCTGCCACATTTGAGAGAAGGATGGACTCCTTTTTGCATGGCTTCAAATGGTCAACTTGCTTGTGCTATTATGGATGATGTCAGTCTTCGCACCAACATTTGACGCCCCCCTGGAGCGCCTCGCCGACATACCTCCTTGCAGTGTTCCGACAGGCCTACAGCTCAATTTAAAGAAATCTAGTTTTGGTTACCATGAAACTGCAACTCCTGGCCACCCCGTTGACGCTTCCGGGGTACGGCCAGGTTCAGAGAAAGTTTGTGCCCTCACCAATTTTCCTGTGCCACGCTCTACTCGTGGCATCAGAAGCTTGGTAGGTCTCTGCTCCTACTTCTGTCATTTTATCAAAAGCTTTGCTAACATTGCTGACCCGCTAACCACCCTGCTCAAAAACAATGTCATCTTTTCTTGGGGACCCAACTTATCGGAAGCCTTTGACACTCCAATAACACGACTCACATCTTCACAGATTTTAGGCCACTTCGATGCCTCTGCTCCCACAACGTACCGATGCCAGTGGTCACAGAATCTGGGCTACCCTGACTCAGCGGCAAGCTGGTTGCCACTGCATGACGGCGAATGCTGGCCATTTACTGTATGCAGCTGAACATAATGATTCCGTTATGGAACGCAAATGTCTCACCATTGTGTGGGCTGTCGTGAAATTCTAACCGTACCTCTCCAGCCGCTCTTTTAAAAAGTCACCACTGATCGTCATGCTCTCGGCTGTCGTTCCACCAAAAAGTCCCAATGGGACGGCCAAGCCGTCCCATTGGGTCTCTCAGCTCAGCCACTAGCCAGCGCTGCTTTAGATGGCAATATAAGGTATATAATGTATAACCAGCTTACACTTTTATTTAGTTTTAGCATTTCACGGAGCTTACACGACTATTCGTTGTATAGCGCTCGTGCACTAAGCGTCCCCCAAATTTCCACAATACCTCACGTCTAGCAATTGCATTTTTTGGACAGCAAAGTGGTCACAGATGTGTGGTCGTTCTGCTGACCGCTGTGCTCGTTCACCCAGTGCAAAAAAGTGCTTCCTGCACCATAGTTTTATGTCATATGTTAAAAGTTTCAGTTTATTTTTGTTTGCTTAGTACAGTGGAACCCCGATAATACGACTTTCAAGGGGCCGCGAGAAAGCGACATATGACCAGGGTGTCGTACGACCGGAGTGCGGGTGAATGCTGGCTTAGGAGACGGTCTCACGCGACAGGCGGGCTAAAAACTTATTTAAACTACTATATTCAGTGCTTGTTCGCGTTATTTGCGAACCTTTAGCTGAAACCCAAGTTTTAAAGAAAGCAACGCCTATGTTGTGCTCCCTTCCCTTTATGGCGTCCAACTAGCCCACCAGCCAAGTGCCGCGCGCTACACGACCTAAGGCCGACGTGGTCGAGCAAATTGAGAGAGGGAAACGCGAGTGTGAAATTGCCAAGGCCAAGCGAAACGAATGATAATAGAAGACAGAGATGAACAAAAACAGCATTGCCCTACATGGTGGAGACATCCCTTGGACGGTTCCGTGCCAACGCTGTTCGGTCATAGTGCTGAACACAAAGCTGTTTTCGTTTCCCACAAGAACCACCAACGCGAAATAGATAAGTTAATTCAACATTCACAAGTAAACAGTGTTGCCGCGAAAATTATCGCACGGTCTTGCTACAGTGACTTGCTGTGGCGGCCAGCGAGGGACCCAAAATGGCGGTGCCAACGGGTACGTGTCTCCCCCCACCCCTCCTGTATTATGCGTCGCCTTTGCGGCGGACGCACGTCAATTGAGTCACTCTAGCAAAGAAATGGGCGGAGTGACAATGCGGGTTCTGACAAGCAGACAGCAGAGGTATAGAGAGAAAGAGCGTCGTGAAAGGAAGAAACTTGCATCAAGCAGGCGGGGAAAGCGGCCGTTAGGTCATCACTGTGGGGCTGCCTTCGGATGTGTTTCCACGTTCGCCGGCGGCTCAACAGGAGCTTCAAATTTACAGTCCATCTGCCACCTGTACTTCGACTTCCCGCTGTTGGCGCGTTGGCATAGTGCTGCCGTGTGGAGCCGTCGCAGGTTAACGTCCGCTCACGAGTACCCACCTGCTTGGCTTGCGTCTGTTCAGTAAAGGGTCTGGCCCGCCTAAGGACCTTTGCACATCAAGCAGCGTCAAACGGGGGTGAAGAATCAAGAACGTCAGGACGAGGCGGCGACGCGGTGTAATATATGGGAAAAGCGCCAGTTTATCCGCGCGGGTATGTCGTATGAAGCGGACCGCGTGCACACGAGCGTCATATCATCGGGGTTTTTAATGCATTCTTTGTATGGGGCATTTTCCGGGACCTCAGTAATCCGTTGTAAGAAGCGGGTCGTCGCAAGTCTGCGAGACATATCAGCGGGGTTCCACTGTACCGTCAATTGGCCTTAGATTTTTCTACTAGCGCACCAGTCAGCGAAGCGTCGCATGTGCACTTGTGCAGCATTTGTGTAGCATCAACAGAATGGGTAACTTTACGATGCACAATTTTTTATTTATTTACAACATAGCAAGAAATGAACTGTTTCTTCGTCCACACTATTAACAAGCTACACCACTTAAATGTTCGACGTTGCTAACGCCAAACTTTTCCGAAAGTCCTGGAAATAGTACTGCATGCAAGCAAAATACAAAACAGCAGGAACTGAACGTTTCTGTTGTTTTGTCTAAACAAACAACAAGCTACACCACTGGAGACTAGCCAAATCTTCAGAACGGCCGTGCTCGTGCGTAAATGAAAGCGGCGGCGGCGCTGCGTTTCTATAAACAGTAAACTAACAATGAGATGAACAGGTTCACCGCCTGCACATGGCGGACTACGCTTTTTAAGCACTTGCCTGATAACGATGCCAATTAGTGTCGGTTTGGATTGTCACATAGTTTCTCACTAACTGGGATTGTCAGGTATACCTCCGGCGCATTGTGGCCAGACTGGGAAAAATATTTAGCCGAAGACGGGTGCGTTTACGGGAGATTTTTGTTTCGGTCGTACAATCGTACAAAACCATGAAATTTGGAGTCTCCCGGAAAATTCGGGAAACCTGGCAGTTATGGACGAGGCAATGAGTTCATCGTGTCTGGAAGGCCTGCTGCACGCGTCTTGAGGACTCTGAGAAACGGTGAGGTGCTCTGGAAACAGTGTTCTGGTGCGTTGAACGCATGACTGTCTGCCTCCCGAGTTTCCAATAAAGCTGAGCGATTACACATTGGGTATAAGGAAACGATCGCGATGTATGTATGCAATAAAATTAGCTGCAGCAGCGACGACACAGATTCCTCGTGGGGCGACAAAGATTTCACCGATGATTTTCAAGTGTATTTTTTGGTGTAGACGAAGCGGAAATTACATTAAAACACCATTAATTCAAATTTCAAGGGACCGGAGAGAATGTTCGAATTTACCGAGTGCCCGAATCACTGGAGTACAGTCATAACTGAAAAATGCTTTCAACATCACCAAGCTTTTATTTTTTTTAAAGTCAGTGATTGTCGTTTGCTTCGTGGAGGTGATGGACAAGAAAATTTTTATGTTGCAAACTTTTTGCTAGTTTTTTACGTATGCATTTTATTTCTACAGCAAATATGAGTTACGTGAAGTATGAATGACTTTCAATTCACAAAGCCCATCATGAGTCATGAAAGAAGTCTTTTCACGGTCCTGTTCATTGACGGCGATCTGCCGGTAGCCAGAACGCAGTTCTATGAATGAGAAATATCTGGTCCCATACAGTCAATCAAGAGTATCATCAATGCACGGCAGTGGGTAAACATCTTTCTTTGTGACCTTGTCTAGCTGTCGATAATCCATCTAGACGTACTACGTCCCATCTTTTCTCTGACCAACATGAATGGAGACACCACAGACAGGAAGATGGTTCGACTGTATCCTTGCTGAACATTTTTTTTTACCTTTTGGATGACGAGTCGTTTCAGCAAGTGATACGCAATAGGGCCTACCTGTACACTAGTGAAGCATCGTTGGTGTTGATATGATGGCTGACTGCAGAAGTTTAGGTTGGTGGATTGTTGTCTAAGTCGAAGATGTCCTCACAGGAATCCAGAAGACGAGGGAGATCGGCAATATGATCCGGTGGGAGGTCTGAAGCAGCCACTTCCTTGGTTGATGGTGCTTGATGGGACGCCTGCACTGCAGGAGGTAAATCTGGAGGGGTGCTAGCATTCATGGCAAAAAGGGCACATCATTGCAAGCGAAATCCCCTTGGGAAGGACTTGAGGTGTGAAACTGAAGTTGAAAAACTGAAAGGAAAGGCAGGTTTGGTTTTCTACCACAGTAATGATGATGTGTGGCAGAGTGACGTTTCACACAAGCAGCGCGCCTGTAATAGGGAAGACCATATAATAACTGTGAGAAACAGGTGGGCTTGATCACAGGGGCACGTATTTTACAGCGTTTGACAGCAAATGCACATAATCTGTGGAATGACAACGGTGCTTTTGAGCATTTTTGGCAGAAGGAAATTCAAAAAAGAGAAGTCCCGCAGAGCAGTCAATGAGAGCGGTTCGAGAAAAAATCGACGCCGAGGATAATGTCATGGGGAGATTTTTCAAGGACGGTGAAGAGAACGACACTATCATGGTCGGCAATTCATATTCAGTTGCGGTACACATTCCGACAATTGATGGTGTGCTCTCATGGGAAACTCGAAACTGTTTTCCATGAGTGGCGTCAGAACTTTGCGAGATGCCACGGAGGGTTAGCTCATTTTAGAGATGTGAGCATTTGTGTCAGTGAGAGCCTTGGGCTGCACACAATCAACAGTAACGGTCTAGTAAAGTGGGCGTAGACTGCTTGGTTAATAGAGGATTTGTCGTCCATGTCACAGATGCAGTATTACCTCGTTGAGCTGCAGAGATTAGTCTTCTGATGAGGCAAAGGCTTGGCCTGGCAATGTCGAAAGCAGTAGCGGGGCGACATGCCCACCGGGATAGCAGTGGAAGCATATTGATTTGTTTTCAGGAGTACTCCACTCTTCGGGATTTTGTGTCTGAAAATAGCGTGGGGCATGTTGTGGGACCAGTTAAAAACGAGGAACAGTGAAAGCGTTCGGGTGAGCTACAGGGCAAATGCTTGGAATGGCGTGGCTTGCGAGCTCTTGCTGTATATCGCATGGATTAGGGAGATGGAAAGTAAGGTTCATTAACAAGTCAGGGGTAGTAGGGAAGCCGTAGCCGTAGCCTCCAGCTCACAGCGTACTATTTTCATTGAGTCGTCGAACAAAGAAGGGCACATTCCAATAGAGCGGTATACTCGTAATAGGATGTGGGAGCTGTGTTAGGCAGTCGAGTGAACTGTGGGGCAATACAGTGAGCTTTCGCTTGTTTCTTTCTTTCTTTATTTGGTACCCACAGCGCCTTTTGGCATTACATTGGGGGGAATAACTAAAAGAAATGTATCAACTTGTTACGTTGGTAACCAAAGTAATATTTTCCAGAGGCTGCGAGGCCCTTTTCAAGATGTTTAAACTTTCTGCGCTCTGTACTGATGCCATCTGGGGTGGTGCAGTCCTTATAAACAAGCAGGTTGAAAGTGCCATCAGCAATTCCTTTCTGCACATGGCCTACTTTGCCAGTTTCTGACGTGTCGGCATCTATCTTGTGACACAGAGGAACACCATCCTGAATATAGGCAACGTATGACTCCATCGAGGTTTCGGCATGAGAAGGAAGTTCCTTCGCGGCTAGTTGGTGGCCAACAATCTTTCCGAGCAGCTCACGTAATGTCGATTTGCAGGTTTCCCATCTTGTCAGGTCTGCTTCGTGTGTCTCAAACCAACAATATCGTGGCTGGGCCTTCGAGGTTAAATATTACGTTGGCCAGCACCAAGGTTGCGTCCCATCTGTTATGAGCGCTCGCACTCTCGTAGGTGCTTATCCGGTCATCAACGTCAGTGCCATCAGTGCCGCAGAAACTGCTGTGGTCGCAGGGATATGAGACGACTATAAGTGTCAAAGTTGGCCAGAGGGCTCCATCGAGTGCCAAAATTTCTGTGCCGACCTGGTGTCCACTGCGCAGCTCCGTGTTAGAGGTAGCAGATGTTGCAATGCACGAGGACCAGGATAGGGAACGCTGCGCAACCCTCTTCATCTTCACAGCGCACAAATGAGGTTACTGTGCACTGTGCGCACAGTAATGCCGGCTGTTGCTCTGCTTTCAGCATTGACGCTGAAAACCTTTTCTACTCCCTTCCGCATGAACAAGTTTTGGTCTCTGTGAAAGAATGTATCACCGTCTACAACGGCGAGGTTAAGTTTATGCAAAGTTGGGGGATTTTCGTGGAATCCTTTTTGGAGCTTCTGCGTTTCTATTTAGAATCAACTATTGTAGGATGGTGTGGCGGTGTCTATGTGCAGAGATCTGGAATCTGTAGACGTTCTAAAGTTCCTCACCATGTTGGTGACATTTTCTTGGCTCATGTTGGCCGTGTAGTGGAACATGACTTGGAGGGTTTGGATATTAAAACTTTCAGGTATGTTGACGATTACCTAGTATTTTGTGAAAACTATGACTCTACAAGACAAATGGTAGACATTTTAAAAGCATTTAAACATCACGCCTTTGGGCTGACCTTTACGTCCAAGGCGCTAAAAGAAAGAACAATCCAGTTTTTGGACATGTTAAAATTCGAGCTGAATCATGTATGTCGGCTCTATAACCCGGGATCGAAGAAGCCTTTACTGAACTCCTAATCAGAGCGTTCTAGGATTGTAAAATATGGGATTGTTGTCAACTGCCTCAGGTCAGCCATCTTGTTTTGTTATCAGTCTTGTTTCACCTAATTGAGTCTAGTTTTCGGTGAACGTTAGCTAGACCCAAAAATGCTGGCTACGGTGACAGAGTTATTGGGTCGGCCTGTCTTCAGTTGTTGGATTTGGTGAAGAAAACTTGTCTTCTGCTTGCGATGTTGTGAAGGAAACGATAGTTGCAATCTCGTACCTGCACGATGTATCTCACCGATTGAAAGAAGTGGGGAGCAGATATAACATCAATGTGGTGTTTTCAGCAAAATTAAGTTAAACTGCATCTGTCCCGCCATCGAAAAGAATATAGTAATAAAGACCGAGCAAACAGCTGTGGTGTAAAACATGAGAACAGTTTGTTCCTTGTAGATTAAATGTGGTTTATTGCACTCCTTTCAATTGTGGTCGCTTTGATAATGGCCAGTTCGCTTTATAGGAGTGCCTTCAGGCCCTCTTCCCACCCATTTCAAAGATTGTGGTTGTGCGATTTTCCTTCGTGATAAAACGGTACGTTCTCGCGCCCGATGAACAAAAGGTGAGGGAAGTATATGGAAAGCACATAAATTCGAAAAATGTCCGACTCGGTGTTAGCTCTCGTCTTTAGCACTTTTAGATGCAGAATTGGTGTATCTGAAGAGAGCAGTACTTGAGAGCGTTCGTCTGTACAGTTGCTTATAGTGGGTTCATGTGTCAGTATTATCTTTTGTTTTATACCTTCAATGCTTTATATTTGTCTCTTCAGTAAAAATTCAGTTTTGGTTCAGTGGTTGTCCAGTGTTATCCTCCTTTTTGTCCCGTTATTTGTGCGCTGCGGAGATGGATCTGCACCAACTAGCCCGGTTTTCTACACTACTTTAGTCCGCGACCACTATCAATGATATATGTGGCGCGGAGAAATTACACGTTGTTTACAAACAAGTCCACACCATAGGCTCAATGGTAAAGCGGTGCAGAGTCGTGAACTGATCAACTTTGCTAACGTCATTTTCGCTCGTGAGTCATTTAATTTGCATTCGTTCTCGTCGTCCAATAAGGATTACTGCCCGACAACACCTATATGGCACGTTCAAAGCATCAAACAGATAGGTATTGCAGATACGTGGCTCCTAATTTATGGTATTATTAAGGCGAAGCAGCAAGTACAAGGCGTGCAAGGCAGCAGCCTGACTTCTTCTAGCCGTCATTATTGGTCTAAAGTAGCAACTACGTATAGTTGTGCATTAAGGATATGCTATCCAGGCATTGACGATTTACAAAGTGACACTGTGTTTATTCAAAGAGGTCATTCTTTAGCGAGTGTTGTTATAAGGTCTTTACCACTACTCTTGTTTTTAATAAAGTGCTGTTTTGCCGCTTTACGCTGAAATCAGTTTTAAACTCTTGAGGATTTGTGCCGAGTCAAGATATGGCTCCAACTTGTGCCTGAGCAGCAGCCGCAGTTCCTAAAGCATTGTGCAGCTGAGCCCAAGGACTTTCTTCTTTTCCTTTTTTTGTTTTTTTAGTGAAGGCAAAAAAAATCGAAAACGCCCGTGTGTTGAGATTTCAGTGCGAGTTAAGATACCCAGATGTCAGGATTATCGTGGAACATAGCACTGTGTAACGCTTCATAGCCCAAGAGTGGCCTCGGCACCTTCAATCTCCAAAAAAAAATCTTTTTCAACTTTGTTTTTGCTGCAGTGGTGCGATGAACTGGGCTCAGCCTAGTGCCCCTTCATATAATTCCTGACTGATAAGCCGACCCAGTTGTCCTGTATGGCCATTGTGTGACAGCTGTTCTATCAGATACACTGTAAGCACCTGCTTAGCTATTGAGAAAGGCAGTGCAGTTTGTTCAGAAGCAGTCTAGAAGCAGTCTAGCTCAGAAGTAGCAGTCTAGCTCAGAACTTAAATCCTACTAGTGTAAGCCATTATTTGGCCTTGTACAAATTCTCAAAAAAGTAAAAAATACCGTTTATTGTGAAGGGACTGAAGCAGGTTTTAGACACAAGACTGTATCAGCAAAGGCTCTCTGGTGTCACGTAGGAAAAATTCAAAATAAGCAGTTAGAATAGTTCAAAAGCAGGCTAAACTAACTTTTGTGTACATATTAATGTAGCCAAATACAGGACAAAATACACCATCAATTTTGAATTTAGATTCACTTGACGTTTGCGGTGTGGTTGCAAAAGGAAGTGTTTATTTGTTTCTTTTGGTGTTGCAGGTGCTGACTGAAAAATTGTGGAAAGTTTTGAGCCGAAATGTTCCTGGCCTAAACCGTGATGGGCACGTAAAATGTTGTATGTATATTTTAGGTTATAAAGCACTTAATAAAGAATTTTCAAGCTTTGGTACTTGGTTTCTGCTGTTTCATATGCCCATACATTGCAACATTTAATCTATATTCAAATCTGTAGTTTTATAAAAAATTGTTTTCAGCAGACAGATTTACTATTCATTTTCATGATCAGTTCATAGCATGTGTTGCGGTTTTTTTTAGTAATTGATGCGGAACAAGCACGAACATACTAGGTAAAGATTTATGAGGCCTAATGTTATGTTTCAGTTTTTCAGTCAATTTGAGAACCTGTATTTGCTATAAACTTAAGTGCTTTTGTGATCACATGCCTTGAAGCATGCTTTAGCGTAAGAATACTGGATACCAAAGCCCCTTGTAGCTTGTTTTGGTCAGTGTGTGTGGACAAACGTAAGTCATCCTCAGTGGAGGCTTCATAGTCCAACTCGCAAATAAATGTTGGTTCTAGCACCATTGGGGCTTGCAAGCAAAAAAGAACAAGACCCGTGACCACACGATAGCGAAGAGGAGCCGGTGCAAAGGTACTCCTGCGTGTCTAAATCTAAGAGGCGAAGATAGAGCAGGAGTATTTGACAGTTTTAATTCTGTCTGGGCCAAACTTTAGTGCCAACTGCCGTTTCGTCTGGGCGGAGCGCTAGATACGATAAAGAAAAAAACAAAACAAGATTTGCGAACGCTACACTGCGATTGCAAAGCAGCACGGATGACAAAGTATTTAGGTAATATTACCTAGAACACTGTTCCAGCGTAACACTTAATCAAACGACCCTGTTGAAGCACTTCGAAATGCACAGCGGCGGGCATCACAAGGGGACACGAAATCCAACACAGGCACAGTTGAAGCACTTTTAACTTCGTTAAAATAACCAGATCTAGGAGTGTGGTTGAATCACAGCCCAGCCGTCCCAGAAGGCGAAATCCAATGCGCAATTGAAACACTTGCCGGTTCGCGCAAGTGCGTGAAAACGGTGCACGCTTCGGTCGGTATTCACTGCCGGCCGGCCGCCGGGCCAAGAGCGGGGGGTGTGTACACCGGCAGAACAGCCCCGCAACCCTTCGCCTTTCCTTCTCGCACTCCTCCTTTTGTCCCTTTCGTGGGTGATGCATCGCCGAAACCCGAATACGCATCCGGGAAGGCCGACACGAGCCTAGCTCCGTTGCTTCCGACATACGTTTGGTAGCGTTGTGAAGCGAGCAGCCAGGCAATTTTGCTGCCTCGAAGATGACCAGAAGCATAAGGCAGAACGTACTTGTTTTCTTCATAGCGAGAGATGAGCCGAAGCCAAAGAACAATGCCCCGAAAGGCGACGTTACAGTACATGACTCAAACAAAGTGGCAGCATTGATTCACTGCTCAAACAGGAATGAACTACAGCGCTTGGGGATGGGGGGGGAGAGTCTTATTTATACCGAAAGCGCCAACGGTCAAAAGAAGCGTTCCCTCTAGATTCTGCACACGACACGAACGGCACAGACAGACACAACACTCTTTCCGGAGTTCGTGAGCAGTTCGTGAGCAGTTCGTGAGCAGTGAGCACTCTTTCCGCAGTTCGTGGCCGCTCCGGCGTCCTTCGGACAGATTGAAGCCTGCCTCGTCTGCCAACGCCGGTTTGAGTCACGCCAATAGCGAGGCGCCTGCGATACAGACGTGTCGCAGTTTGTTTGAATTGTCGGCTGCAAGCGCGAGCCACCGACAAGGGGGGCCTGACAGGAAGGCGCACGTACTGGAGGCTTCGCCGCACAGCCGAGGAGTATTGAATGAAGCACAGTGGCGGGCTGAATCGTTACAGCTTCTCCGCCGGAGGTCCGAGATACCGATGGACAAGGGTCTTCAACCGTTGTCCGGAGGGATGCTTTCGGAAAGAAGTGCGCGCTAGATGCTCGACTCCAGGCCTGGGCTGTACGACACCGTGCTGGAGCTGCACCGGGACGGTCACTGGACGAATTGTGGCTCGCCAAGAATGCCTCTGGCTTGGTCGGACAACACAAGACACAACCGCATCGCCGGCAAGTGCAAAGACGGATCCACACTGAAGCTCTACCAGGCTTTTAGTTGCGAAAGAATACGCAAATAATTATTCAACTGCACTAGTTACATTTTAGCCCAGAAGTACTATAGACAAGCACAACAACTTGAAAGGTGATATTTCGCGAGATTGGAAATGTCCCACACAAAAGAAATGTAATCGTAAAGGGCGAAACCTGCTTCAGGCAAACCAATGAAATTGAGAACGTCAGGCGTCTACAAGCCACTTCTCGCGCTGAGAGCTGCGATTTGATCTCTCGTCATTGCCCTCCGCTTTCCCCTTTTTGAATCGCACCTTAGTTGCGCCCGTTCTCTGAAAGCTGCTGCGACCGGCCGGAAGGACATCGGCCTTCTTCCGAGACGGATCTCGAGCGCGCGGTGAAAACTGCTGTAAATTTCCACCGCTCGAGCAAGGCGTGCGCTTTCGTTCTCGGTCGCTCCGAGGTCCACTGAGACCCGACGCAAAGCGTGCGGGCGGCGCTGCAACTCGGCAGGCCCGCATGGGAGCTCTGGTCGCAGTTTTTTGCGACACTGTCGGTAAGCGAACACCAGAGGGTGCTTTCGCTATTCCTTCCCGGGCTCTCAACGCCAATCTTGGCACGGGCGGCCCGGTCTCAACCGACCGCTGAACCCCAGGCGACACCAAAATACTACTAGCTCGGCTGGCCGTTGCTCGACATCGAGTATCTGAGTTGGAGGGGGAACGTCAGCGACTCGCTCATTTGTGGCGTCGTCGTTGAGCTTAGCTGCACCGTGAACACCACCCAGGGTCTCGACTGCCGGCTCTGTCGCAGCGTAGCTCGGTTTTGAACTCGCGCCCGGAGAAACACCTTTCGTTTCAACGGCATCGTGTTGCCTCCTTTCAATAACTGCACTGTTTAGGCTTTCCCGCGGAACGTCGTTAGCCTGCGAACTGCACGCGTTCGGGTCGGTAGCCGTTTTCAAGGCCTCCCGTGAACCTGAGCACTCCCAACACAATGCTGACACATCTCCGCTCCCAGCAGGGGCCTTACACACAGTGTACTTTCGCTGTCCTCTGTCATGAGCCTCCGGAAATGCCCCATCCTCGCTATCTGTCATCTCGCCATTCCTGTCAGAGGTGGCGACACTATCGCTACTTGAGCCCTTGCAGGGAGCTCAGCTGATTCTTAGCTCGACAGTTTCTCGAAATTGTACCCCTTGTCGCGTAACAGCTGATCCGACCTGTTCGAGAATAGGTACCTGTATTCTGGACGAAGTTGTGGGGATGCTGCCGCCTGCGTCACAAGTTCACCAAATGGACCTCCGATGCTGACTTTAGCAATCAGCAGCCGCCCGTTTCGTGCTGCTACGGCCTGTTTCCCCCAAACACACTGTCCCGTCAGCTGATCCGGTTCATCATACGAATGGTGGATTATGTTTACCGTCGCTGCGGAGTGTCGAAGAACTCGGCACGGTTTACCGTTGACCACGAGCTCACGTACGTGCCGCTCGAGAAACTGCCTGCTATCCTCACACTGGCCTGGCACGTGAAAGACGAGTTTGCCCTTCTTGCAACTCGCAGCGAAATGGCCCGTCTCGCCGCAGTTGTAATACAAGGCCTGTTTGTGCGCTTCAAAAGCTTTTTTTTTCTGTGCTGCTCCTCATCTTGTGCGATCTTTTCGTTTTCCCTGTCTGTTTCACAACCCGAGAGAACGATTTTGCTAGCTCCGCCATCATCCTGGGAGTTCTCCCTTTGGGCTCTGACTTACCAGGCCTCGGCCGGAAGTCTTTTTGGCCCTCTTTCGGCCCCTGCGCACCTCGTTGTGTAACGAACTCGTCAACTAGCTGAGCTGCATGATCCATAGTATTTACCCCTGGCCTATCGTGCACCCAGAGTCTCAGGTTTTGTGGTAGACGGCGGTAAAACTGCTCGAGATCGAAGCACTCAACTACCTTGTCGTGCTCTCCGAAAGCCTTTGCCTCTTTGAGCCACTCTTCCATGTTAACCCTCATCTTATAGGCCAACTCCGAGTACGACTCGGCCTTTGCTTTCTCGGCTTCACAGAATTTCTGGTGAAACGCCTCTACCGACAGCCTGTACTTACGCAGGAGGCTCGACTTGGCTCTCTCCTAGTCCTCCGCCTCGTCCTTTGGCAAGCGGGTCATCACGTCGGATGCCTCACTGACAAAAGCGTAAGCAGCTTTTTCGGCCACGAGTCTCGGCGAAACTGGCCCTCTCGCACGTACGCTCGAAGTTGACCAAAAAATACCGATGTCTTCTCCTACCGCGTAGGGTCGCATTAGGTCACTCATTCGCAACGTAGGTCACTCAGTCGCCGCACACTGCACACTTGGCGTGTTGCTGTCACTCTCACACCTAGATACAGATGCCTCGATGTCTAGACGCTTCATTTCCAGCTCATGCTGTCGCTCCTGTTCTCGGTTTCTTTCCTTGCGTTCCTGTTTTTGTTCTTTCTCCTCGCGTTCTGCCTCCTCAGTCTGACGTTTAGCGGTCTCCCTGCGATTGATCAGCTCAATGCATTCCGACAGCTCATCATCGTCAGCCCCAACCGCGAGTATGGCCTGTATCAGCTCTGGCTTTCCCAGCGCGTCCGAAACATCTGGGCGCAATTCATTTGCAAGCTCCAACAACTGCGGTTTTTTCAAAGCCTTTAAATTTATTGCCGGTCTCAAATACTGCTATCCCACTACTCCAAAACTGTTTTGCGCAAATAACCCACGCAACTAAAACACACGCCCTACAAGCTATCCTCAGAAGCCTGATAAAACTCAGTGAAGAAGAGTCCCGCACTCACCATTGACCGCCCTGAATTCTCCGAAGTCGAAGCCGCCTTGACGTCCGTGGTGTTGGATCTCGCACCGCTGGCTCCAGGTGTTACGAAGTTGCCATCCAATTACTGCTAACCAGTGGTTAGGACGTTGTCATCCCACCGCCTACAACCCGTTGCTGCGTACGGGAAGGCGTACCCGAGCCGAGCTCCGGCGCCTTGGACATACGTTTGGTAGCGTGGTGAAGCGAGCGGCCAGCCAATGTTGCTGCCTCGAAGAAGACCAGAAGCTGAAGGCAAAACGTAACTTGTTTGCTTCATAGCGAGAGATGAGCCGAAGCCAAAGAACAATGCCCTGAAGGGCGACGTTACAGTACAGGACTCAAACAGAGTGACAGCATTGATTCACTGCTCAAACAGGAATCAACTACAGCGCTTGGGAGGGGGTGGGGGTCTTATTTATACCCAAAGCACCAACGGTCAAAACAAGCGTTCCCTCTAGATTCTGCACACGACGCGAACAGCACAGACACACACAACACTCTTTCCGGAGTTCGTGAGCAGTCAGTCGGTAGTAGCGGTGCACGCTGAGTCCGAGAGAGGGGAGAGAGGAGGTCTCCGCGGCGGCTTGCGCGTCCTTCGGACAGGTTGAAACCTACCTCGTCTGCCAACGCCAGTTTCAATCGCGCCGATAGCGAGGCGCCTGCGATCCAGACGTTGCAGTTTGTTTGAATTGTCGGCTGCAAGCGTGAGTCACCGACAAGGTGGGCCTGCTTGAAAGGCGCACGTAGTGGAGGCTTCACCGCACAGCCGAGGAGTATTGAACGAAGCACAGCGGCGGGCTGATTCGTGAAAACACTGACTCTCTGGCATACGAAAGTTGAGCAATTGTCGCGTTTGAGCCCCCTGGCAATCTTTTACTGCATGACCCTCCAACACAGAGGAAATACGAAACAGAAGTTGGGTCCATCCTATTGGCAAACCGACTAGTGGATGTATCGAACAGAAGCGTAAACACTATTACAGACTCTCAAGAGGGGTTAGACTGTTATCTGCAGAACAATACCTAAACTCTTTGGTAAGATACTCCCATCCGCAATGAAGAAAGTTCACAACGTCACCTCGACACTTGAACACAAGGGTCTGGAAGAAAACGAGGCACCGACCAAAAGGCACGCGAACTGACGTGGTGTGCCCATTGCGCCCACGACCACCACTATCCCTACGCGAAAGACGTTAGGTTCTCCTCATCGTACACCTAGGAATGCGATCTTTCCCCGTGCTGAAAGGGGGTCTAAATGTCAAAGAATTAGACACTCCGAGGCGAACAAAATAACAGACATATCTGCAAATAAATGCGGCGAAGATGGTCGCTGGGAGCATCAGACATCATACAAATTCACTTTCTTCCACGCAACCAGGCCAGATTCAAGGGTATGCTCAGGGAATAGCAATTTGCACATTACATATTACACATCTATTGAGATTTGTGAGGGGGCTTTGACCAGGTCATGACTTTAAAATCAGCTGATTGAGAGGGGGATGAAAGAAGCTGCTGCATCGGGGGCCCCATATTCGAGTCAGGTTCCACCTTTAAGTTCCCCGTCATCCGTTTACATCCTTTTCCTAACTCCAGTTTACTCTCTCTCTCTCTTAGCAGAAAAGAAAAAAAACGGTCAGTCCGTCATAGACCTTAGAGAATAAACATTTTGAAACACTTAAACTGTAACATCCATGCTCTAACTGACATACAGCCTGCATCCGCCACCTTTCACGCTCACATCTTAAGCTATAGAAACAAAGGGCCTGTGCATCTGCTGGGCCGCGGCGATTAAACACCTTTGCTGCTAATCTTTCTCTCTTCACTTACATTGAGTGCTGTGAAGCATGAATCGTAAATGCAGCAATTCCGTTGGCAATGCTCCCTGAGAGTCGATGTAACGGTATCCCGTCATACATCTTAAGACCAAAACATAGATGTCACCTGCAGTTTAAGTTTCCTTTTGTTTTATCGCCAATGATGTAAATTTACACCATCATGTCGACTAAGTACGTTTACTTCGCTAATTGTTTTTTACCGAAGATGATAAGCATACTGCAGAGTTGACTGTTTACGCTATTTTTTGTTCGCCCATAAAACAATAAAATCCATCGAACGTTCTATTTTGAAATTCCACGCAAACTGAAAACTCAATCAGATATATGAGGGTTTCAGGGAAGCCTTTAAGTAATTCTAAATAATAGGTTTTCCGAGGTAAAATTGCTTTTCTTACGCGAAATGATCCGGGGCCGTGGCGGACTCAATAAAAGGAGTCACAACAGCTATTTACGGTAACAATTATTTAGTACTTGCAGATTATCTTGCTTGTTATTGCCGTTAAGCGTGTGATTGTAATATGAAAATTATAGAGAACTATCAGTCAAACCAATATCCAGCTTTAGATTTACGATAATGTAATTGCCCGCAAAAGCATATACTGAGAACTGTCCTGAGTCATTCCATGCCAAACGTCCCAGCCATAAATTTGATCATCAAGGATTTCTTCAGTAAAACTTTTGGCTCATCCTTGCATGGCCCACAATGCTCCATCAAAGTATTTTTGCCCAAAAAATTTCCTTTCATTTTGTAGCACTTGTTTTACAATATGCACCATGTCTTCGTGGACATCATGTTGAGGTTCTGCGTTGCCCTATGCTACATTTTTAAACATTCTTCCTTTTTTGCTCTCGTTACGCCATTCAGAAAATACATGATGCTGCGCGTTTCCAAACTTTTATAGCAAATATAAGCACACTCTTTCAGCCAATGAAGCCTTTTTACTCAATTGCACCATTGTGGAATTTTTGTAGAAAAAAAATAAAACGACACAAAAAAATAAATGCACGAGAAAACATTTGTCAAATGCGGGAAAATCTACTTTCCGGCCCATATTTATCCCTATGTTGCGCATTGTTGTGCGCGCAGTAAAAATAAGAAATTCATAACATTCTCTGGTACAAATCATCGCAGTTTATTTCAGCAAGTTTAATCGGAACAGTTTTTGTTTTCGCAGAGAAAAGTGTCTGAATTTGTACACCGACACTTTGCCGGGTTAGGCAAATTATTTTGACAGTTAATTGGATCACCAAAAAAAGTTGATACAGCAAAATGAGATGTTCAAGACGACTGTTTGTGTCGAATCCCCGAATCTTCGAATACCCGATGATACGTGTTTTTTGTAAGTTCATTTTTTCGTTTTTGGCAGATGTTTTCTATACTGAGTTCACCATTTGGGCCGCAACGTTCACTACTCAACGAACGACTTAACAGAACGCGCGCAGACTAACACTGACGCGCTAGTGAGTTCTCGTTGGCCTGCTGTTGCCATAAGCACCGACTGCTTGCGGGCAATGGGAACAGGCCAGAATCAACAGACCCTTGGCCTGTTGCGAACGCACTTCCTACCGTACAGGCATGAGTGAAGCAAGCTCCAAATATGGGGGAAAAGCGCATGGCATGGGAAAAGCGTATGTGGTGGCGCGGAGGGCGTTCATCCACTGCGTAGGCCCCGGCGAGTGATTGCCACGATTCCAAGCCGTCCTGGGAGGCTTAGGCATTTTACAGCCGACGACATGGCAGAAGCGCGTTATGACGATAATTGAGATATCGAGAATGCCCATCCAACGATAACGTCGGATGTCAAGCATGTTGTTTTACAGAACTGAAACCGAAACTTGTTTGAATGGTAATCTTGTACATCGCCCAATTACGGTGCATCTCTTCCCGACGTGACAGCGTGTAGTTGGTGCGGCCGCCGCAGCCCGCGCATGGTAGTATTTCTTCTTTCGGGCTTTATAAAATAACTACCGACTTATCAACTGGATGAACCATGAAAAGTGTGTTAATTTGAGCCATTCTACGCAGTGCAAGCAAAAACTGGAGCTTGACAAATTTACTTCAGCGTCCCTTTAAGAGGTCTGGGATTTGCTTTCTTCACTATGCATTAACACGCCTACGAGATACTAGGAAGACGAAGACCTTCCTGTGCTGTGGTAGCTGTATTCGGTGAAACCACAGGCAGTGCGTCATCGTACCTGACGTTAGTCATGCCGCTGTCGAACGAAGTATGACGGAGCGTGTAATATGCCACCCCCAAATTTGTAGCTGACGAAAAAAAGAAACAAAACGTACTTCGATGAAGACAAGATTTGAGATACGGGCGCCTGTATGCGTCTTATCTTGCCATCGTCCCCGACTGCTTAACGCCACGTTTTCTTTTTTCACGTTAAAATGTAGCTGACGGTTGGTGCGCCGGTTCACCACGAAGGCGACGTTTTATAGGATCCCTCAAAAAACTTTCCGAACTCTTTTAACAACTTATTAGTCGAAATAAAGGTAAAATTAATAAAATAGGTCTCTAATGAGTCCCCCCCCCCCCCCCCCACTCAAATGTTAACATTGTTCGTAACTACCACCTTGGCCTGCAGAATAGCAGCCATTACCGTTCCGGCAAAAATACGCTTTACTTCCATTTTCCTCAGTTTTAAAACAGCCTGTTCTGTACTACACTTACATAATTTGTTCGCGTTCTTGTGGCTGTTTGTTTACATTTGCGGTCACTACAATTTTGCAAGCCAAGCCAAAGATGAAACTAAGGCGAGCGCATGATGTAAATGCGGACCATGACGACACAGACAGCCTTGATGTGAGCTGCGTAGACGCAAGCGCCAGATTTCTCTCTAGTGTATATTGTAAGAAACTCTATGCTACAAACGGCCGCAAAGCCAGGCCCCCGCGTTGACGTCCCACATCAAGCCTACGCCACGCTTAGAGTGGAGGCGCTCTGGCAAACAGAGTTGCTTACATTATACTTACTAAGAAACTCTATGCTCGCAAAGATCCGCTCTAGCCCAGCCGCGATAAAGCGCGGAGTTCGTTGGACGTGTGACGTCAACGCGGGGGCATGGCTTTGTGGCGTTTTGCAGCCGCCGATCTACAGAAGCGCGTGTTCGGAGGTTTGAAGTAGTCAACCCACTGTTCCGAGGGCAGTAAACTTTTCGCAAATATAACGCTGAATATAGGTTTGACTGATGGTGCGCTACAATTTTCACATTACAATCCCACGCCGAACTGCAATAATTAAAAGGTAATCAGAAGTACTAAATACTTGTTACCGTAAATAGCTGTTGGGAATCGTTTATTGCGTCCGCCAGGGTCACTGATTCCTTCGCGCAAGAAAAGCAATTTTACTTCCGAAAGTTTCTTTTTGATATTACTTAAAGGCTTTCTTGAAGTGCCCTGTAATCAGGGTGTCCCAGCTGTCATGCACCGCAATTTAAAAAAATAGCAATTGCGCTACTCGAACAAAACCCAGCGCATAGCGTTTCCAGTACAGTGGAGTAGCGGCCAGCAATTTTTTTTCATGAATGAGATTTAAATATTTTAATTGTCTAACTCGACAAGTACTGCCCTAATCATGAAAGTGTCAATGAGACACTTGTAGATACCCACGAAGGAAATTTAACTGCGGTATTTTGAGAGACGAACTAATTGCGTGCTCATTTCTTGCTAAGACACCCCGCGAAATATGAAGAATATCACGTGACGGATCTACAGCGCGCATCGTAAGGCAATGCCCTCGAACAGGCTGCGTTTCAGATACCCATATTGAAATATAAAAAAAAGAGAGAAGAAATCTCGACTACCTTATATCTCCCTCACGCACCCCGCGGAACTTGCTGTTGCTGCTGCTTCCACGCATACCATTATCAAGGTGATTCGCTGTCTTTTCGAACGTGTGACAGGCAAAGCAGCTGCTTTCAGTCAGCTTATTATAGAGTGCTGATTTATGATGCACGCATGAGCGCCGTCTCGTCGCATTTTTCATCTTTTGACGGGTTTCTTCACTGGGTTTCTTTATCAGTCAGAATAAATGAGTACGCAGTTCGTTGCTCAAAATACCACAGTTAAACGCCTCTTGTGAGTACCTACAAATGTCTCAATGGCATTTCAATTATTAGGGAAGTATTTCTCGAATTAGACTAATAATTATAATTAATTAATTAAACCTATATAGCCAAAAAATGTGTGGCCGCTACTCCACTGTACTGGAAACATTATGCGCTGGGTTTTCTTTGAGCAACGCCATGCTCTTTTGTATAATCTTGGTGCATGATTTCTCGCACACTCTGTAAAAACTATGTGCCCTCCCATGCTGTGAACAGTGATGCCAGCGAAGCTGTAGCTATCGTGGGTTTGATATGGTGCAGTTTTGCTACAGTGAATTTATATATTATCGACATTGCCTCACGTCGGTTAGAACGGTGGTTTGGGCTAGTTGGTGGTGCATACTGAAACTCGAAACAGCGCAAAAAGACGGGACAAGGAAACGACGACAGAAGGCGCTGATTGTTTTGGTGGCACTTTGAAGAACACATTGAAGGAAGGGGCCCGTGGTACGTGTAATCAACTGCGTTCAGATTTACAACGTGATTTTTCGAAGACTTTTTGACGACAATGCCCGCACAACACTAAGGAATCTGTATAGATAATGGATTGTGGGATGGGGCTTTGAAGTATATGATTGACAACAAGGAGTACACCGTAAGCCTCTGCGGTAAAGATACTAGTATGACTATTCAGAGTTCCAGTGACATTAAGGCCGGGCCCATGCGCCGCGCAAGACACAGAGGTGGCAGTTATAGAGGCGTCCGTATAAAATTGAGAACAGTGATACTTGTCCTGCAAATACAAGAAATGCTGCAGAATTGCACATGTGGGAGCTCGGTTTTTATCTACATGTGTGCAAGATGTGTCCCATAATACAGGGCGGAGGTGCCATGGCGCCATAAAATCTGTTACAGAAGTTTGGATGGTGTCTAAAAGGAGACAGATGGCTCTGACGCTTCCTCTCTAACTCTGTAAGAGAAGGGCGCAGAGAACGATGGTCGATTTAAAAGGAGTTCAGTCATGGATTTATCATAAAAAACTGATTTAAAAGGATGGTGAGGTATGAACGAAATTTTAAAAGCATAAAAGATATCTGTGTATGCTCGCTGACGTTGTAGGTTCCATTTGTTGCACTCGACATAAAAGCTTTCAACTGGACTAGTCCGGAACGAGCCACACGCCAGGCGGAGCCCCAGATGGAGCACTGGGTCCAGCATTCTGAGGGATGTTTAGTGGCTGATCAATAGACAACGCTAGCATAGACCAATCGTGAACCTATTAGGCTGGTAAAACACGTAAAAGTTTTTTGTCAGCCCCAAAAGAAATGTGCGAGAGAACCTTCAGGATAGTCAGTGTTTTTAAGCACTTATGTTTTGGTTGTTTTATGTGTGGGACAAATGTGAGCTTTTCGTCAAAGATTTTACCTAAACACTTGTGTTCCTTTTTGACCGGAATAGAGGCACCGTGGAGTTGAATGCCTGGATCCGGCCGAATGCCATGCCTCTTGGAGAACAAAACACAAGGGGCCTTTCCTGGATTAAATTTAAAACCGTTGCTATCTGCCCAGCCGGCTAGCTTGTTCACACCAAGCTAGACTTGGCGCTCGCAGATAGACAATTTACACGATTTGAAGGAGAGTTGAACGTCGTCTACATAGATTGAACAGGAAATCGATGGTGGCAGTGTCTTCCGAAGAGAATTCATTTTTACAATAAACAAAGTGCAACTCAAAACTCCACCTTGCGGCACGCCGTTTTTCTGCACATGAACCCTAGAGAGTAGAGTTCCAACTCGCACGCGAAACGTTCTTTCAGACAAGTAACTGGCAAGCGTCTTCATCATGTTACCCGACATGCCAAAGGACTTCAAATCGCTGAGGATGCCGTACCGCCAAGCAGTATCGTACGCCTTTTCATTACCAAATAATACTGTCATACAGTACTGCTGTGGAGGAAATCATCTTTAATATATTGTCACAAAGCCAGAGACGACGCAGTTGTCTTCAAGGAAAACAAGTTTACTGGAGCGAACTTGTGCTCCCCTAACAACTCAAAGAATTCAGAGGCGGCGAAGCGGCAGTCAACAAAGTGACGCGTGCAGGCGAGCTCCGGCGATTCGAATGCCGCGGCGTCTGCTCTGCAGGCTTTTATCTTTCGGCGCAAGTGTTTCTGGAACCGTCGATTCACATCCAGAACATTGTAGATCACAGAAGATTATTCTGGGCTAGCGACGTTAGGGCGAAACAGTCTGCTTATCTGAATGTGATAGCCCGTGCAGCATAAAAATAAAGAATGGAAGCCGCGCTTAGCTTGGAACGCAGATAACACAGCCGGGCTTGGCCCGGCAGTAAAAACAAACAATTAATAAACAATACATGGTTCGTGGCATTACCCCCCTCTAAGAGTGCATCGACCTGATGCTTAAATAAAAGACATAAAGCTAAAAGGCTATAATATAAAATAAAAGCCCAACCCGTACCACATACGTATCACGGGTGACGCCAATTAAAAATAAACAAACTGTACCGAAGTCAACTAGAGTTTGATGAGAAGGAAAACCCACCGAAGTGGAAAATAAAAGGGAAAAATGCTACACAGCGACACCACAGCCAGGAGAGCGGGCCCGGGGAGACTCCCCTGATCTCCCTTGGGACGGTAGCAGGAAAGGTTGGGATGAGGGATGCGAATGTTGGTAATAAGGATTGGGTTATGGGAAAGTGGGTGGGAATGGGGACAGCGAGGTTTTTGTTCTAATCCTCAGATGTCTGACTCCTAAATAGGCCTGAAAACTCAGGATGGGCGTCAGACGGGTTCCAATTGGAATTCAGCGGACCCCACTATAGGTTCCAACTATCTGAGCTCCGACATCGAAGAACAGGGAGAACCCGCGACGGAGTGACGACACCTAGTCTCCGGACCCCTTTCACAACCAGCCCCCCGGCTACACTCACCTGGTCCCCCGAGTACTCAAGAGACACCTGCCCCAGCCTACATAGGTACTAATCCCCCTCGTCTCGACGGTTTCGGATACTGGTTAAAGCTAACTGTCCGACAGACGGGATAACTGTACCCTGACAACATCTGTCGATCCCTATGATGCACCTGAATCACCTATCTCCATAGGAAAGCCTATGTGACTTATAGGGTTTCGGTGGACCTCTAATGTGCTCCTATGCCAACCACTCACCCACCAGGGAACCCTCCCATACGGGCAGCAGTCATCAGGTGGAAGGAGTAATCCTTATAGAGTACGACCAGCCCCTACTCCCGATTACTGAGGACGAGAAGCTTCCCTATGAAGTGAGGCCAATCCCCTTTCCTCGGTCCTAGCAAGTGCGCGCCTTCTAGACTGGTCGCTACTAAAGGCCAAAGACACTGGTCATCATGAGCACCTATCGAAGGCCCTGGATCCTGTTGTCCAGGAACCTTCGTGTCGGCAGCGAGCAGTCGTGCCCGCGTGGGGTGACTGCGGCGGTCCTCTCATAAAGGAACCTTTTTCACCGCTTTTTGCCAAGTTCCCAGAGCCAACCTCGGTAGCCACCCAGGCTGTCCGGGCCTGCCTCCACGTCCAGCATTGGCTCTGGGCAGGAACTGGCCCATACAGTTCCAGGGAGTCGCTGCCACTCCCTTGGGGTTTTGCATCCCCGGGTGAGACCTGGCCCTCACCCACCGCTGCCGTTGGCAACCGACCAAAGCTAGACAGCCGAAACCGCCTTTGCCCAGCCGGCTGGCAGGGGGGACCACTAGCAGCTGGCAGTCGGATTTTCCCCCCCTAAATAAAAGACAGTCCGAACAAACAAAAAAAAGTCCGTCATCTTGCATAGTAAGGTTTCAAGCGAACCACATGGACGACTTCGGGCCGCGTGCGTCGCCGTGATGTTCCGGAATCGCCATCGGGGATCACCTCGTAGGTAAGTTGGCCGACACGTCGTAGAATCTGGTAGGGTCCGAAATACCGTCGCAAAAGCTTCTCACTGAGTCCGCGTCGTCGGATGGGAGTCCAAACCCAAAGACGGTCGCCTGGGCGGTACTCGACGTCTCGGCGTCGGAGGTTGTAGCGCCCGGCATCCACCAGCTGCTGGTCCGTTGTACGAACTCGGGCGAGCTGGCGGGCCTCCTCCGCGCGCTGAAGGTATCCTTGGACGTCCGGGTTGAGGTTGTCGTCTTCTACATGCGGAAGCATGGCGTCAAGCATCGTAGTCGGCAGTCTTCCGTAGACAAGCTCGAACGGCGTCATTTGCGTAGTTTCCTGTGTAGCCGTGTTGTACGCAAACGTGATATACGGGAGCACTTCGTCCCAAGTCTTATGTTCAACGTCGACGTACATTGACAGCATATCCGTGATCGTCTTGTTCAGACGTTCCGTTAGTCTGTTCGTTTGGGGGTGGTACGCCGTCGTTCTGCGGTCGTCCGTGTTGCTGTAGCGTAAGATTCCTTGCATAAGCTCCGCAGTGAAGGCCGTTCCGCGGTCCGTGATTAGGACTTCCGGGGATCCATGTCGCAGCACAATTTGGTTCATGAAGAACTTCGCGACTTCTTGTGCAGTCCCCCTCGGAAGAGCGGCGGTCTCTGCGTAGCGCGTCATGTAGTCTGTCGCTACGACAATCCACTTGTTCTGTGATCGTCACGTAGGGAACGGGCCTAGAAGGTCCATTCCGATCTGTTGAAATGGCCTCGACGGGACGGCGATTGGTAGCAGTAATCCGGCGGGTCTTGTCGGCGGCGTTTTTCGTCGCTGGCAGTCACGGCAACTCCGAACGTACTGGGTGACGTCGTATGTAAGTCTTGGCCAGAAGAACTTCGCTCTGATTTTTGCAATAGTGCGAGCTGTTCCGAGATATCCGGAAGACGGGTCGTCGTGGCACGCTTCCAAAATTTCGTAACGAAGGTCTGCAGGGATGACAAGTAGGTAATTCTTTCTCATTCCGGGGCTGAAATTCTTCTTCACGAGGACGGAGTTTTTGAGGGTGAAGGCTGGTAAGTTCCTCTTGAACGCCCTAGGCGCGGCGACGTTGCGTCATTTGAGGTAATCGATCATGACACGCAGGTCGGGGTCGGCACGCTGCTTGGCGGCTAGTTCGCTCTCTGTCACGACTCCGAAGAAAGCGCTGTCTTCATCGGTGTCTTGTGGTAGTGGGTCGACGGGGGCGCGGGACAGGCAGTCGGCGTCGGAGTGTTTCCTGCCGGATTTGCAGACTGTTGTAACGTCGAACTCTTGCAGGCGTAAGCTCCACCGCCCAAGACGGCCAGAGGGGTCCTTCAAATTGGCGAGCCAACACAGCGCATGGTGGTCTTTCACAACCTTGAACGGTCTGCCATACAGATATGGGCGAAATTTTGAAATGGCCCATATGATAGCCAGGCACTCTTTTTTCGGAGCGGAGTAGTTTTTTTCCTCCTTCGACAGAGCACGGCTGGCGTAGGCGATTACCTTTACGCTACCGCTTTGCTTTTGGACGAGGACGGCACCCAAACCTATGTCGCTGGCATCCGTGTGCAATTCCGTTTCAGCATTTTCGTCGAAATGAGCGAGCACAGGCGGGTTTTGCAGGCGCCTGTTGCAGCTCGCAGAATGCTTTTTCTTGGGCGTTTTCCCAGGCGAAAGGGGTGCTATCTTTTGTCAGGCGCGTGAGTGGCTCTGCAATGCGTGCGAAGCTTGCGACGAAGCGCCGGTAGTAGGCGCTTAGCCCGAGAAATCTTCGCACGCCCTTCTTGTCTTTCGGTCTTGGGAAGTTCGCTATGGCTGATGTTCTCGCCGGGTCAGGCAGGACTCCCGCGGCGTTGACGACGTGTCCCAAAAACTTGAGTTCCTCGCAAGCGAAGCAGCACTTTTCGGGCTTCAGTGTTAACGCCGACGAGCCAATAGCCTCGAGTACAGACTCCAACCTTGCAAGGTGTTCATCGAAAGTCCGGGGCGAATACCACAACGTCGTCAAGGTATACGAGGCAGGTGTGCCACTTCAGGCCAGCTAGCACAGTGTCCATGACCCTTTGAAACGTGGCTGGTGCCGTGCACAGCCCAAACAGCATCACCTTGAACTCGTATAGACCGTCCGGGGTAATAAATGCAGTCTTCTCTCGGTCTCTCTCGTCCACTTCAATTTGCCAGAAGCCGGTCTTCAGATCCATCGATGAGAAGTACTTCGCATGGCAGAGGTGGTCGAGGGCGTCGTCGATTCGTGGCAGGGGGTACACGTCATTTTTGGTGATTTTGTTCAGTCTCCGGTAGTCAACCCAGAACCTTAAAGTGCCGTCTTTTTTCTTCACGAGTACGACCGGCGCAGCCCACGGACTTTTAGATGGCTGTATGATGTCGTCGCTGAGCATGTCGTCTACTTGAGTCCGTATGGCTTCGCGCTCGTGTGAAGACACGCGGTACGGTGACTGTCGGGTAGGTCGGGCTCCGTCTTCGGTTATTATCCGGTGCTTCGCCAGAGGTGTTTGACGTAACTTTGAGTTCGACGAAAAACACTCGCTAGAGCGATGAAGCAAAGCCAATAACTGGTTCCTTTCTTCTTGCGGTAGCGCCGGATTCACGTCGAAAGGATGCTGGAGCTTGAAAGTATCTTCGGATACGCGTTCAAAGTCGGCGACTGCGATCACGTCACTTTCCTGTTGCGTTTCTTCGAGGAACGCAATTGCAGCGCCCTTGTTTAAATGCTGGTACTCCTTGGTGAAATTGGTGACCAAAACATGGGACCGGCGTTGCTTAAACCGCACAATGCCTCTTGCGACAGACACACCGCGGTCGGGAAGCAACCTTTGGTCACTCTCCAGGATAGCGTCAACGTCAGGAGCAGCACCTTCACAGTAGACGATGATCATCAAGCTGCGCGGGTGGCAGGGTGACATGATCATCGGCGATCCTTACAGCTGCAGGGTGTTCGGGGTTCGGTTCCGGCGTCATGGAGTGATCGGAGGAAAAAAGTTATAAACTTGGTCAGCAGATCAACTATTGCGCCGTTGTCCGTCAAAAAGTCCATTCCGAGAATCACGTCGCGGGAGCAGTGAGGCAAGACAACGAACGCGGCAGGGTACGTCGTGCCGTCTATGGTGACGCGGGATGTGCACGTTCCACTTGGCGTCACGAGGTGGCCTCCAGCTGTGCGTATGTGCGGAACGTCCCATCTGGTCATAACGTTCTTCAGCTGAGACGCAAATGGTCCGCTCATTACTGAGTAGTCGGCTCCCGTGTCTACGAGGGCAACTACATCAAAGCCGTCGATGGACACCTCTACTTCGGACGCCGCCTTCCTCGAGTTCCGGGTGCGTCGGGGCGTCGCATCTCGGCTTGTGAGTGTTGACGGTCGGGTACTGCGTGTCGTCATCGTCGTCTTCTCAGGGGCAGGCTCGGCCATGTAGGGTCCGCGTAGCGCCTTGTGGCCGTGTTCGGGAGTGACGTCTTGGTTAGGTTGGGTCGTCGGGATGAGGGCATGTCGCGAGTCACAGTCTTCGGCGAATCGTTGCGTCGTTGGAGGGTTTTCGTTTTTCCGCCGTTGTGCAACTTCACCTCCAGAAGTGCTGCCTTTAGTTTCCCCCACGTGGTCTGGGTGACCTTCCACGTGCGAAGTCACCACTGCTACGGCGGTCCGGTGACTGGTACGGGTAGGGCGACGGCGAAAGGTTGAAACGGGCTGGTCCACGGCTGGTGTTGGACAGGTATTCTTCAATCTCAGATGGGCGCTGGCCGGGCCGGGGGCGTGGTGCATCGACGGAGAAACCACGAAGACCGAGTCTCTTGTATGGGCAGCGCACGGGGTTGGGCGGGCGCCATTGGGCGGCGGTACGGCGGGGCCTCTTGACGACGTGTTAGAACAGGGCGGGGTCGACGAACAGCCGCGGAAGGTCATAGCCTCTGGCTCGCGTGGTGCTTCGGAGGACAAAGAAGTTTCCAAAACCTGCTGTACTTCTTCCCAGATCATGTCAGTCAGGGAAGCGACTTGAGGTTGTGGCGTCGCCGTAGGGAAAGGTTTCCGTAGCTCCTCCCTCACCACTGCACGGTGGTGTCGCGTAGTGAGTCGGAGTTAATAGAGCCGGCACCAATTTTCTCAGAAACTAGCGCATTGATTGGGCGGTCGTACTGCCTTGTTCGGATTTCGAGGGTCTTCTCCATTGCGGCAGCCTCAGACGCGACTTCGGACACGGTCTTAGGGGGGTTGCGAACAAGGCACGCGAAGAGCTCTTGCTTCACACCTCGCATAATAAACCGTAGTTTCTTTTCCTCCGTCATTTCTGGGTCCTCAAGGCGAAAAACTCGCTTCATCTCCTCGACGAAGATCATGACCCCTTCGTTGGGGTGCTGCGTTCGATTTTTCCAGCAATAGTTCCACGCGTTCTTTTCTGACCACGGTAGTAAAGGTCTTCAGGAACTCGCTTTTGAAGCGAGCCCAGTTGGTCAAGGAGCTCTCGTGGTTCTCGAACCAAGTGCGAGCTGAATCTTCCAAGTAGCAGAAAACATACCGGAACGTTTCTGCATCATCCCACCTATTGAAGATCCGGACGCGCTCCAGTTTCTCCAGCCATTCTTCTGGATCTTCTGCGGGGGCTCCTCGGAAGGATGGTGGTTCCCGTGGCTGCTGCAGGACGATTGGTGATGTTGCTTCTTGCACCATGGTGGTGGTTGCAGCGGTCGTTCTTTTGGGTCCGTCTGGCAGGAGACCAAACTCGAGCGGGAGGCCTTGCAGTCGGGGGCTGGCTCTTGTTGGACTGGCTTGGCGGCTTCCAGAGGTTGTAGAGCTCATGAAGGGTGCGTACCCCGCACTTCTACCAGATGTCACGAAGCCAGAGACGATGCAGTTGTCTTCAGGTAACAAGTTTATTGGAGCGAACTTGTGCTCCCCTAACAACTCAAAGAATACCGAGGCGGCGAAGTGGAAGTCAACAAAGTGACGCGTGCAGGCGAGCTCCGGCGATTCGAATGCCGCGGCGTCTGCTCTGCAGGCTTTTATCTTTAGGCGCAAGTGTTTCTGGAACCGTCGATTCACATCCAGAACATTGTAGATCACAGAAGATTATTCTGGGCTAGCGACATTAGGGTGAAACAGTCTGCTTATCTGAATGTGATAGCCCGTGTGGCATAAAAATAAAGAATGGAAGCCGCGCTTAACTTGGAACGCAGATAACAATGCCGGGCTTGGCCCGGCAGTAAAAACAAACAATAAATAAACAATACACGGTTCGTGCAATATGAATCTAACGCAACGAGTTGATCGTTGGTAGATCGCCCCGCCCTAAAGCCTGCCTGGCAGCTCTCGAGAAGACCGTTGTACTCTAAGAAGTACACGAGTCTCCTGTTTATCATCTTCTCGAAGAGCTTACACACGCAGCTTGTCAGGGCAATGGGACGATAACTGGCGGAAGAGGAAAGGCCCTTCCCTTCCTTTAGGAAAGCCACTACTATGGCCTTCCTCCAAGAGCGTGGAATGTGCACCGATAGAAATATTTTATTGTAGAGGTGCAGAAGTGTTTCAAGTGTGTCTGCATGTAAGTGTTGTATCATTGTGTATGAAATCTTGTCTGCACGTGGAGCTGAAGGTTTACAGGTACCGAGTGCGACCTTCAGCTCATGAAGTGAAAAGGGGGTGTTATAATATGAGTTCGACTTATTACTGTCTCGCAAGGACTTCTTCTCACATGATGCTTTGCGTTTAATTAAAGTGTTGGTGTAGTGTGCTGAGCTGGACACGTGTTCGAAGTGTTTTCCTAGCGTGTTGACCTGGTCTTCGAGTGTGTCCCATGCTGTGCTAACCAGGGGCAGGCTGTGTGTCCGTTGTCCTTTTAGTTTGCGTATTTGTGTCTAGACTTTGTGAGTGTCGGTGTATGAGTTGATGGAAGTGAGCAGGCGCGCCACCTCTCCCTTTTCGCCTCACGACGCACACGCTTCCCAAGAGCTTTTGCCCGTTTAAAGGAAATGAGATTATCTGACATGGGGTACCGGCGAAGGCACCCCACGCCTTGTTCTGGGCCTCTCGCGCCCGCCTACAGTCCTCGTTCCACCAGGGCCTTCTTGGGTTGCGGGACGCACTGGAGGCGTGGGGAATGGACTTTTCGGCAGCGTCGAGTATGTGCGCCGTGATGAGTTGGGCTGCTTCTTCAACGTGTACGTGTTTTATGGTTGTGTGGTGTAGTTTAGATGTTTCTGTGAATGTGCTCCAGTTTGCTTTTGATTCATTAAACCTGTTATGGGAAGATGGACTGCATGGGCCTTTACCTATGTACGTTAGGGAAGTGGGGAAGTGGTCACTACCATATGGGTCCTTGCCCACGCCCCACTCAAGACATGGAAAGATAATTGCAGAACCAATAGCCAAGTCGAGATGTGAGTATGTATTATGTCCTAATTGTATGTAGGCTGTTTATTGTTGAAAAGGCATGCTCTTGAAGATGTAAGAAATTTCTCTATCAGGCGACCTCAGGCATCCGTTCTGGAGGAGCCCCAAAGAGCGTTGTGCACATTAAGGTCGCCTGTTAGGATATATGGTTCGGGCCGCTGGTCGACCAGCGCCTCAAAGTCAGAGGTCAAAAGTGCATGATCAGGAGAAATGTATATGAAGCACACCGTTATCAATCTATTGAATATTATTGTGCGAATTGCTGCAGCCTCAAGTGCAGTGTTCAAAGTGGTAGGGTGTCATGCTAAGGATTTCCGGGCGATTATGGCCACACCACCAGAAGAGTGTGTGCAGCCAACCCTGTCCTCTCTGAAGAGCATGTACCTACTTAAGAAATTTGTCTGTTTGGAATTGAGGTGTCTCTTGGAGACACATGAGACTTGGCTTATTCGAATGCATGATATAATACACATCATCAAGATTTTTAAGGAGGCCTCTGCAGTTCCATGGAATGATGTTTTCTGTTCCCATTATTTACGTTTAAGAATGAATGGAGTGTGTGTTCATGTGTCGTCTTTCGGGGTGGTTACTCTGGGATTTGGCTTTTTAGGCCTCTCTGTAGGCTTGGAAGTCGGAGGCCGCTCCTCTCGCTGCGTTGCAGGCAGGAACGGCGCGACGTGTATTTGGTCATCACATGTCCTGGGGGTGCCCGTCAAACCGGGCCCTCCGGACTTGGCCCCCGTTCAGGAGCCCTTCTTTTGAGCCCCGCCACCGCCGCGGGCGTCGGGGACGCCAGAAGTGGCACGGGCGGTGCGGTGACGGTGGAAGCCGATGCGGGGCCCCCAGTGTGCATCCCCTCGGCAACCCTCTAACGCACTGGAGGACGCGGAGGTAGGGGTGGGAGCGGCACCGGTCCCGACGGAAGAAGTTGGCAGCACAACCGCTGCTGCCTCAACAAGTGGCGTGGTGTCGGGGGAGGGACCAGATCAGACTAGCTGAACTGGGTCCCTGTGGATACCAGGCGCCGCTCCGCCCCCCGGCAAGCTGCGTCTGCGTACCTCCCCAGGAGGAAAGAGGCGAACCTCTTTCGCGCCTCTGGGAAGGTGATGTCCTCCCTGACCTTGATGTTAATTGTCTTTTTTCCCATTTGAAATTTTTCAGAGTTGCGGGAGTATGCCGCATGCGGCCCCCCGCAGTTCACACAAGACATGGTATTGGATGGACAATTGTCGCTCGGATGATCATGTGCCGCGCATTTCGCACACGTCGTTTTGCCACGGCAGGAGTTTGTGCTGTGCCCGAACCGTTGGCACTTACAACAGCGCCGCGGGTCGGGATGTACGGACGGATGGAGCAACGGATAAAACCTGATTTATGTGTTGTGGAAGAACTGCGCGGTCAAAAGTCAAGATAAAGTGCTTGGTGTGAATCTCCTTGTAGTCTCTGCGGATAGTGATGCATCTCACGGTAGTGACGCCCTGATCCTTCAAACCAGCAAGGAGATCCGCATCCGTTTCGTTCAGGAGATCTGTCTCGGATATCACACCCTGCGAGCTGTTGAGGCTCCGATGGGGTGTGACTCTGATGTCTAGATCAGGTAGTTTTGTCTGAGCTAGAAGCTTTGTGGACTGCTGCTTGTCATTTATTTCTATGAGGTGTTCACCAGACCTTTATTTTTTGCACTTGTACGATTTTCCTTGTATGGCTTCAAGATGTTTTGCAATGAAGAAGACTGACTGAGATGCAAGAGGGTGGGTTGGATTGAGGGACTCCATGACAAGAAATCGAGAGGAATGAGCCTGTTCAGGAAATGTTAAAGATGGCAATGGGGGAAACGATAGTTCGGTGCGGCCCCTTTTAGTGGGCCGATCACGTTTGGGGGGGGGGGGTTTATACAATACCATAAAGCATAGTATAAAAGCAGGGAGACGGGGGTACTTTCTCTTTTGACCTTACCCTGGTAGTCAAAGAGGTCCCGGAGCTTCCTGCCTGGTAGACAGGGGGAGCGCATCAGCCAAAGCTTGACCAAGGCTCCGACGGCCACCGTTTACGGCTTCTACCCTTCACCTTTAAACACCTCGCCATGGTTGGACACTGCTTATGTACGGGAGCTCGGGGTCCGCGGTGCGGGGGGGGGGGGGGGCAGTTTGAAGAACACATTGAAGGAAAGGGCCCGTAGTACGTGTAATGAACTGCGGTAGAACAGTGGTTTGGTCTAGTTGGTGGTGCGTACTGAAATTTGAAACAGCGCAAAAAGACGGGACAATGAAACGACGACAGAAAGCACCGATTTATTTGGTGGGGTTTTGAAGAACACATTGAAGCAAAGGGCCCGTACTACGTGTAATGAACTGCGTTACAACGGTGGTTTGGGCTAGTTAGTGGTGCATACTAAAATCGAAACTGCGCAAAAATACGGGACAAGGAAACGACGAAACCAGCGCCTTGTGTCGTCGTTTCCTTGTCCCGTCTTTTTGCGCTGTTTCGAATTTCAGTACTCACGTCGGTGTTTCAAGCGGGCAAGTAGCTCCGTGATGAGATGGATTTTGGAGGGCAACGCCGGCGACTGCACGTACCGCGCCCGCGGCTTTTCGTTTTTTTCGTGCCCATTCGCGCTCCCGTGCGCGCCGACGCGCCGGCTTCTCCCATTTTCATTGCGGTTTAATAAAACTGACACCGTTCTTCCCCATACGACGGTGCGAACAAAATCGTACTGTTAGAGCGAAGCTGCATATGGCTAGAATCCAGTGTTTCTCTTCCGGAGGCGACGATTTACTATACACCGCTTCTCCGCCAGGACTCATCCTCCTGGCCACCGCCGGCGCCTCCCTCCCAAGTTTTATACGCCTCGCCACAACCGATGCCTCTTTAACAAGTTGCGCAGCCTGCTGGTAATGGAGCTGGTTCCGTTATGAGCAGTTGCACTTTGAACTCTGTATGGGACGGACGCGTGTCAATCACTCGGCCGAAAAAGAGTGGGCATGGCAGAATGAAGGCGTCGCGGTGCACACAGAAGTGCGAATGGGCCCAAAAACAACGGAAAGCTGTTGCCTCAGAACGTGCACAACGGAACGGAAAGCCGTTGCCACAGAACCGAAATGCGGTTTGCATCCAGACTTTTTGCAATGTGCGGGAAAATTAGCATACGTGAGATTTTTTATTGTCCCTTAGTGCGTCTTTAGTCGGATATTTAGGCTGCGCCACGTCTGGCCCGCGTACACTATTTTACAAGACAACGCCACACGGTAAACGACAGAATTTACAAGCGCAAAAGCACATGTTCGCGTTAACACTACATGTGAGTGGCACAATGTGGATGTTTCCTTTTGTTACCAACGAACAATGCTTGCTTTTTTGTTCTTAGCTGAGAAACTGTTGGAGGGAAGGTAATCAGTGTCATCAGATAGTCGTGAATTTTGGTTTTTGTGCCTGAGACTGGTGTGTCACTGAATTGCGAAGATATCCTGAAGGCGTTTGAAGACAACGGAAAGGACTGCAATTCACGAAAGAACTCGTCACAGCAGGCAGCCTAGTTTCTGGACCTAACTATAACGTTTTATAAAAACCACACCTGTTGGAGGTACAAATATGGGTCTCCAAGACCTCTCCCTAATTACGTGTTTGGGCATTCCAATGTTGTAAAGAGAGGCATTGTCATGTCTATAGCCTCAGATGCGCAGTAAAAACGTCATGCCACGACCATGCCGAAAACATTACACCATCTGCCTAGTGGGAACCCTGAGGGGATGCAAAGCCGTGGAGTAGTAGCGTGTTAATTGGTTGTTAGAGTAAAGATGCGTGGAGTAGCGTAATAAATGTCTTCTTTATTTATCGAGTAGTGGGCAACATTTTGCGGCGTCTCGTTCTCGGAGAGAGGAATCCGCTGTTTGACGCTGGCGCTTTGAAGCGTTGTCACGTTGCCGAACGCCATCTGGATCAGCTACTCGCCGCTGGCGTTTCAAAGCGGCTTCTCGTTCTCGAAGCGAGGAATCCGCTGCTCGACGCTGCCGTTTACGTTCGGCATCGCGAGCTCTCCTCTGTGCAGGCTTGTCTTCGGAGGTGCTCGCGGTTCTGACAATGTGCTGGCTGGCGCTAGTTGAAGGTGTTCCAGCCAGTTCGCCGACGGAATCGTTGGCATCCATTTGCAGTCATCGGACGGCGCAGTACCGAAGAAGCAATTGCACGGAACGCGGACGGGTTTATTAGCAGAGCAGAGGGAGTGGAGAGGAGGAGCAGCGCACATGCACGTGATTGGACAGCTGGCGTGCAGAGAGGAGAGGACGAGCAGCGCCTGCTAGCGCACAGGTGGTGTTGAGCGGGTGAGGGGAGAGAGAGCGGCGTTATTACAGCTCTTGTGGAGAGGAGGAGAGGTGTGTACGCCGGATGACAGAGGGTCGACTAAGAGATGTTTTGCATTTAAAAGCTTTTGTGATCAGGTATGCCACCTTCAGGCAGCTGGGTTTATTATTTATATATGTAAGTACTTAGTACGACAGACTAAGCCCCCGCATCTCCCCTCCCCAAAAAACAGAATGAATGAACGAAGAAAAAAAGAACTGGCGAAAACTGGCATACCCTTTCATGAACTGGCAGCTGGCATGCCCTACATTCAGAAGGCACACAAGCGGAAAAAATGTGGGGTCCCAAATGTGGTGGGTAGGTCCTATTCTTAGCTAATAACAAAATAGGAAGGCTTTGTTTGTTGCTGAACAAACAAAGAAGCGTTCACGTGGTACCAGCCATAACACATGTGGTGTCAAAACAGACGCGTGCTTTTGTGCCTTGAAAAATGTGTGTAGTTTACCGGATACTGCAGTGTTCTAAAAAAAGTGTACAGGGGCAAGCGGGGCGCTGCCTAAATATCATACAATACAAAAATGCGCGCCAACCCACCCTGTGAAAACAGCTGAAAAGCGAACTGTAGACGACACCCACAACGATTACTTATGCGACGTCACTTCAATTCACACACGTGGCTCCGCAATGAGTGAAACTAGATACAAATGAATTGCAGTATCACAGCCTTTATTACTTCAAAGAGGTACTCTTTGCTAAGGTTAAATCCCTGCCTGATTCAAGAATGGGCGGCCGGTTGAGTTGTACTGGTGAAGTGCATGAGTGGAAACTTTTGTTATAAAATTAAAGAAAGCACAAACCCAGTGTTACACGATCGCACTTCTCCTCCGTCTTAGCCGCCGCCGAAGACGGCGGCAAGATCAGCGGCCGAGACAGAGAACAAGTGAGATGCCATACGTTGGTGAAACTTCTAGCGCAGGCGCAAGGCGTGCACGTGGCCTCTACACGTGCTTTGGGCGGAGTGCACCGCGGCGCGAGAAGTCGTGTGACGCTAACACGTGTCATTCAGCGTGAAAGCAGGGGCTAAACCCGAAGATGTGCTTGGTGAGTGCACCGTCTGTTTCCCCCGCCTCCACGTGGGCTCGTAGCTCAATCGGTATAACAACGGGCTCTCGCTTTGTTTCTCTATTCGCTACACGTTCGATTCCTGGCGGTTCCAGTACTTTTATTTGTTCGCGGGAGTTTTCTGTAGACACCAACGGTTGCGACAGAACATCTGGGGGGAGGAGGTCGAGGTAGAAAACTTCGCTTTAAAAATCGCACGTTTGCACATTTGTCCGCACATTGTAAAAAGGACGCATGTACACCTCATTTCGGGGACACCGAGGTGCTCTTCGGGGATATAAATGGGATAGTTTGAGAGATTCACATTTAGAAAGATAACTGCGTAAGCAAGACGTCGATTATGCTCTACGAAAAAAAGCCAAGATAGTCGGGTATATGCTCATGTGACATGTCAGCCCTTCTGTACATGCCTTGTCCTGTGATTTGTCTTTGTAGCTCATTATCGTATGCAGAGCAGCGTCAGCCTTTTGTTGTCCCTCTGTGCATGTGCGTACTTGCGTGTATATATTTGCATTTTGTAATAAACAGTTGTTGTCAGTCGCGGCACTTGTGCTTGCCTCTTTAAGTGGTTCCGTGCTTTTGCGCACTGTGTTGTTCCCCACAAAAATTATTGAAAGGTGGGCACATCGTTCTGTAGTAGTTTACAGTCCAAGGCTGCCGGGATTTTCTTAAATATATTGATGTCATCTTTTTCCGTAGCATTGGCAACGCAATTTACGGTCACAAAATGAAACGTAACCCATGAACTGAGCTCGGTGCACACCACTTGTGACCACGTACCTACAGGAGAACTAGCCGTTGGCCCTAACTTAAGTGTCTACCAGCAAAGAACACTAATAATTATTATTTATGAATACTGCAATCCCTGCTAGGGTTTAGCAGGTGGCCTCCAAGAATTATGTGGTAGGCAACGATTGTACAATTAACGCAGGTGAATATGTTTTGTGTCTTCTCGGGGACGATGAAGGTTGTGACAAATAATAGGAGGAAAAAAATTCAATAAGGGCGGATTTGTTGCACATGGCTAATTAAGGTGGTTCTTGAACAAACTTAAAGGTGGCTATAGAACTTGTATATTCTCAAATTTATTCAGTCATTAAGGGTTCTAGGAAAGAAGCCATACTGCGTGCGATGGGGCATTCGTGTCTTTGCCTGGTCGCGTACCCTGCTGCAAATGAAATCGCAGCTGCAATATCTACGTTTCAATGCCCCTTGATTATTAGCTACAAAAGCAGCAGTCGAGCTAAGAGATTTGTGTGTTAAAGACGGTAACTCAGCTCGTCTTAACAGTTCCGTTACTGGAGTGTGTCCAAAGCTTAGTATGTAGCGCACGGCCCCCTTTTGTGCTTTTTCGAGTCTGCATGTGTTTGTCGTGGTGTAATGATCCCAAATACACAGCATATTCTAATGTTCGGTAAAGTGCTAATTTGTATGGCAGTAAGCGAATGTACGAGTGGAAAGTTTTAGTGCTTGGCTATGCAAAAAAAGCTTTTTGATTGCGGTAGCAATCACAGAATCAATGTGCTTACTCTAATTACATTACTGGTTATGCACAAACAGAGGCACGTATATTGTGTTACTTCCATGAGGATGAATGTGTTTGCAGAGTATTTTTTTCTGGGTAATTGACCGCGGTTTAATCGAAATTTGCAGCCATGTGCCATTGTTCACACCACGTGAAAACTTTTTGAAGAGCATTGCTTTGACTATTTCAGAGTGAATTAATTACAGAGTAGTCTTCCAAAAGTTTCATCTTCGCAGGAATTTTTTTGTCATATCATTATTATGCAACATATATTCTACTAAAATACGTATTTAAGAAACCCGCTAGGCAAAAAACACTTGGCAGCAGCGCTTGCAGATTAGTTCAATAAATACGTATTATTTTAACAGCAGAGCTTTCAGCTTTTAGTTGCGTGGTCTCTAAACGACAAAATACCAAGAAAATACCGTGCGCAAGTGAGCGTGCGTCTCATGAGGAGCGCCCGGCGCCGTGCAGGCTTGCGAGTGGGCTGGTGCAACGTCAGGGGCTCCCAAAAAGAAAAAAAAAATGCTGAGCGCAGGGGCCAGTCAGCCTTTGAGCAAACAGCGTCGCTGACAAAACGGCTGTCGTCTGCTCCTGAGTCATTCGCTCGGCTTTGCTAGGGAAAACCGCCTGCGCTCAAACTCAAAGCGCTGGTGCGGTGGTGGCAGAATTCTCTCTGACTCTCTGCTGGGCCACGGCCGGGCTAAAGCGGCGGCGCGCGCTGTGGTGGGCACGCCGCCGCTCTAGCAAGGCCGTGTGTGCGCACATGGGTAATGGCACGACCAAAGAAAATCCGGATGGTCAAAGAAGAGGCAGCTTATCCCGAAGCGCACCGCACTGCGATGCGAGAATGAGATCGCCCACAATGAAGCCGCCTGTCAAACTTAGTCCTGTATGGTCTTTCCGAAGAAGCGGATGAAACCGAAGAGTCATTGAAAAAGAAGGTACTAGATGAGGTTTTCAAAAAACAGCTTAACGTAGAGTGCCACTCGACTGGTCGAATTCACCGACTTGGGAAACGGTTAGGAATTCGCCCAGTAATCCTATTCCTGCAGGATTATAATGAAAAACATGCCATTCTAAAAAATACTAAAAATCTCAAAGGCAGCAACATATTTATGTCGAATGATTACTCTAGACCTACACTCCAAAGGCGCAAACTATTGTGGGAGAGGGCGAAGGCTGATAAAGACAGTGGAAAGAAGGTCTATCTCGTTAACGAAAAGCTGCGCATCGATGACGACACTTTTGTATGGGATTGCAACCTCGTCCAAGCCGTCAATACCCCTACCCGTGAACAGCTACACGCGTCATCCATCTTAGATCTAGTCTTTCATTCCATATTCCTAAAGATGCATGCGCTACTGTCGAGGACGGTTTATCAGACCACAAACTTGTGCTTTTTACGTGTCGTCTAAACAGTCAGTGCTCCCCGAATAAACAAAAAGAAAAATTAGTGAAAGACTTTTCGGGGGCAAATGATGAATCGGTGCTAGATTACCTTGATGTGGCTTTTGATTGTTTTTGTGGAAATGACGTCAATTATATGTGGGAGAGGTTTAAGTCCATTTGCCATTTCCGCCTTGAAATGTTTGTTCCCAACAAAGAGAAAAAAGTTCAGAAGCCTAATCCTTGGATTAATCGTGATATTATTCTTCTGGTACGGATAATTAGGCGAATTAAAAACGGGGAACTAATGAAAACCTTCATAACCTAACGGTCTTGCTATCTCAGAAAATTCGGGCAAGCAAAAAATTTTACTTCTCTAATACTTTCGCCCAGTTTCTAAAAACTGATCCATCCAAATTCTGGCGGCACCTCAGCTCCAAAAAACAAAAAAACTGCTGAATGCATTAAAATAGGCAAAAAGGTCGTTCGGGACAAACTGGAAATCGCAAATGAATTCAATGTATACTTCCATTCCATTTCTTCAAGGTATCCTCCTTATAACACATTAGGTTTTAACATGGTTGATATGAGCGCAGAATTTATAACATTTGAAGGCGTTTTCTCGATGCTTCTAAACTTAGATTCAAAATGCTCGTTGGCCCGGATAACATTCATAACGCCTTTCTGCGCCACTACGCTGAATCATTAGCACGCTTTCTGGTTGCTATTTTTCGTTTGTCTTTTTCAACTGGCATTGTCCCTTCATACTGGCGCATCGCTCGTGTTGTACCGGTGCTTAAAAAAGGGGATAACGCATTGCTGCCAAATTACCTGCCTATATCTATGAAATGCTATTCTTGTAAACTCATGGAACACGTAATCTCTAACTACATAGTTGATTTCTTAGATAAGCGCAACATTCTCTCCCACAACCAGCACGGCTTCCGCAAGGGTTTGTCCTGCACAACTCAACTAATTCCCACTATCAATTCCTTTTCTTCTACCATAGATGCATCAGGCCAAATTGACGTAGTTTTCCTTGACTTTAGCAAAGCTTTTGACAAAATCTCTCACTCTGGACTGATATTTAACCTAAACAAACTCGGTTTTCCTTGCACGCTTGTTAAATAGAATATGTCGTACCTTGCACAGCGCGAACAATTTGTTGACCTAACTGATTTTCACTCTGATACCCTCCCCGTTATTTCCGGAGTTCCCCAAGGAAGCGTACTCGGTCCGCTACTGTTCTTGATTTATACAAACGATATCACAACTTGTATAAACCAGGAGGTCCATATCCACCTATTTGCAGACGACTGCTTGCTATTCAAAAGTGTTAAAAACGTTAATGATCAGGTTTCTCTAAACGAAAGCCTCGATGCGTGTTCACATGGTGCGAACAATGGAGCATGACACTTAACCCCGATAAAACAGTGTTCATGCGTATAACTAACAAAAAAATCTTCTGGAATTCCAGTACACCATTAACAACGGCCTGTTAGCTTAACAAGTATGGCGTGTTCACATTGGGGGAACAATGAAGCATGACACTTAACCCCGATAAAACAGCGTTCGTGCGTATAAATAACAAAAAAAATCCTCTGGAATACCAGTACACAATTAACAACGCCCCTGTTAGCTTAACAAGTAGCTTTAAGTACCTCGGTGTGACAATTACTGGCATTCTCTCCTGGTCGACTCATGTTGATAATATTTGCGCTTCGGCTAGAATGAAACTGGGACTCATAAAACGTAAACTTAAGCACTCTCCTCCCAACATCACATTGTTGGCTTACAACACATTAATTCGATCGCGCCTTGAGTACGCATCGGGGGTCTGGGATCCGCATACAAAAAAGATATTGGCAAACTCGAGCAAATTCAAAGGCAAGTTTTTCGCTTCATTTATAACCGCTATCAAAGACATGATTCTCCTACCACACTCATGCAGAGCAACGAAATTCCAACGCTGGAATCTCGGACAACAAGCAATCGACTAAAATTTCTCGCCGATCTTTCGAACCGCAAACTGCGCCTTGACCCATCATTATACCTTGCCTTTTTTCCTCCCGCCCTACTAGGCAATATCACCCTTTTAAATTTACCCCCGTGTTCCCCCACACAAACGCCTATAACTATTCATTTTTCCCGCGAACAATATCTAAATAGAATAATCTCCCTGCCACTGTCTTTACTTCGCCGAATCTGCATGCATCAATTGAGCAGCTTTTTTATGTGTAGTAATATTCTGTCTGTCATTCTTGTTGATGTTTTTTAGAGATTGTACAATTACTTTCGGCTGATATATTATGTATTCACTTTACCACTCCTGCTTGGGCCGAATCCCGGCCTGCAGTATTGTATAAATAAAAATAATAAACAATAACATCAAGTAGTAGTAGTGCAGGTCTCCAACGGCGAGAGAGCGCTCGACGAATACTTGGCGGCCGTGGACGATGAAATATACGAATACTAAAAAAGAAACTGTTCAAATAAACCATACGGAATTTACTGTGCGTTTGATTTGTTGTTCTGCTGACCAGCGCAATATAAATTATACACAGAGTAAATTTGTCTATATGACTTATATGGCGCTAGCAGAGTTTAGCATAGTAAGACGAAGATAGCTCTGCTGTGACATCAGGCTTGTGCAAGTTGTGCAAGCGGGCTTTGGTTTCTTTCAACAAATAGCCTTAATCAAAAAATACTGTTCCCAGGGCTGTTAATTCAGATTTTATTTCGTTCGTAATTATTCAATGCGTGAGTAGTGTAGGTGCCACACGAAAAGATGCGACGAGAGAAAGTCAACTTAGCCCAGTTTTGTGACTACAAATCGCTTGAAAAACAAATGTGGGAGATGCTTAGAACTTTTTTATGAATAAGAAGGCGAAAGCCTAGTTTGACCTTCAGTTGCCCTGCTGTTGCACTTTCATATTGATATCGTATAGCTGCTGCCGCAGCTTCCTCCATAGCTGCTTGCTCCCGACGGAGGCTACTACGAGAGGCATGGCCAGCAACTCTATCCCCCTTTCGGCCGTGGCGTACTTTCACGGTCTCTCTCGCTGCATCGTCAACAAAAGCGATGCGGAATGAATGACCCCGCCGGGTTCAAAGAATCTCCCTGAAGTGGTCTTCATTACTGTCATCCAACGCCTATATTTTTATTTGATCCCAATATTCAAAAATAAATTTGGCACTGTTTGACACTTAGCCCCAGCTTTGTTGAAAGCGATAAATAAATGAATGAGCAAAGCGAGAATAGGGTTAAGACAAGGCAAAAGAAAACGAAGACACTGAGGCGGAAAGGTCAGACAGGAAGGTAAAAGGAATGAACGAGGACATCTAGACCTCATTAAACGTATAGCTGTATTTTCTGACACCAACATACATCTAGACAAATAGATAAAATGGCGAACCAGGTAACGCCCTGAATTTTCACAAAAATGAAGATTTTGCGAAGCAGCTACAATCGTTATATTAGCCTAAATGACGATAATTGGTAGAACCGCATTTTGAAATCCAAGAAATAACTAAACATTTCAGAAAAATGATCCCACAAAATTAAAAATATGACACTTGTATATCTCACGCAAACACTGAAGAATGAACATGAAAGTGCGCAAAAGAACTTTCAAAATACTTATAAAAATAGCGTAAATGGACCAACTCTGTAGTACGCCTTGCAGCTTCGCTGTAATGTGTATATTTACATCATTAGAGAAAATAATCAAAAGAAAACGAGAAAAGAATAAAACAATGCAACGTTTTTCGCAACTCGTAGCCATATTTGCCTTTAAAAAGCTCACACTTAGGACAAGCGGTAAAAGAAGTACACGCAATAGCAGACAATTCTCTGAATATCTGCAGATTTTTGCCTTAGTTTGCTAGGTTTTTAATGCAAATTTTTGCTGCAGGTAGATTACTGATATATAAAACGCTACGACGATGCTGCTGTAATGACCAACCCTTCTCCCAAGCAAACGCTCAAAATTTCGTATAACCGTGACGACCTTGTCATCGCTTGTGGCCTGAATGTCCAACGAGACGAAAGATCCAACGAGACGAAAGGTCCAATTCGTCACGTGATCAGCGAGCCTGAATGTCCAACGAGACGAAAGGCCCATTCGAGCCTGAATGTCCAACGAGACGAAGGATCTAACGAGGCGAAAGGTCCAATCGAGCCCGAATGTCCAACGAGACGAAAGGTCCAATCGAGCCCGAATGTCCAACGAGACGAAAGGTTCAATCGAGCCTGAATGTCCAACGAGACGAAAGGTCCAATCGAGCCTGAATGTCCAACGAGACGAAAGGTCCAATCGAGCCTGAATGTCCAATGGGACGAAAGGTCCAATCGAGCCCGAATGTCCAACGAGACGAAAGGTCCAATCGAGCCTGATTGTCCAACGAGACGAAAGGTCCAATTGAGCCTGAATGTCCAACGAGTCGAAAGGTCCAATCGAGCCTGAATGTCCAACGAGATCAAAGGTCCATTCGAGCCTGAATGTCCAACGAGACGAAGGATCCAACAAGGCGATAGGTCCAATCGAGCCTGAATGTCCAACGAGACGAAAGATCCCCCTTGACGGAAGGTCCAATCGAGCCGGAATATCCAACGAGATGAAAGATCCACTGAGACGAACGGTCCAACAATACTAAGGTCCCACTTTTTCATCCAAAACACGCATTTTTTTTTAAGATTAAACCGACAGCGATAGGTTCAAGTGTGTTGTGCCAAACGTTACACTACGTTAATAAAATGAGCATTGTGAGAGTGCCGGTAGTCGTCTGCAGGCCTCACTTTTGCGTCACTATCAAGCGTTGGACATGAACGTGCCGTACCGGATGGCTTCCGTCACCCTCCTCAAATAGTTCCACCACAAAACAAAAAGCAAGTGCGATTTTGAGCATGGAAATCTATAAGATTAATCGGTTTGTTCGCGGCAGAGTAGCATCGTATGATTAATGGCGTGTGAAGACTGGCCCGGAAATCACAAAATTTCTCCATTACTCTTAGCTAAAAAAACGAACTTCGGCTCAATTATTTTTAGCAACGTATGGGCTTTCTTCTGGAGTTAGCTAGAGCACTCCTTAATGGTTGACTAGAATTAACGTGCACACAAAATAATCTCAACTGCTTTGAGAATAAATAACTGCATTCAAGCAGCATCGGCGGCTGACTCGCTCTCTCTTGTTGGCTTCTTCGATTCGAGTATAGTTGTCCATCCCCAAATAGTTGTATGTCACTCCATCTGAGAGCGATCCGAGAGCGATATCCTACAGCGGTATCCATTATCCCGATGTCCATTATGAAACTATTAAACGTGTTAAAACAGGGATTTTGGAACAAAATATACAGCCAATATTTTGCGGACAGCCATGCATGGTTGAGGGCTACGGATTTAGTGATGATGCCTAATGATCTATTACATGCACTCAAATGCAGACACACTGATGCTTTTGCGTCTCCTACGTTACCCTGCGTAGTCACCAACTGCAAGTTTGTGCTCAGTAGCGCAGTCAGTACTTTGCACACTGAGCTGCCGGTGCGCAGTAAATTAAACATAAAGTAGAGATGGGCTTAGTAAATTAAACGTATTGTGGGGATGTCCGCAATTAAGCACTGTGGTGCTCTTGAACCGAAGAGGCCTGGTATTTGTCTATTACGTCACCGCTGTCGTCGTGTGGCGTAAAATTTGTGTTTTTCAATTGTTCGTATTGTTTTTCGGTTAAAAAACGTCTTTCACGGCTGGTACGGAGTTAGTGGGTGACCAAAGGCCAGCTACATTGAATTATGCTGTTGCGTTAGGCCTTCTTAAGCCCTTTAAAAAAAGACAGGTAAAGACCTAAACAAAGAAAAATGAAAGAGAATTATGGAGATGTGGCAGATGTGACAGTATGAGTATGCGGATACATACTCGGAATTTCGCTAAAATTCCGAGTATGTATGCGCACAGGTTGATATTTCCTCTTAGTGTTTCCACTTCGCGCACAATTTTCTACTAGTTTCTTTGTTACGCTGGTCCAGTGAACACAAGCTAAATGTATCTACCGTTTGAAAATTCCGCTTTCCTATGCGTAAGTGCTACATTTGGCGAGTAAGCACTTAAGGGCGATTTTTTCGGTTGTAAAGCTCATACCTCTCGATTACGCAGAAGTGTAAATAGATAGAATTACTGCAAGAAAGTATTTACCCGCATTAGTCCAACACGTGCATTATGCACAATCAAGAGCACCAAATATAGTTTTACAAAAGGCTTGAAGAAGCTCTGGGCCTATAGGTCAAAATATTTGCCTTTTCAGCTTCATGCGGGGTAAGCAGTCTAAAGTGGGAACAAATTTGAGACTAAATGGAAAATATCTGTTTTAGCGGTTCATTTTTTTCTCTTTTCTATGTGTATTTTACGGCTAACGCTGGTCATCGCATTTTTCAGTTAAATGTATTAGGTGAAGCTATAGTGTAAAACTTTTGGAAAGATAAATGCAGATTCTTGGTGTACACCATAAGGCATTTTTAGGCCCAAGGGAGCCTTAGAAAGTATACCTTATGTTTTTTGTATGTTTTGTTGAAATATTGTTTTAGAAGTTGTTCTCATGCGAACACTCTATTTTAAGTTGACTCAATAAAAAGTGGTTTGTTGTGAAATAGGGTAGCCTTAACACGTGTAATGAACAGAAATTAATGAGACAGAGTACTGAGATACCATGAGTGCGCCTTGGTGAGAAAGGGAGCCCTATCAAAACTTGTGGCGTGATTTTACTTGTTGAGTTTTGTTGCACACCTTATAATGTGAGAAAAAAATTTCGCCAAGTTTTACTAGAAATCAGTATCACGCAGAACTTATGAATGTTTGCGTTTCAACCAATCACCAAAAATATTAATCCTGAGAAAGACAATAAGAAAACAATCAAAGAAGCGCAGCGCATGCACAATATAAGCCTACACTGCAGCTAGCGCTGTCTTCGGTCTTGCTCTTGTCTGATTTATATAATGCTTCATTGGACTGGCTGAATAATGACACCTATAGGTCAGTCTCGAAGTTCGACTTCCTTGTATTGCTTGCTGGCAAACTTTTATTTGTTTTCATACTGTTATATACTTACCATATTGTGGCTGCCAATAAGGACAGTTAGTAGACAGAGTAAGCCATCCAGAAAGAAATGAGCTGCTTTTCTGACGCGCCCTCAAAGCCTCCGGACTGACTTAACGCAACCCATACATGACATTCGTCGCGTGGCACAATCGACATCCTTCTCAGATGCCATTCATCTCTTGGCAAGAAGCACGGTGCTGCGGATACGCATCGAATGGGTGCCCCGTTCATCTGTGCCTGGCAATACGGAGGCAGACTCAGCTAGCCGCCCGAGTACTGTCATTCGGCCACTACTACCTTTTCCCGAGGACGCTTGCGGGCACCAGTAACGAAAAAAGGAAAACCTTCGGCGCACCACACGAGCACTCATACCATGTGGTTCAAACCTCCCTGGCGACTTAACTCGCCGAGAGGGGGTTGCGCTGCGGAGAATACGCGTTGGGGTGGCCCTTATGCCGTCCGTGACGGCCTCCTGGCCATCGCAATACCGCGGCCCATACGGATTCACCTGTACATTCTGGGCCACTCCCATTGGGGACGTGAATGTGCAGCACCTGCTCTGAGCCCGCCCGGGATTGCATCAAGTTCGCCTGCGGCACCTTCGTGCAACCGGTCTCCACCCTGGCCGCCCTCCTGACCTGCAACGCTGGGTGCATGGACCGTGTCACCGACAACTCCTAAACTTTGTACACGAAACTAACTCGTTCGTGTTTCTGAAAGCGCCTACATCTATTATGCCGCAGGGAAAACTTTGGAATTGAAAAAAAAACAGCACATCCAAAATATTGCGCGTCTGCATGGTCAGAATTTGGGCTTGCTGTTGAGACAGCGTGAAGCACAATAACGTAATTTGTATAAGCGGACGCGAAATTTAAACGAAATACCTGAAGAGAAGATATTCAAGTTGGATGTTTTATCTGAATAAATGATTATTATGTGAAATTGTGGATGACAAATGACACATCAAACTAACGCCTTGATCAAAACGAACTGAGAATATACAACCATCATCCGCATCGACCGCTTCTTACGGGCTGCGAGCAGTTGACGGACACTCGCGCGCGTACACGGTGAGTGTCAGGCGAAGGTCGTAGCACCCTCCTTTTTTGGATGGAAGAGCACGTGACTGTTTGATTGTTTGCTTTGTGCTCACGTGCCTGCCATGCGCGTGAAGCTCGAGAACATTACTTTTCCGCTGATTTTATTGCGCAAAAAAATAAGAAAAGCCCTTATAGTTTGCTCTAGTGATAAAACAGGTCCTAATAAATAAACTATTTAGGCACTCTCAGAAACGTACTCGCGACAAAGCGTTCTAAGCAGACTTAAATTTTACGACGGAAATAAGAGGTGCCAGGCGTACATTTTACTTCAAATTATCGTGTAAATGTTATTGCACGTGAAAATGCTGAAAATCCCACAACCATATTGCGGTAGAGGGCATTCAAGGTAACTTTAGAGTGCTCCGGACATTCATTTAATAGTAAGAGCCTGAATGTCCAACGAGACGAAAGATCCACCGTGAGGCTAGGTTCAATGGAGCCTGAATGTCCAACGAGACGAAAGATCCAACGAGACGAAAGGTCCAATCGAGCCTGAATGTCCAACGAGATGAAAGATCCATCGAGACAGAAGGTCGAATCGAGCCTGAATGTCCAACGAGATAAAAACAGCCTCATAGCAAAGCAAGGACGTTCGAAGACGCTCGCTCAGTGCAAGTGTGTATATCGACTACGGGGAGGATTCAAATGCCTAATAGTACAGTGCGCGTCAGGCTTGCCGAGGGCAAGCGAGGGTGCGGCTTCCGAGCACGCTGGCGACATCTGCTGATAGTGGCTGGGTTGGAGATAGCTTGCCATTGCGCATGCGTGGATCTCGGACAGACTCGGGTCGGTCGTCTTGTAGCATGGGCCCCTCAATCTTAGAGACGCCACGCCCCACAAGGGGCGCTTTTATTCTGCCGTGCACATCGCAGGCAGTGACGCGGGTATAAGCGCGTAATTTGACGCGATGCATTATCAGTGCAGCCGTTACTTAATCACTCAAAAGTTTCGACGGAGAGCGCGGCACTGCGTTCTTGTTGCGTGCTTTTCGTTTGCTAAACGTGAGATTCAGATTAGCGGAGGTCGTTTTGTAGTAATACGCAACCGCCTGCTGGGTTATTGCACCGCGTTGAACGATGCGTCTTTCTGGCCTGTCAACGCTCCCAGCTGCCACTGTGAAAGACAAGCGCCCCTCGCGGGTGGCGGCGTCTGCAACTTCGAGCTGCACACACTGGTCGGCGACTTTGGCTAGTTTCGGCTTCCGAAATTGTGGCGATCCTAGCGGCATGGTGCTGCGGCGTGGCTCTTCCCTTTCCCTCACTGTTTCTTTCCACACCGTCAACGCTTTCGCGCCTCCCCACGTATGCACAACAGCTGAACGGCGCCAATATTTTTTTCTTTCTCTCGGCGCGCACGGTGGTCCAGTTCGGTACGTGCGTGAGCGAGCCGGCCTGTGAAGGGTTGCCCAGGTTGCCTAAACGCCTCCACGGGCTGAAAGTTCGCTGCATATAAAATACTTCGAATGTATTCTAAATATAGGGCAGCAGAGGAAGGAGTGTTACCACTCCTGCGCAGCTCTGTGGTGCAAGCAACAGAGGCGGTACAGTTTCGGCCAAGTTTCTCGCCTTCTCCAAAGACGACAGGTAAGCAAATTAGCTTTGTACAAGTTATAGTGAATTCTTTAAAAGCCGTCCGATTTAACTCTTTTGTTTTCAAAATAATTCCCGCATGTAACGTGAAGTTAACGAGACATGTCACTCGTCTTGGAGTGGTAACTAATGTGCAAATATATCCCAGCAGTGCAGGCACGCAAGTAATAGTAGAAGTAAACGCGTCTTTGGCACGCACACTCTTGCTGGAAAAGATCAATTTGGTGGTGGCATTGCCGTTTTTTGATTGCCTTAGTAACTGCTGGAATGTCGATTCAGTATACTTATCAAAATATTTTTTTGTTGTTTCGTGCAGCAGGTATGAGTCTAGGTTTGGGCCCCAAGTCGAGGACGGTTTGCGACTCTCCTCAATCCATCCAATCTCATCACGACGCACCTGCTCACAAAGAAGGCAAGCTCAACTGTACGCGCTTCTTGCCTTTCACGGCGAACTTACTACTACAGCGATTGGTGGCGTGGAGGTGCTGTGCCCTAAGCATTTTTTCCTCCGCCGTCTTGCCCCAAAACGTGTATTTGCGGTGAAACTACTGCCAAGCGTTGCTTCAGTGCTCCGAAAAATCTGACGTAACACCGCGGTGTTCAATGCACGTCGAATTTCACATGAAGCAGTGGAAGGCCTAACCAAAATACATGCGTTGTCTGCGGCCGACGTAGCAGGAGTTTCGCTCATTAAAAAATAAATAAATAAAACCAAGTAGCATTGCCGGTTTTGCTGTACAATCTAAACTGCACTCCCGCGGCTTGTCATCTTATGGCGAGTGGGTTTGGTGTTCCACAGTTCTGAAGTTAGAATGGTCATGCCGTATCCGACAGGATGAGATAAGAGGCGCTGCGCAGACACGAGCTAGAGGGTAGCTTTTAAACAACCTGGCCGATATCTGCGGCTTACAATACAGGAAAGCTTTTAGATGTGACGCATCTCTTTAACTCGCCTTGTCCCTCCGGCATCCCTCCGTAGTCCGCATCCCTCCCCCATTCTCTTCGCCACGCCAGCTGCGCGGTAACGCCGCTCTCACCGCAGCGCCATCTGTGTGTTAGCGCCCGCTCTCACCGCAACGCCAACTGTGCGTCAGCGCGCGTTAGCGCTCGGTTAACACATGCGCATGCGCTGCTCTCTCATTCCTCTCACCGCTAACGCGCTGTACATATAAACGCGATAACTGCGCCGCTCCGCTCAGTCACTCCACCGCCGCCGCTCCGATGACATCCGATGATTTGAATGGAGATTTACAGGTCTGCTACCGCGATGGTCGACGCAACCGTAACAAGCACTGCCCAGATGCGTCTCATCACCCTATGGTTTCCCCCCGCGAAAAGATGTGGTCAATTTTTTTTTTCTGGGTGTCTTCTCACCCCCGCCTTCCCTCCCACCCCCGGTAAGCGGACTGTTAATTCAGGCGCCGTTAAAAGAAAAGACGGGTGCGTTCGATTTGTGTTCTATGTTCTACAACGTGCACATGCTTGCGAATAATTTTTGTATGTAGATATAATCCTGCAATGAGTGTCTATAGTGTGGTCATTGTGTTGCAACAGTTTTTTATGGCTGCATTTTGTTGGCGTGAACATGATTTCTCGAAAGTGTATGCGGGTCAACGCTTTCTTTCAGAGTTTGCGTTAACCCGCCCGAAAGGCAGGGCTTGAAGCCTGCGTGTGCGTGCTTTCTTTTAACATATAGGTTCCCAATTATTGTGTCTATGAACTGAAACGATTTTTTTTAATGTCTAAGGAACATCCCTGTCTCAAGGTGAGCCCAAGGAAAAGGTATACATTGAGTGGAACTTTCGAGTTCTTTCCTTCTCCCGCCGAGGTGTGCGCGAAAAAAAATGTGTAGACACTAGAACTTTCGAAGTTCTTCTTTAGTAATCAAGTATTGTGTACCTAAATGTGTATTAATGGCTCTAACTTTTTCGCAACTTTAGACAGAGACAGATACAAAAAGGGACACGACGACCTGTGTCTGTCTCTGTCTAAAGTTGCGCAAAAGTTACAGCAATAAATTCAGAATACCAACTAGCCCGCCTAACTGTTTATTGTAAATGTGTATGTAGCACGTTTTTTTCCTATTGTACAACATTGTATGCCTAAATTTGCATACATCCTATTTTTGCTTAGTCCAATACTGTACATAAAATGTACATGTATTTTCATGACTTCGAATCAAATACGTCCTCATATAAATTTTGAATAAACGCAACGCAAAAAGAATGTTTGTGTAACACTCCAATTATTATCGCCCCAAAGGCAACAATTCGACACCAGGAAACACACTATTACCTACATGTTTTCTTCGTTCAATTATTAAACACGTTACTGCACACATAACAAATGACAGGCGGGGGCTATTTCGATGCATCGCCGCTGCTTGTCCAACTTTCGCGCCTGGTGCCATTGCCGAGCGGCCCATGAGGCAGCGACCGGCGGCAGGCGCGAAAGTTGGGCGAGCGTCGGTTTCAGGGGCCGGCCCGCGGCGGCCCGGCCTGGCTGCCGTGGGAAAAATGACGTGAGCAGCGTCCGCGACGTCACCAACCTCATTCTCCCCTCTCCACATGACGATAACTGCAATGTTTTTCAGACGCCACGTACCAGTAGGGGAGGATTTGGCGCTGTTGTTGCGAATTACGCGGGACCACGGTGAATGAGAGGCCGCCCCGTGCTGCACATGCGAAACGACGACCGGCCTGACCCTGTCCGAGATCGGCGCACGCGCAATGGCAAGCTACAGTCAAACCTCGATATATCGAACACGGATATATCAAATTACTGCCTATATGGAACACTTTCTATATCACGCGGAAAATCACATGCATTTTTCATTTTTTATTTCGAACTTGGACGGACACGGATTGGGTATATCGAACTCAGCTACCCAAGACTGCCCAGACCGCTCGCGCTCTGTTGAGAGGCGGCGAACTATCCCGCAGTACCCTCGAGGATAGCGGTGGCGCGATGGGCGTTCCCTACTGCTGCGCATCGGTTGCACCGAAGCAGAATTGGACGGTGCGAAAGAAGAATGCGAGCTCGAAGAAACCTGTGGCAAGCTGGAGTGCTTTGTTGGTGCTGAGCCACGAAGCATGTGCATTGATGACTTTGTTGGCGGTGACGACAGCACCGGAGCGACGCCGGAGCTGACCGATGTGGAGAGCCTATCTGAGGTTACTACTGAGCGCACAAACGAAGACGCTGCCGAGGTTGTACCAGCAAGCGCTGATAGCGCCCCGCTTCCGACTTCGACCGAGTGGTTTGGGCCCTACCGCACCGCTACTGCAGCGCTATAGAAGGCACCGGCCTGCCGCTTGTGGAACCTTTCGACTACGTTGAGGAAGTTGTGTATAACACGACAGGCTACCCTGCTGCAGTACTTTAAGCCAAAAGAATAAATACCTTAAAGTACCGAGTATTTACTACACAATTCGTTCATTTATTCATTTGTACCAGATTATGACGCGTTTTTTTACGTGATTTTGTATATCGAATTCTGGTTGTATCGAACTATTTTGCGGGCACCGCGCTGTTCGATATATCGAGGTTTCACTGTATCTCTAACCAGCAGCTATCAGCAGATGTCGCCAGCACGCTCCGAAGCCACGCGCTCGCTTGCCCTAGACAAGCCTGACGCGCACTGTACACAGGGTGCTCTAATTTGCAGTGTCATCCGCACAGGCCGGACTTTCAAACGGAAAAAAGCCCGTTTTAGGTGCCATGAATAGGCAGGCAGAACAATGTTTTAGGCGTTAAACGTCGTAAATAGAGGCCACATAAATTGTTACATAAATGCAAACAATTTCAAACGAAGGCATGTGCGACCTGTAATTACCTGTAAAACCTGTAACCTGTAAAACCAAAGATGTTACTGTTCATGATGGCACAAAGGTACCAACAGTTGAACATAGCCGTTCAATGTCCATAAAACCGTGTGACTAATGGCGATCCCTCGGCTTAATTCTACAAGCGCACTGCTCAGATTGATGTTCAATGGCCACTGTCGCTTTCTTGAGCGTCGCCTATAGTGAAACAGACATGAAAAAGAATGCTTGAAAGCTGAAAATGCTGATTAAAAAGGCGTGGTTTATGTCTGCCTGATGAAATTTAATTAACACACAACAAAGACACAAAAATTAATACAATACAGACAACGCGTTATAAAGAAATTAACAAGCTCTTACATGGGGACTGTTAAGCACTAAAGCTCTAGCAATTTTCTCATATACAGTGATATTATACGATTTTTCAGGAGGGACATCCCAAAACTGCCGAATACTTTCCAGACATTTAGCATCCGAACAGATATTTGATGGGAAAGCATGTCTTAGATCCCATTGGCAGTGTTAATTTTAACGTGTAAGGAATTGCAGCTGCGCAGTGATGTTTCTCCGTTGGCTTTCGAATGTAAGAATGATCTGCTAAGAAAGGCGTGTTTGATGCTCAACCGTTGCGTTGAATATAGAGTTGAATTTGAGTATGCTTCTAGAAACGAGGATGCGAGTGCACATGTTTGAATAAATCTCTTTAGAGAGGACGCGGAGCGTATTCTAAGGGCCCCTAGTAATTTGCGAAAACAATAGCAAACTGCCACTATCTCCACATTTTTGGATTCACAATTAACCTCTTGTCCCTAAGAATGAGTGTCTCATTCTATTGGTGCTATAGCGGTTGTTTTCCGGGAGTAGGTTCAACTAGTGGACTAGGTGGAACGCCGTTGCGTTCCGAACAGTCCCCGCGACACCAGTTTAAATACAGGCGCTGATTTTGAAATTAGGTATTTAGAGGCACTATCAAAGACCATAAAAGCCATTCTTACTTCTAATTCATGCTCATATATCAAACCAGGACGATAGAAGTGCAAAAAAAAATTGGCATTTGCCTAAATTCTTGCCTCTAGTCATCAGCAATAGAAGGACAACAATAGACATTACTTCCACTTACGACGTAAATATGACATACAGTGCAGTATTGTGAAACAGCAGTCGGTGTGGAATTATTACAATCCACTACGGAACAGGTCTAAAGCGAGTAGGGATGGCTGATATACCCAGTGTGCTCGCCGTTAACCAAACCACTAGCAGTTTCGCCATTGATGTGAGAATGTCGAGATTTTAGAATGTGGTTGTAGCACTATGCGTAAAGTTTGAAGTGGTTGTACTGGAGACTCATTCTTTTCCAGGATCATTTGATGCAGCCATCAATCCAAAGTACGTCCTCGGAGTACGTTCACTTCCTGACAGACAAGTCTTGAAAGATCACATCGGCAGTATGGTCTTTTGGCAGGGCATAAGTTACGCCTTGCTGGACCTAGTTGTACCCATCGATTTCAACACTGCGAAGGCGCGGTCCGTAATATCAGTGAGTCCTGAAGTATTTGTGCCCGTGGTACAATATTCTCCAATGTAATTATAATGCTGCTACCCGTAGGTAATAACCAGCCGTTGGCTGGGAACTCCTTGCTGCAAATCAGTTGTCAGCAGCCCTACTACCTGCTCTTTACTGTGAGCCGCTATCAACAAGGGTGACGGTGAAATCGTCAGTAGTACGAATGCGTACGTTTTAGTGCGGAGCACTTTGGCCGCCGCTACTGCAGTTTGGTGGCGTCGATGGCCACAGCGACGGCCATGGCCACCCGCATGTCAACGGCGTTGTCACCGAGCGAACGAGGACGGAAAGGAAACTGCGGAATAAAGTGGTGCGAAAGGGTTTCGGGATATGCTGTGCCCGCACGAGACGCTGGCCTGTGCTACGATTGGCGAAGGGGTGAGAGCGGGAGACGTGCGCGTGACGATGATGTGCCGTAACTTCCTTAAACGCAGTTCGCGGTCCCTTTCTGAAACGCACTTCGCGCCGCCTACGCAGAGGCTCACCTTCGCTGCCGTCGAGAGAACCCACGAGTGCTGCCTATTTGGTGCATTCTCTTCCTAAGACTCAGTTTAGCTGCCCACAAATTTCGCATTAGAGAGTATCGTAATCGCCAGCCGCATTTTTTGGTTTAGTTCCAGTTCGGGATCAGCATGTCCGAAAAATTTGGGTGAACGTTCAGTGAAAGCAAAAATAGTGATACTGCTGTTGGTTCGGTGGAGGTTCAACACCTCAATTATAAGTCATTAAAAATGCACAATGTAACTCCACGGATTCCACTTTCTTTGTAACAAGCCTAATGTTTTCTTTAGTCCTCAACCCAATGCATAATAAGTAGTTAAAATGCAAAGACTTTAGCAGGAGTTCGTTCACGCTTGCTATTTGCGGGTGACGAGCATCTTGTCACATCAAAGCAAACGGAGTTAAAAGAAAATAGTTATAGCCATGCGCAGCGGTTGGTCTTAAGATGAGGTTTACTTGCCCAAAATGCACTTTTGGAACCCCATATTATGAAAGACGAATGGACTGGCAACTAAAATGGCTTTTACCAAGCAACAATGATGTCAGGTGTTTACAGCACGAGGACGATTTGGAACGGTTCTCCCTATTGTTTTATGCTAAAATGTATTCAACTATGCACGCCTATACGTCTTAAGTGAGAAGAAAAAAGTCTGAGGACACAAAAGCACCCGTTATGAGTTCGGAATGCAAACACACTGGAGTCAAATACAACGCATGGTCCTCTGTACAAGCAGCTGTTGGAATTGCTTGCGAGACAGGCCTATACAGAATTCTGTGGTGGATGAAGCCACTTGCACGCCATCACTCTTTTTTTAATTCTCCGTTACTTTGATGTTCTGTGGTAGAATGGTGCAATAATAAATGCCACAGTGTTTCTTCGAATGGGTATGTTGACATCACAGCCAATAGGAACTGTAAATGCACTGTGGACTTTAAGAGCACCTTTCATTGTCAGTCGCCAGTCCCATTCTGTCGGTTGGTGAGAATTTCGTTGGTTATGAGAGTGAGGGAATTGGTCATGAGCTTCTAGCAACAGCGGTATCGTCATTGATCCACTATTTGAGTGGGTACGTGATAATTTTGGGCGGGTATGCGAAGTTTGCAGCCAAACGCGATTTGGTGAAACCGCCGTGTGCTTCGGATAGCAGCTGTAGTCGTCGCTGGCTAATCCACCGAGTTGGTATGTCGTCATGCGAATATACATTTTCACGCTGTGGGTTACTACTGTAATTTTGCCCCTCGTTACGTGCCAAGTAATGTCGAAATCACTGAACATTGAGCTACATCTACCAGTTGCCTGTGCTTTGGAAGTAAAAAGCCACAACGCTTTCACAAGGCCCACTTTCACCTGGAACCATAAAAACACTGGTATTGGGGTTGTGTACTGGACTCGCATCCCAGACATTTGTGTGTGATTTCCATCTCATCTAAATTTTCATTTTTTTCAACTCAGTTACTATACTTTAATGTCTCATGCAGTCAGCCATTTTAGGATTCGTTTTGCAGCTAAAGGTGCCGGATGACGTTTCTTTGCTCGAAATAGATGTTTTTCATCTTTTAAGATTTTCTCTCCTCCAAAGTATAGTCTCAGACAGCTGCCACTATTTGATTAGGGATCCCAGTGCTATAGACCATTTACAGCGTGGCCGTGTTGGCCGGCGTGACGCCATTCGACATGGCTGGCCTTTTAGAACACGTGTCTTCCCGTTGCCTTCGCTGGTGCCCGTGCCCATCGGCAAGCGCCGGAGTAGCTCCGTGGGCGTATTTGACATTTCTTTAGGGTAGTGGGGGCTTGTTGCACAACTTGGTAGGGTGTGCGAACGTTCGGATGTTACTTCGTCACAAAAAATCCCACATGCAGTTTCTTTGAGCGCTGTTTTAATTAACGTTCGTCGCCTAGTTTCCTGTTCACAGGGTTTCGTTCAAATAAAGGTATCCGAAGGCTTTCGTTTTCGAAGCAATAACGCTATTATGGTCATTTTTCGATTTCTTCGTGCCTGCTAGCCGTCCACTATCGGCCATGCTCCTTAACGGTCCGCGAAAATATGTCACCGCTGCCAACAGGAAACTACTACTGCTCAAGCCAGATACGACGGTTCACCCAAACGTCGAATACGACAGAGCAGCAACTGGGCTTCGGAAAGGAGGACCATATAATACAGCGCACACAAAACAAACGATACGTGTGATTTTAGCAGGCGCCGCGCCTGCGCAGTAACAACTGCTGTACGCCCGCCAGTCGTCGTAGCCTCGGCAGATATGGTGCCCAGCCGCTCCTGAAGCTTGCGCCATCACCCCAAAGCACCCCTGCCACTGGAACCGATGCTGGCACCAAAATGTGTCACGGTACTAAAAAAGGGCACAAACAATGAAATCCAGGTTCCCAAACCCCATGGAAGGCTTAAATTAAGACCAGAATCTAACTAAAGCATCTGTTATTAAGAAATAAAACCGTGGAAACGACCCGTAATTGGCCAATTTTTAAATTACTTTTGAACATATTCGCGGCCCTGGCACTGCTACAAGCTCCGACCGAAAACGATGGATGGCGCCATACAGTTAATTTAAAAATGGCAGCCTCTCATATCGCGTGCGGCGCACGAGACGTCCCCTCGCTGTGGCTCTTTCCCCACGTGATGTCATAAATACGTTATGGTGACGTCATATAATAACAATTGTTAATATTTTGCGTAGTACGCATGCATATTTTTATATTTTAATAAAAATTAAAAAGCTACTCAATTGCTAAAAGCTTTCTAAACAAACCACTTTTGTCCTTCAGGGAGCCGCCGGCGCTGCTGCGTCAGCCGCCGTATGGCCAGTATTGCGGTATCGCGTATCCGAAAGCTAGTGTACTAGAATACACTCTACCGAAAGCCCCGATTTTCTCGGGTCGACAATATAGCTAAAGCTGAGTTGATAACGTTGGAAGCCCTATCAGAAAGTGTGAGAACGTTGCTTGTGTTTAAGTATTGTGCGGGGACCAAGCCAGCCTTGCCACTCAGTTGCAAAATAACCGCTCTCGAGTAATGGTGACCTGTGACCGCCTGATGTATGCCGATGGTACCTGCGTTAGACGACATTGCGCAGCCGAGGTACTCCGAACAACCCGCTTCCCACTCAAGAAAAGACACAGTCCGAGCGGAAATATGTGAACCCACTGAGGCATGTCGGCGAGGCGGCATCTGATATCAACAGTTTGCAGCACGGCAAGTTCAGTATTCAAATGGGTGGCCTGAAATTGTGTTTTCGAAATCACATCTTAGCAGCGCCAAACGAACGGCGGAACGTACAGCGCTCAGGACGAAGGCTAGACGCGGCAACTGATTTTTTACTGGTCGCATGTGCGCATACCAAGTAAACCAAGAATAGCAGCAAAGGTAATCTTTGGTGTTCCCACACATGTACCGCGTACGACCCAGTACGCGGTACATGTGTACACGCGGTACATATAGGAAAACCAGTAGCGCACCCTGATAATGCCATGCAATAGCCCATGCAGTGAGTCTCTGGTAAATATCAAGAAGGTTTAAAGCAGAGGTTTTCATTGATCAATTTTTATGCGAGGCATTCAACGTATGTGGGTCGACTAGTTAGGTCTAACTGTCCAGTTTGTGCACAAAATGCTCATTTTTGTGATTCGGGGGAAAAAATGTGAAAGCTCACAGTTGGGGACCTTGAAAACCTTGTTTAGCATCTACAGCAATTGTACCAGGCTGAGGTAACTAGGCCTCTAGTGGTCCTCATGTTTGCTAGATCCCTCAGCAAGCGCATAAATGCAGTGACTGGCGGCCAAAGCGAGAAGAGAGGGTGGTTCCTGAACAAACAGCCCTTGATCATCAAAACAGCAGAAAAGAGCGCTGATGACTCGCAGTCCTCGGATGGAGTGTCAAAATACCTTCTGTCAGTGCATACGCGTACAGTGCATTCACAAAATCGTCTTGCAAGTACACACACTCCATCCATGGAATGGGTTTGATTCCGGCAAAATAGTTGGAATTTGTGATTAGTAGCAATATCAACTCGCCATTCGTTCCTTTCATTTATCAGGCTTCCGAGCTTTACTTTAACCACCCCGCGTTTTCTAATTTATGTATAGATGGACTGCTTATGCGAAATTCTCTTATTTACCTTTGTACGAATAAACCTATGAGTTATACCTTAAAGCTGCTGTGTACATACAGGCGTAACATTCTTCAATGGTGTTAAGCGGGGTACAATAAGCTTAGTACTAAAAACGTAAAACCACGGCAAGTGAAGCTCTTCATATTGTTTTATGACATGCAAACTATTTGGAAATTTTTGTAAGTATTCTGTCTACCAATACATTGGTGGTAACTCAACTAAGTCCACCTTTTTCCCCATGCCTTTATTATTGTTCTCTACAAACATACATTCCCAGCTGGAGCATGCCAGCCGAATCTAGGGCCTAAACCATTGTTTTGCTATTTCACACGACTGCAGCTGTAATAAGCATTGGTTTTGTTTAGTTTTAGCATACGATTTTCAAAAGGCTGCTTAACTATTGTCGAAAGCACGTTGAAGTTTTAATTGCTATTTATAACAAATAAAATGTATCATTTCTCATAAAACTTTTGTTGTAACTTCCCTAAAGGTTCTTGTTACCCACCCAAACTGGTTTATATATCTTGGTATAAAGGACATCTCCACAACAAATGCCTTACAGCAATACATTGACATGCCTGTCTTACAGCAAATCTGCAGTGACCGAAGTCACATATTTTGTCTTTCCAGCAGACCTTTGGAGTCAGCAAAAAGGAATCTTTTTCTAGGCTGCTCTGTAGAGCTTTGCACTCAAACAAAAAGTTCACTGGGTGGTTTGGCTTCAATGCAGTACTATAGCGTAGTGCTAGAAAGTATCACTTGGTCATTCGGCATTGTTTCAATGTTGCGTACTGTGCAGAAAAACCCTGGTGTTTTGTTTGCAAAAGGAACTTAACAACAGAGACTGTGCAGAGAAAACAGTTATTCGTGGTCTTTTTGCATAGCCACAGAAGTTTGGTAGAATCACTTGTCATTGACAGTGTTTGCTTTCTGCCTTATTTTGTGAAGCTGGGATAGTTGGTTTATATTTTCGGGAAAAATACAGCGGTAATAAACGGTACTGGAGTACTAGCAAAGGGGCTGTGATGAACACAGTCCATTTGTTCGCAGTTTTTGTGTCCAGTTTTTTCCTGTGTTTTTTCATGAAAGCTTGCTGAGTGCCTTAACATAGTTTCTTTTGTGTAACAAAAATGTCAACAGGGAAGCACTTACCAGAGTTCACATACTGCCGATTGATACCAAAGCAGAAGTACGTTCATTACAGTCATTTTATTGTTGAAGCCATCCATGATACATACATCTTTGAGCTGTATACCTATATTCGCAAACACCAATAAAGACTTTCACATCCACAACGGTGTCCTTGGCTCCAGTTCCCGCAGAAGTTATTAAAAAGTACTCTCGGGAGAGGGTAATGTCAAGCCAATGCCGCCTGTATTAACATTGCCTGACGCGTCGCGCGCTTTTCAATGGGAAGGGTAGGGACGCTTCGTTCAGACACTGATACACTATGTGGCGCGTTCCGGCGGACATCTCGCCTTACGTCACTGCTCGCGAGTCGCGAACGCTGCACCCACTTCTACGGCGTGTGTCTGTCAGCTTGCCTGTTGGGCTTGAAGGGCCGTTTCGCTTACATCTTAGCCGCGACGGGGCGCTAGTTCTGTGGCGCACCGGGGAATCTCGTTCAACGTGTCGCTCGCTTCATACTTGCTGCATTTTTCGAAAGATAAAGACGGTGGCGAACTGAAATAGTGTAAGAACAATACTGATGTCGGGTAGACTATAGCTAACAGAAAAACGATATGTCTGCTGGCAGCCATATTTTACTGATATTTTTTTTCGGGAGTATTTAGAGAGAAAAAAATGCGTGCGCGTTTTTTGTTCAGGCGCTCACTTCTACGATTACTTTCCAATAATATTCACGTGCTTGTAACTTCAGAAAATTATAGGAAACAAAAGGATAAGCTAGCTGGGATCCCGCCACGCTGTCCGGGCGCTTCTACAGTACAGTCCTCAATTTTAGAAGTGCGTACCGATGCGGAGTGCGAAACAGCGGGGTCAAAACAATACCTAAATGCGGAGGGGAATAGAGGTTGGGATGCCCCACTCAGAAAATTTCAGGGCCTGTGATCCGAGTAGATAAGCGGCAAAGCCGGCATCAGCCTGCCTGCAGCGCAAGGGATTTTGCTTCGTGACAAAGGAAGTTTTATCAGTGACAGACCAAGACAGACAGGCATGGTGAAAAACAAGAAGGCGTAGGAGCGCCGCCTCGGGAAAGGCTAACAAACTTTCTACTATTTTGCATAGTTTCCGAGAAGCGGCGCTGGCTGGCGGACACGAAAGCACGCTGGAAGGCTACGGAGCGGGAAGGGTAGGAGAGAGCAACAGGAGAGTGGCTGTTTGGCCATTTTTCGCTCACGCGTTAGGCACTGTTTATACAGGCGGCGTTGGTCAAGCTGTACAAAAACCATTCCCTCGTAGATGTGCTCCATAAACTATATTTATTCTTGTCAGCTTAAATAATAGTTTCTATGCCTGTTTTTTTCTTTTAAAGCTATTAGGCTCATAACACAAGATGTCTATACACCACCCGAGAGTGTGCTTCCTAACAGTTGGGTTCTGCTGGGATATGCATCGTAGTGAACGAAACATGGGACACTGTATTATGGCCATTATGGCTAAGCATAGTCCCTTAAGCAATTAGCTGAAAGTTTTTTACACAGCGCAGAGTTGAAAAGCAATAGAACATGAAATATCTCTTCGCAATTGAAACGTTACTGTTCCCCTACCCCCAAACACACAGAGCAAACAGCTAGGCACCCAGCTGTAAATACAAGTAATAATGTTAGTTGAATGGGTATATTGACGTCGCAGCCAATCAGAATTCGTGAATCCACTGTATGCCTTCGCGAGAAGCTTTCACCATCACTGGCCCATCCCACTGAGTGGGCATAAAAGTATTGTGGTTGGTTATATTGACATCCAAGCCAAACATAAGAGTAATCAAGGAACAGGCCTATCAAAATACATAATCAGAACAGATGCATGATAGTTTTGCTAACTAACCAGGTTGAAAGTGGCAGTGAACAAAATTATCAGACACTACCAGACGATCAACTGGTGAGGGTGGATGGCTATCCTATCTATCTTTTGTCACCTCTTTACATGCATTTGAGCATATAAGAACTTTTCATTAAACTTGCTAATTGGCAGCTCCACGTACCCTCTCTGGAAAATTTCAAGGGAAACAAAACGTTGTTTCCTGTACATTCAATATTGGCTGCCTACAGATTGCTTACAATTCGCAGCTCATTTTAAGTCTTGCCTATCATGAAGCACAATAGTATCGGAAGCAACGAAGTTGAGAAACATAGAATAACAATAAGTGTAACTTGTTCACCTTATGTACACCAAATTTTAAGGCACTATTTACAGAAGTGTCAAGCTCGGCACAAACGGCGATCTTATCAAGTTGACTTCTCCCAAACTTGCACAGTTAAAGGTTGAGTCTCCTTGCACAGGGAAGCCAGCGAGTATGCGGCTGGTTTAAGCTGATTTCAGCGATAGCGCTTCTGGGCTCTTCCATTCACAAGGCCACCCACGAAAGTGGAGCTGTGCTCTCTTCCCCCCGAGAAAAATCGCAGAACAAGCCACATGCGAGGACAGAATGCATTCGACGAGGCCCTGCGCTAACCGACGATACTTGAGTCGTGCACACGCTGACGCCCGCTGACACTGCGTCGCTCGCGTTATCATGTCATCAGTCAACTACCTCTTTAGCCACGACCGCGACGCGCTTGAAAAATACTGATCCGCACGTTTTATCATCGAGCCCCCAGAATCAAAACACAAGGCTTGGCCTGCAAGTAGCTAGGCACAAGTAGACAACGAATGCAGGAGCGTAAGGCCGATGGCGCGCGAACTGTAAGACAATATCAAGCTAGCAACCTATTTTACGGCAACAAAACATTTCTAGGAGCATGAAAAAATCGGGGCGAAGTGGCCTGTAAAACAAAAGATGCCTCAGGCTTACAAGGCGTGCAGCAGCAAATTCACGAAAAATACCAAACGTAAATATTAATGTAAAGAAAAACGCGCCGTAATAATGTAAAGAAAAAAGCGCCGCGAGGCAGCCGCTGTGCAAGATGATAAGGACGTAACGATGTGTCAGGCTTGCGGTTGGAACCGCGGCCAGAATCTCACATTAAACATTGGGCACACATGCCGTAAACTCAGCGCCGTGCCAACCATCTTTGGACCTCGTTTGAGCAAAAAAAAAAAAGATGACGCAATTATGTCGCGTAATTATTCACGTCACAGGAAGTCACGTAATTAGTTTTGCTTGACGTAACTTCTGCGAGGCAGCAGTAAACGCCGGGGTGGGGGGCCTCTGTGTCGTGCCCCGCGCGGGACAAGAGACGTAGCCTTTAAAAATCACCCTACAAACTGCTCAGGATGTCATCCAAGAAGTCGGTCAAGTAACCTAACTCCTCGGCGTGGCCCTACTGAGAAGCGGCACAGGTGATTTCAAAACCCGCAAAACATAGAAAACCTTTACCTATTTGGCCACATTGGGATGCATTTAGCCTAGAGAAGAGCTAGAAAGAGAAAAAAAATATATACAGCAAGCCTAATGCAGGCATTGATCACGACACGGATATTGTACAACCTGTCGTTACAGAAATTTACCCACACTAATTAAAATGAAATAATCAAGCAGCCCTCAACCTCACACATCTCACAATCACCGAAAAGGTTGGCGATATGCCTTCCGAACTATTGAATATCAGCTTAACCATCATTACTTAATGACTCACAAAAAGCCATTAGTCTTTTGCCTGCAGACAGAATGCCTAAACACTTAAAAAAAATCCCCCCGCACCTCCCCGAAGGGAATCGTGCAGAAATGCGAACGCATTGGGTGCACCGATGAGTGTGTTAAGAGTAATGGCGTAATTAATGACGAGAGTGTGAACGTAATAATTTATTCATCAGCACCTGTTTGTGTTATCGTTGTACCTGATGGCCACAATCACTGCCTTGTGATCGCTAAAGTGCATGGTCAAAGGGTCTTTGAGAAGCATACGCGCGTCACAGTTTCGCGTAAAGACCAGATCAATGCAACTCCCGTGAATGGTAGTGGGGCACGTGTCGAAACCGGCAGAGAGACAATGCATAGAGTGCCTGGTCTGCATGTACTCGACCAGCCACTGGCCACTCTTCTTGCGCACGTCAACGGTGAAGTCGCCAACCAAGAATATGGGGTCAGAGGGTTTGGAGCGCACGCGCACACTTTCCATAGCCGCGTCCAGCTGCGCGGCAACGGCGTCTCGAGCGAGGTTGGGCGCGAGGTACATGGTCACCACAAAGACTCCGTCTCCGGTGTAGGCAAGGGTGTACAAGTCCTTGTACGGAGACGTGTCTCGAACGGGAGACGTGGCAACGGCGTGCGATATCAAGTTCCCATACACGTTATACACAAGACTAACACCGCAGTACTCGCCGTCCTTGCCGCTTCGAGCAAACTAGTACAGCTCGCTTCAAGTGCATGCGTTCGGCATTGAGCGCGGAGAGATAACACCTGCGGGCGCACGCCGACGGAGCACGACAACCCCCGACTAAGAAATGCATTCGAATTTACGACGACGACGACGACGAAGGCAGAAGTACGAGGCGCGCGCTCACGTGCGCTCGCACTGGGGGAATGCAGGCGCACGCCGCTCGATGGACGCAAGACAACCCCCGACTAATAAATGCATTCGCATTTAAAAGATTTTTCCATCTACAAGGATGGCAGTTATCATTACACTGGCACGCGGACACGTTGGTCTAGAAGGTCACAACGCAGCCGGCCACAGAACATTCGTACTAGCATACCATGCTACGTTCGACCGCGAGTACCACACTCCGCTCCCCGAAAAATATGGAGGTGGCCTTAAGCTGCAACGAAACTTTACCTGCCCCAATTTCTGCTTCAACGTGTGGTATGTACCATTAAACTCTCTTGTGACCGAATTTTAAACTCCCCAAACGCGCAGCTTCTTTTTTATCAAAACTGTTCGAAAACACGACACTTCAGCCGACGCAGCACCTAGCGGAGTGTCGCCACAACTTGTCGCCGCTGCGGCGATCTTCCGGATGTGACGAGCCAGTCAGGACTCCCGTGCTGCCGTCGCCTTTCCTCAGTAGCCCTCTTAGCCCTTTTACGTGCGCCATCACGCGCGTTCGCAGTGTAATTTTTGCCTCCTGCATGAATAATTGCTTTCACGCGTTTCCGTAATGCGAGAAGCTGAAGCAGCTCTGGGTTGCCGAGTCATAAAGAGCAAATTCGTAGAGTGCCGGAGCTGTTCTACGCCAGGCAATACAGAGTCGGCGAGCGAGTACGAAGTTGCACAGCGGCCGATTTTGTGGTCGCGACGGCGGCAGCAGGCTCTCGGTTGACTCGACGCGCACGCGAGAAGCCTGGACGGCCTACGCGAGACGATATGCTGTTGGCGCTGCTGGTCGGTGCGTCGGCGCACGAACGACTACGGCAGCTGTGCGGTGCACCGCAAGCTCGCGGTTGGGCGTCTCTAGGAGTGGCACTGGTCACTGCTCAGAGGGCGCGGCGAATAAGTACACCCAGCGCCGCCCCGCGGAAGCGCGAGCAAACTTTGGGTTGCTGAGAGGCAGACGGCGGCCGCGCGTTCGCATGCTTGACACTTGTTGGTAGTTTGTTTTTGCGATTCTGCGATTGTTTTGGAAGGTGTCTCGTGCTGTTCTGGCAAATAGTTTCCCCGTGTCTCAAGTTCTTCTGTGCGATTACCGGACAATTACGGGGTTTACTGTCGGCCTTGTGTGCGCGAGAAGGGACAGAGATCGTACGTTGCCGGGCGTGTGTACGCCGCGAAAGGAATTGACGGGACAGACATCGTTGGGAAGTCCCATTCTCGGCAATGGAAAAGCTTATCTACGGCGCTTCTCTTCAGGTCAATACCATTTTTTTCGTGTATCACACCCCAATAAAGTGACTCTAGCATATACAAGGACGCTCCACGGCAGGAGGGGCGCGTTAAATGTGTTCTTTGCTCTGTTCGCGCAACCACACTACAGTTACTATTTCTGTGGCCCCTCTTCGGCTCGGTTGGTGTTGCCACTAATTTTCAACGCATTCGGAATGTTATTAGCTGATGGTAAAGTAAACCCAGTTCCACCCAGTGGGAAATCTGTTGATACAGCGGAGCTGCGGGTTGTACGAAGATTGTTTAGTTACGGCTTCTTTCTTGTGGGTAATGTTCGGTCGTCTAGCGGCTAATTGTTGAACGAAGATTCTGTTTAGTTTCGGCTTCCTTCTTGTGAGTAATGTTAGAGTCGTCTTAGCCGCTAATTGTGATACAATTGTTCTGGCAGTTCAGAATTCTCCACAAAACTATTTCCTCCTCCTCTTGCTCCTCCACCCCTGTGCTTAAAAAAATAACAACGTCAACTTTCTGATTTCGCAAAACGCATTAAAAGAGTCAACGCGTGTGAATGCCACCTTGCCTTTGATATTTTGCCACGCTCTCGCTTGAAATGCGTGGCCGAACTCTGTACACGTCGGGGAACAATGTAGGGCAGGAGGCGGGATGCGTCTTCACCGTCTTCACATTGCTTTTGGCACCACCCCTGAAGTGCTGTGAACATATTCTTGGGCCGCCTTTTGGCATCCATTCGCTGCCGTGAATGTCGCTAAGAAAAGTTACTGCTGATAAAACAATATTGAGGGAAGCCGTAATACCCTGTGTTATGCAAATACTGCGGCATGCGATGCACAAATATCGCAGTTTGCGATGTGTATATATGAAACACTGAAAGCAAACGTTTGTTTTGCGGCCCTTCGTTTCTGCGCAGCGCATAAACGGTAATCGTACTCACAATTTTACTCCTTCCACTGACAAAAAAATGTCATGGCTTTCTTACTTCACCCTTCGTGCTGTTGAAATCCATTTCTTGCGACTATCCTTTTCCCACTGCTGCCCAATAAACCAGTACAGAACGATGCCAGGCTGCCCTTCGCGATTGTGGTAGTCCTTCACGCAGCAGTAGCAGCGCTTCCACGAATTCTTTCCTGTAGCATTTTGATCCTTTTGGGCACTGCACTTGCCATTATAACTGTTTCTTAAAAAACGTCGGCCACACAGCGTCGAGCCGCACGCAGCGCGCGTTTTCAGGTGCGCTGAACGGCCGGTCGCGACATCCACCGACCCTAAGTTGCAAAGAGGCTGGGAGAGGCGGCGCAGCAGTCACGGGCAAACTTGATTGATTGATTGTGGGGTTTAACGCGCCGACGCAACGCAGGCGATGAGGCGCGCCGTAGTGGAGGGCTCCGGATTAATTTAGACCACCTGGGGATCTTTAACGTGCGCCGAAATCTCGTACACACGGGCGTTTTTGCTTTTCGCCTCCATCAGAAAAGCGGCCGCCGCGGCCGGGAATCGAACCCGCGACCTCGTGCTCAGCGGGCAAACTTCAGTGTCCGGTGCCTACAGAACGGCCGACGCGAGACGATACGCTGTTGCGCGGCCGGTCGGGGCTTGAACGAGGACGGCAGATAGCTGTGCGGCCCACTACATGATCGCGGCCCGTCGGCTCTTCGAAAGCGCGAGTGGCGCGAATAAGGCCGACGCGAGGCGATACGCTGTTGTCACTGTTATCGCGCCGGTCGGGGAGCGAAAAAATTACACCATCTTCCCGTGGGGAACCCTGATGAGGATGCGAAGCATCGTGGCGGTTACGTGTGGTTCCATTGTGTTGCCGTTATGTTGAGTGATCTGGTTTTTACTAGCGCCAGAGGGAATTCCGCGTCCGGGTCCACACCGGTGGCAAAGGCACGCAAGTGCTGTTGTGTTACGGTGAGTAGGCGGTGGTTCTCGAGGCGCCGAAACTCGTCCATCATGTTCTTGTCGATGTTGTCTCTGTGGTAGATTCGGTAGTCTCCGTCAGCTTTGGTGAGGTAATGGTTGGTGACATTGGTGTACCGGGTGAGAGCAATGTACCGCCCTCCTCTTTGCAACTTTGTCTTCTCGTTTTTCTTCTTCTTCGGCGGTTCCCCTACGGAAGATGACGAGGGTGGTTGAATGCGAACCTATCTCGTGATGGATTCTTTGGTTGGCCAATCCCTAGGGGCATCCTGCCACAATCAGCATCAGAGGCGCTGCGGACGGGGCTGGTTGAGCTGCAAGGCGCGTGGCGCTTCCCGCCACAGCTTTCCCACGGGAAATTCAGCATCCCCCTCTAAAGTTTTCAGTTCGTCGTTTCCGTTGACGTTCAGCTTCGCGTGCCTTCGTTGTATCAGTAGCTTCCTGACGTAGTTTGAATGAGTCAAGGACATAAGGCACGTTCGTAGCACCTGCTCCTGTCCCGGATTTGTAGCGTAGTGGGAAGAGCACCGCGTACCTCCCGTTGCGGCCAGAGAGTCGTGGGATCGAAACCGGGCGCCGCTAACTATTTCTTTTTTTTATAGTGTAATATCGCGGAGCTGTGGGTGTAAGGAGGAGAGTTGCGCATGCGCAGTGTGAGTGCGGACGGCGCCGACGCCGACGAGGGACAGGCCACCGCTATAAGATGCTCCGCATTTAAAAATACAGCACACGGCGCACTGCACGGGATTGATTCAGTTCGAACTTCGTCAAAAAACGAATAAACACTATTCGCTCTTGGCAATATTTCTCGCACCAGATAGAAAAAAAAACAGAGCGAGGGGGGCACATTTGGCAGCAATGAACCTCGAGAAAGGTCGCTGCATGGCATCATTATTAAAGATCTGGCGTGGGAAAACTGCCCGTGTAAACAAAAATAATAACATTCTGCATTTGAACTTCAATAACATGCGCTGAAACCGAATTTTTACAGGCTAGCCGGCATGTTTTGACGCCTACCTCCCACGGTAGCTTTTTTTTTTTCTTTTCTCTTACAAACACAGGATTGTTCGATCGGCACATGGCATATTGGCTGTTCCGGCGCCCATCTAGCCCTCAACATGGTCTTTTGTGTACCCAATTCCTAGGTCCCAGCTTCGGCAGGACGCCTCACGTTGCCTCTGTTTTCGTTTTACCGGACGACGATAGGCGCGTCTCTGCAGTTCACAGCGAAGCAAAAATGGTTGCACGAACTTCCCAACCTCTTTTCGCGCATGTTTTTAATGTTTGAAGGAACGGACGACCGGAAACACATCGAATACGAGCCGTCTCCTCACAGGCAGCCATGGGAGAATCCGCCGGGTGCGCCCATAGAGTTTCTTAGTAAGTATACTAGAGAGGAAACTGCGCCTGGTAATCTGTGTAGTCGTGGGGGTTTATGGGAAGACCCCCCTTTTTGGCTTTGGCTTGGCATGACAATTGGATTCTCAAGCAGTTTTGGGTATTTGCTTTCTTCACTATGCATTACCACGTCTAAGAGCTACGAGGAAGCCGAAATCCTTCATGTTCTGTGGTACCCGTGTTCGGTGAAACAGCAGGCAGTGAGTGATTGCACCTGACGTTGGTCATGCCGCAGTCGAAGGACGTGTGACACTGAGGAGGTAATATGCCGCTGCGAAACTCGTAGCCTACGAAAAAAATAAACAAAAGGTACTTCGACGAAGACTAGATATGACAGATACTGGCGGCTGAATCCCTCCTATCCTGTCATCGTCTACAACTGTTTAACGCCACGTTTTCTTTGTTCCTGTTAAACTGTAGCCGACGGTCGGTGCACCGGTTGACCACCGAGGTGACGTTTTCATATGAGCGCTGCAAAAACTTTCCAAATTCTTCATCTTATTACTTGATATAATGGTAAAGTTAATAAAATACGAGTCTATAATGATTTCCTTCCCCAAATACTAACATTGTTCGTAACTACCACCTTGGCCAGCAAAATAGCAGAATCAGATGTTCCGGCAGAAATATTCTTTACTTCCTTTTTTCTTAGTTTTAAAACAACCTGTTTAATTTTACACTTACATAATTGCAGACTATTTTTCGCGTTTTTGTGGAACTTTGTTTAAATTTGCGGTCACTGAAACGTTTCAATCCAAGCCAATAATGAAATTTAGGCGAGAGCATGATCCAATGGCGGTTCATGACGACGCAGAGGGCCTTGATGTCAGCCGCATAGACGCAAGCGCCAGATTCCTCTCTAGTGTATATTGTAAGAAACTCGATGGCTGTGACCACTCGATTCCTAAGTGTAACGTCACTTCCGGCAGGCAGTAACGACCGCCCTTATTTCCCAGTTTCGGTTTGAAAAGAGCGTTTTTGATCTTCGTTAACGATGCAGCGACGCGTATTTGGGCCTTCAAATTTTGCAGATAGAAGCTTTTAAGGTAATATTAACGGAAAATAGTGCATTTAGGAAACCGAAAATTTCATTGCAGTTCGCCTTTAACCTACACCTAGGAACACCAACCTTAGTGCCAAATGGGGATCTCAGCGCCGAAGAACCGCGAGCTCTGCGCACGATACAAACCAACACATATATCCACAAATATAGCTGGGCGAAAATGTTTTGTAGCAAACAAAAGCTGCTATATATGTGGAAACCTCCAATCTTGCACGCAAGCTGGTCATATTTGAAGACATTCTCGCCAAATAACAACGGATGGATTACTTATTTTATTATCGTAGAAACATGGGAGCGCGCTTTACCTCGTCAACAGAAGATCAGCTTGAGCTTATTGAGAGAGCAAGGATAAGAGCCGCTGCATCTGCGCCGCTCATTTCGGGTTCCACCTTTGAGCTCCCAACCATCTGTTTTCCCCCTTTTCCCGAATTAATCATTATATCTTAATAAATAGCGTTCTTCTCTTAGTTTCCCTCCATCTTAACGGCAGAACCAAAAAAGTAAAAATAGTGCAGACAAGCCACGATGCTGTAGAATAAAACTGAAACACTGGCACGGCCGCCTTCTCAACCAACAAACACCCCGCAGCCGCAACCTTTCACGCCGGCATCTATATATACCTACACAAGCGCAGTTCGCCTCTGTATTTCCATGGCCACGGCGAATGAAAAGCATTGCGGCTAGTTCTAATGTCTACACTGGACATCATTGCTTGGAAAGCATGCAAATGCAGAAGCTCTTTCCAGAACGCCTCATCGCCGATGAAGTGACGCTATCGCGTCGTACATCTTCAGACCTTAACGTAGATGTCATCTGAAACTTTTGTTTTCTTTTTCTACGTACTCTCTTAGAGTAACAAAATAAAATCCTCAGGCCTGAAAGGCCGTGTAATGAAGCACAATTATGGATGAGTTAACAGTGCTCTAAAGCTGGTTTTTTAAGCTTTATTTTTGGCCTACGCTAAAATTGTTGGACGCGGGCCACTATATTATGAATATGAAGGGCCGTAAAACAGTAAACCTGCATGGTTGTTGAAGTTATTTTTTTGTTCCTTCATGTTTCTACGTGCGATGAAAAAGCTGCAGGGCTGAGGTTATAATTGTCAGCTGACTTACAGCTGACGCGGTCTGCGTTGTGTACCTGCGGCGCGTTATGAGCTGTTGCCTGGTCGGTATAGGCTAACTTTCGGCTATGGAAACACGCAAGTTGAAACTGCCGTTTGGCACATACAGTGGACCGAAAAAATCGCCTATGCATGGCTACTAACGTCAGGCGCGCTCGCACGCACGTCGCGAAATAATAGTTAGCGCGTAAACTGACTTATTAAACGCTCAAATCGGGTGATAGGCTTTGTTAACACATACAAATATTTCCCGAGCTGGCCAATAAGGCTGCGAATGTTAGAATGTTTTGTATTTTTACATTTTGCAGTTCATACTATTGTCTTAGAAACATTTGCGACAAGGCAATGTTTCGATATGTCCTTAGTTTTAATTATTAATTATGCATTTGTGCAGTTTTTATAGGATATGCTGCGGCAAGTTTTATTTTTTCGTGATTTAGTGGCGTTACTGCCATAACCTTGTATCCAGAAAAACGCCTTTTGGAACCTTACACAGGATATAATTAAACAGTTAATTGAAGTGGCGAACTTCGATTTTGTCTAGCCTCAGTTGTGGCTCTGCATCGCACTACGCTGGCAATGTACTGTTAGAATAATCTACCTCACCGACTTGCGCAGCGAAATGTTTCGCTCAAGATTTCAGATACCGTTGTGCTCGAGAGTGACCGTCGCGAGGTACATGATACTAGCTGAAGGCGGGGGCTTGGCATACGTTCCAAGCCACAGCTCTAATCGATAAACTTTTATCTTATGATTTTTAACACTTAGAAGGATCTAATTGTCGAATAGCAATAACCACGATACATAGGGCCTCTAAAGGAAACTCGAACTGTTGGGGCAGCACCGCCGACTTGAGATGCTTCCGCACATTGGAGCGTTTCCGCGAACGTTCTTTTTCACTTTTCGGCGCCCAACATGAGCTCCGACTGCGTCCGCAATATTAAAGTATGACTTTTCTTCATACCTAACCCATTTTGCTAACGACGCACCGCGACCGGACAATAGGAGTCTATGCCAAAACCGAAACTGGAAAATGCCAGTAGTGGCCAGTGCGGCGCTGACGCCATCTGGCTAAGGCGGGCCTAACGGCTTGCTGTTAAATGTCTATAGTTTGTCTCGGATGGCAGTAATAGTCAATCTGGCATAAAGCTTGTATACAGACCATATTATCACTTGGCAGAAAATGTTGATTTGGCCGCGTGGCCAAATCAACATGTTCACACACCGAACGATGCTCTTAATGTGCCAAGGTTGGACATGAACTCCCGTAACTTATCCCTACTGCGCAAACACAGGGGTGGGAGAATCCGACTGTACAACCTGTTAGTGCCCCCCTCTACCGCCAGCTGGCTGAGAAATGGCGGACTCGGCTGCCGAGCTTCGGTTACTTGCAACGGCAGCGGTGGGTGGGGGGCCGGGTCCCACTGTCGGGGGGAAACCCCAAGGGGCACTGCAGCGGTTCCGCGGAACTGTATGGGTCAGTTCTGTCCAAGAGACTGATGCCTGATGTAGGGGCAGGCCCGGAAAGGCTGGGTGGCTACCGAGGTTGGGTCGTAGAATCAGAACAAAATCCGCCGAAAAATTCCTGTTACAATTCCAAGAAGCCACGACGATCCCTCCTGCACTGGGAACCAGCTCCTGGCTGCTGATTCGGAGGTTCCTGGTCACGGAGAATCGGGTACTCGTGGGAGCATACGGTGGCCAGGGTTATAACTGACACTCGGGGAAGAGGTTGGTCGGTGCCGGAAGCACGGACTGGGTTTTTTTGGGAAAACGAAGAAAGAGAGAGTGAGCACACCTACCAGGGAAGCTCTCCATGCCGACTACCGGCTACTAGGGCTGACCCGATCCCCTCAGCTGGGGAGCCACAACGGCAGCCTGCAGACTCCGGTACCAATGGACAAGGAGTTTGGCGAAAGGAGGACATGAAACAGCTCACATGGTACCGAAACGATCTGGTGAGGGATTTCGTCAAACTCCCGGGACCCACAGACCAGGAAAGGCATAGAGGTAGCTCAGTACCCAGTTTAGTGGAAAACTTCCTGGACGAATCAGTAGAGTACACGTTGGGTTGGTGCCCGCTGGAGGTACTAGCTGTGGAACAGTGTGGAGCCCCTGTTAAGTTTTCTGTCTCTGACGGTCGGAGTTGGCAAGCACCACCGTTGGGTGAATGGACAACCCGTTGCAGCGGACTCTAAATTCTCAAATTGGCGTAGTCTGATGATGCCTGAAAAGGAGGCAGACGTATATGGACCAAACTCGCTGTTCCATTCCTTTTCAAACTCCCATAACCTCTTCCCTTCTCCTCCTACCCATTCCTTCACACCTCAACCCATTCTGCTACTTCCCAGGGAGTCTACTGAGCCCGCTCTAATGGCTGTGGCGCTGTTTAGTAGCTTCCCCCTATTATCTCCACCCTTGGGTGGTCCAAATTGACCTTGCCTTTTGATCAATTCATTTATTTTAAAATTAGATCAAGCCGGTTATACTTCGGTGATGCTGGCTGAGGAAATTTGATTCACATCCATTCTAAAAGCCCCAATTACTCAATGCGCCTATACAGCCCGTCGCCAACATGCGCAAGATGTACTGAAAGCACGTGCTCCGTTCTTATTTCAATGTATCTTGGTAGTACTGTAGGGACGCATCATCTGCTTGCGGCAGCACTATCCTCATCATAAACCAATTTTCATCATCATCATTAGCGGTGCTTGGGTGTACAAAACTAAAGGGGCAAAGCAACGACTAGAAGCTGCGAGAAGGAGCAACATGTATTAGATGTGGCAATGTGCGACATCGTGCGAGTTAAGAACGAATCCCTCGCCTCTTTAGAGGCGTCGTAGGAACGAGATTTGCCGACGCTTATAGGAGCTGAACGGGTACGCGACAATTAATCGAAGATTGTTTCGTTGAAGGTCGATTCACTGAAGGAATATATGTCGATTTGTTCGAAACCAATTCCTCAAAATACCGTTTCATAGAAGTGACGTCGCCAGTTTCATCGAAGGGTGTTGGGAAGCTTCAAGAGCGACTAGTGTTGCTGCCAGAAAAGCCCGTTTAACCCCCGATGGATGCGTGAAGCGCGAAATGCTTTGTAATTGTATGGTCTCACAGGAAAACCGCACCTTTTTCAAGCACATTTTGTTTTTGTCATTGCCCAGTTCCGTGGCGATCGTCGGAAATGTGCAGCGGAACGAACGCGCTTCGGTCGGGTAATGCAACTTTTGTGTTCTATTGACAGAAGTTCGCCTTCTATAACCCTTTTTTTGTTTTGCGAAACCGTGTTCCTTCGAAGCGTTTGACTGCACAAATTGCCAGAATGCACACATTTCTTGTACGCACTGCAAACTCATCCACCGATTTGCGGAAGTGTAAAATAAGTTTATTTTGAAGGGACGAAATTAGCTGTATATATTACTCCATTGTACATCGACATGAAAGCGTCCAGAACGCATTTCCTCCTTTAGTTGGTCAGCAATCGCCCTCAAAAAGCCTCTTACTGGCATGTTTTGCCGGTTGTTGAAGGCGGGCTGTTTCTTGTTTAGCCAGTACAGCCTTTCACTCCTTTCGCGGCAGTTGGCTTCGCAGAAGTGGTTCAAGTACATTCACCCTGCACTCTGTAGCTTTTCGCTCCAGCTGCAGGCCACTGAGGAACAGCGCCAAAATCCGGGGTGCGCGATTCCGACAACTTTCGAAAACCTATAATGTGTCTGCTTTCCACCGAGTTATTTCATGGCAGCCTTTGTTCTGTAAAGACCGAAGGGACCAAAATTTAGGACGAAATCATGGTAGCGCGCCAATCAGCAGTCAACAAGGCAGCTGGCACGGCTCTTCTACTAAGTGACTCTTTCCGAACAAACCTACTAGATCCGAGGAAGCTGATGAAAACTCCTTCAGTTAGTTGCAACCCACTGAGCTCTAGATCTCGGTGGTGCTTGCACTTCGGAGTCATAGCGGTCGGAGGTGCTCCGAGCTGGTGGACGCTCTGCTACGAACAACCAACCATACTCCCAGCGCTTAATTTCGACCACTCGTACCCGCAGCCTATTTTCAGAGTGCTCCAGAGCGCTCTAGAACGAACAGCCGAATATACCCTACTATTTTAACATAGCACCCATAAGCCATGAAAAAAGTAGAATGTGGATTATAATTTTGGAATACTATGCATAACACGCGTTTTTATTAGACTTTATGCACCTGCACTCTCATGTTGTGTGTGTTTTGCACCGTGCGTTTGACTGCATTGCCACCGAAAGTTGTCCCGGCCTACAGTGAGCTTATCTGGGTTCAAAGAACTCTCACGCATAATTTTTGTGAGATTGTATGTTAATTCGGAACATTGCTGGCGCTAGGGTTGACAAGGACGACGAATTACACACAAATAAGCGCACACACAATTACACACAAATGGTGCGCTTCATTTGTGTGTAATTCGTCGTCCTTGTCCCGCCTAGCGCCAGCAATGTTCCGAGTAAAAAACCAACTAGCCCCATTTGAAGCTCTGTATGTTAATGGCGTGGATTTCTTTTGTTACAGGGTAATGCTTACTATTTGACTATGCTGTGTTGCATGCTCTTTATTTTTTTAGACGGTAGTGCCGATGCTTAATGGAGGCAACCTGTCTGTTGTTGGATTTATGATCGAGCGTGGAAGAGTCCAAGCGACGAAAGAAAACGGTCAGAAGCTCGCGCACATAGCAAAGTAAGTCGCCGTCACCTGCACCGGAAAAACTTAAACAATTTGTTTATAATATGATATATTTTGGCACGACCTTAAAAAATTGTCCGAGTATCTGTTTTATTCGCTGCAAAAGTACTTTGATAGACGATTCTTTTCGGAAGCATTTGACACCTAACTCCCTCGCCTCTCTCCTCCTTCCACATCTCACATTTTTCGACTCGCTTTTTGCAGCTTCCATGGGAAATGCACTAGACTTTTGGCAACGTACTTTTGCTAATTTTCAGTAGAAAAACGGGTGCGTTTAGAGCGCGGTTTGCGTGGTTTTGCGCACTTTGTCATCATCATGAACAACTGCCTATTTAGGTCCACTGCAGGACGAAGGCTCTCGCCATTGACCTTCATGGAGGTCAATCTCAATGGTACGTTGCCGAAACACGTTTCTTTGAAATGAGAAACGCCCTAAACCCAGCGAAAGGAGGGGATAATAGAAGAGAATACCCTGAAAGACACCTGCTCTCAAAATAAAGAAATTGCATCTCACGATAGAACAGCCATGAAACGTACTACACCTGGCATTAAAAACGCGAATACAAACAAACGCGCCCAACAGCACAAGTAGTACTAGCTGTGTTTCGAAGCAACAAATATTGGGCAACGACTTTTTCCAGACCTTTCCGCATACAAAACGACACTCAAATTTCTGATCGGCCACACGGAAACGGAAACGGACATTGAAATAATTAATGTAACGCCACCATAATTTCTACCACGGAATACCTTGTGGGCCCTGTTCGTAACGCGAAAATTCGCCCCCAAACATTGTTCAAGAGTAGAGGAAGCAAAAACCAAGAAATATTACAACCAAAGCCTAGCGAAGAAAATATGACGCATACAAAATGGCGGACACGTGTTTACAGACGCCAGCATGGAGCACTGTCGAAATAAAAGGCCCAGAAGCAACGGTGACCTGCCCCTGTACAAAACACCAAAGCTGAAACATGCTTATTGGACAAGCCAGCCACAAATACGCTCACGTCTCTAAATCCCTGAACAGGCCACTGAACCTCTGATGAGACGTCAGCATGCCTTAATTCCCTCACCCCAACGAAGGAGGGTGGCTAGTGAAGCTAGCGGCTGGCGTCAGAGGCTCTAGTCATGACCGATGCAGCAATTGTCATTGTCATGATGCTTGCTCATTCAAACCACGCCTGCAGAGTAAAATGCTGCCACTATTTTTGGCTTCCGATGTCATTTTCATATCAGTGTACCTACTTTCTTGGTTAGTCAGGACGTGAATTTATTAAAATGAAGGGTAATGTGTAGCATGGCCTAACGTAACGTTTCGACATTCCGCTCACCAGTGTCCCGTGGGTGTAATTATCTGTCCCTATAACTAACTAAATACCTACGCGGAGTTTCGCACAAAATGCACCCCATGTTCGTCCGTGGCAGATACTGCACTTTGAGATTATGCATTGTAGGAGCGAGCATCCACAGTTTAAACACCAATTTCGGTATTTATCGAATGCTACATTGCGAGTTGATAAAATTCTTTGAATTATGTGTGCTTCCTAATTGGTGCGCGGAACTTAGCATAATTGTTATGTGAAAAAGTTCAATACGTCCATGAGACTAAAAGCTCGCTATCCACGCTTTGAATCAAAGTATTGCAAAATCTGAATGGCAATAGTTGAGTGTTCATTTAGACGTATTTTATGCCGGTAATTACAGTAATGGGAAAACGTTCCACATCTTTTAGGGTTACTGAAAGCCGCTAATTTTAGCCGAAATGTTGCTCTATTTGCAGAAATGCCATCATTATATTTCAAGTGCATGAAGCTCCCGACACAGAAAGCTGCGTAATTGGATTGCATCAACTGCTGCTTTCAAAGGTAAAAATAGTTTTACACCTGTGTCTTGAACTTTAACTGAAGTGAAGTTATAGATTTAATCGAACAATAGGTAGTTGCAACCCACAAAAATTGTTATAGCGAGCGGAAGTTTAAATATAATAGAAGATATAATAGTGGATCCTTATTATTTCATTAGCACCGCACTTCTTGAGGTTCATGTCTATCTTTGTGAAGTTGTTTGCTCTCTCATTCGGACGTAATTAAGCTCAGCCTGACGGGCACGGCTTGCTCTGTCTTCAGGAACTCGAAAGTCGTCGTTTGTTGCATGTCTTTTGCGATCCGAATCTGAGCGCCGTGACAAGCGTGCTTACTCTGTTTGTGTCTGTTTTCTATGGGACGTGGCTCCCGAAAGGTCCATGCACAACTTGGCACCTCAAAAATTGATGGGAGCAGTCTGAGAGGTTCCGGTGCCAGGAGGCAGTTCATGCTGCTAGCTGACGTGGAAGAGCGCGAAGATTAGCCTATATATTGCGCAGTCGTATTCAGTTATGAATGTTAGCCTGAGTGCAGTCTGCCTTCGAGAAAATATTTATCTGAAACAGAAATGGCTGGCCTAACCACGCAAAAAGGCAGGTAAAATGGGCTCTTCAGGGTGCGGCAAGGAGATGCAAGTATTTTTTTAAGTCACCCTTAGTTTGTGCAGAACAAAATCTAGTACCGCTATCCAATTGGTTCTGGAGTTGCCGCAAGGTCATTGTTGAACTGCCGATAAAAGTTTCTCTTGTTAAAGAAATTGCACACCGTAGTTCTGGTTCAGCAAAGGCCCAAAATTGAGGAGAAAAGTCTGCAACAACCCGTAGTCACTGTCTATAGAAAGCTGTGCCGAACATTCAGTACTAATCGCAAGCGTGGGTGGCACCTGTAAGTTCTGGACTATACCGAGCTCTGCCAACATGTTTAAGCTATAGATAATTGTTCACAAACAGCTTCAACTATGCCTAGCACCAATTGTTGCAAATAACGTGTCCATCGACGAATAAATGGTCATGGAAGGGAATGATTCATATGGAGAGGCACTTTGCTCCATTTTGGGAGAGATAAAGGCCGCGTCATTTAAGAGAGCCTGTATCGTCACGGGTAACACTTGGCAGCACAAGCGATCGCACCGTACAATCATTAGGTGACTATTATACCCAAGTGGAACTGCCGGAAAAACTGTGCAGATGGCAAAACCTTTCGGCGGAAATACAAGCGCACAAAAGTTAAGCTCTCCATGTGGATGTGCCGAAGCACACGAATCCTTTCATTTTTACCTCTACTGTAACTTCAGGGTGCGTTTCGGGGTAGGCACTAACTCGTTCAACTCGCTCTCCTTGCATCGTCCGTCATTAGTGCGGCCTAGTCGACGCCGGTCCTGATGCCGATGGAGTTCACTGGGCAATGCAAAAACGGTCTGCAATGTCATTCTCAGCTCCATTAACACTGCGTACACCCGACGTGGATACGGCCGTAGATGACATTTGCTTTAAGTTCTCTGCAAGAGCATCAGAGTTAATCGATGGTAAGAAATAGTGTTCCTGAGCCCTCAATGTGGTCCTCCGAAATAATGGTGTAACAGCCATCCGTACAGTTATACCCCTGTCACACGGGCACTTTATTCGCGATTGTGTCGATCTGGATCGAGTCTAATCCGGATCGGGCGCTGCTACACTGCAGTTTCAATCACGATCGATCCGGATCCCGCTCGAACTCAATCCTGGTTTCTCAAGCGCGATTGAGGTTCCCAAGCGCGATCGGGCGAAAGCGGTGATACTCTCGTCCCCGCTGAGTAATGGCTCAGAAGGTGACAACTTCAACTACCGCCACAAATAGTATCAAATACCTATATCCAAATAAGCATGCAGTAACCTTTATATAGTTCCGTATAACTACGACTTCGCAAAGTTGCCAAACGTCTGCCGCGAAGTACAGTTTTAGCGCCATCAGGCGTATGTGAGTGCGACCGGTCCAACGTCTTCATCGGGATCGAAACGTGCCGTGTAGCAGCTGCGGTGCATTGAGAGCGCTCGAAAAGTCAATCAAGCTTCGCTTCAATCCGGATTGAAAGTGCCCCTGTTGCAGGGATATTAGATGCCAAAAATCTAACCATCAGTAGCGCTGCATCATCGTTCGCAAATGCTCAGCTTTTTATAGAAAAGTGGCCGCCACACTATGCTCATCTGCGGTAGCATTGCTTTAAAGGCTGCGACGAAGGCTCTAAGCGTTAAATATTGTGGCCCGCGACATCCGGCTATGAACACAAGAGTAGCGTGGCGTTTTCTAGGACTTCTTTATTCAGCTGGAATGCTTGCACTGCTTGGTCATCAGAGCCAACGTTACTAGAATAAACTCAGTTTCAAAGCTCCGCCGGAGAGGCGGTCTGCGTGGCGGTCGCGAAAACTAGCGGCGCTGCAGTCAAGTCTTGCGCTACTCCGGCACGTCGTCTGCTTCGGCGGCGGGCCGACGCTGCAACCGAACGCGGCTTTCTAGTAGTGCTATTGCTAAACTTAAACATCGATCATCTTTCCAGTCGACTAGCTTAAACGCCTTTGTCCTTCTAGTCGATTTACCGCATCACATTTTTGCACTGTTTAAGTGGAAATGCGTTGGGTCGCCTGTATGCGCTGACCTGCACGCGCAGCTAATTGGCTAGCTAAGAATCAACGGTCGGCCTATATTTTGACGGTCTACATTTCGTTTAACTTCATGTGCGGTAGTTTCCAAGCCAATTACTATTTTCAGCGTAGTTTTTATAACTACTGCGCCGTCTTACCTCGACGAAAAACGACACAACGAGTTTGTCAAAGCAGTGCCTTTATAAGTCCACGCGGCAATACGACAGTTTTTGTTAATCTCGTCGGTGCGAGGTCCAGTTAACCAGCTTCCGATGTAGAGTTCCTATGCCAAACTTTTATATCCACCGGGCTGGTCCCACCTCATCTCGCCTTTGTGCATTCTGTGGTGCATACGAACATTAAATCACCAAAGATGAAAGTTCCAATCACAGTTCCGACACTCAGTTCATCTGTGACAAACGCACTCAAATTTTCTGAGTTTACATTAAAGCTTGAATCCGCAATTTAAAGGTTCTCGTGGTACGCCGGAATTCATAACGATCTTTGATAGCCATTTAGATGTCTTGAACTCAAAAAATCCGTTCAGCTGGTCATACAAGACACCTCTCCGAAAGGCGAATCAGGCTTCAATGAAGTCTTTTTTTTAAAAGGCTGAATTGTACAGAACATGACGCAAGGATGCACAAAAAATCAGCGTTTCAGAGCCTCAAGAACACTGTATTTGAAGGACTTCTTAAATGTATGCACGGTGTCAGCATGGGTTTGTGGCGAGGGGAAGCTGCCGAATTCACTCACGCTCAAGATGTCTCAAGATACCACATAGAAACAATTTTTCGTTGCGTAAAAAGGAAAGGGCGGCTAAAAAACAGCCCTATTGCGTGTCAATTTACAGCTGCCTACAAGCATCATTTTATTAGAACAGAAGTTGAATCATCAGATACTGGAAACTCCTCTCGCGATATTGTGCCTGATCTCTGTCCCCCAACTGACGTAAGCCTCGTTGAGTCACCAACAGCTTTCGCGTCGTTAAGATCATCGCTGTTGCAGGTGCGTAATGATGATCACTATAACACCCAGCGGGTCGACTTTTACACAAACCTTTCACTTGTTCTCAGGTGCAGTAGTGCCATATACAGCAGTATTTGTGGCACGGAAAGTATAGGTAGGCACATCCCGCAATGAATACTGCACTAAACTGATGTCCACTAAGCTGCCAGAAGTCGTTGCTGCGAAAACAAACGCTGGTCTCGTGGAAGCATCGAAATACTTCTTGAAATTGCGCCACGTCGTGGAAAAGGGGTTTAGTGTTCTACAGGTTTAATGCGAGGGTTAATGTTCTACACATTTAATGTAGCCGTTATATGCAAATAGTGAGCGCCTATAATAGAGGTTTTGACAGTATTGTTTGAACAAATATTACTTGCTGAGTTGGAGCCCCATCTGTTGAACTGCGATACATTCGACAATAACATTTAAGTCCTGTCGAAGAAGATTGCCAACGTGTATTCAAGAATCAGGTTCAACTCATTCCTACTGAAATCAAACGGAAAAACTTGCACGCACAACGGTGTATGAAAACAGCAGCCAAAGACTATAATTTCGTAAAATCTGCAAACGACAAATCAGAACCAGCATTGAAGGAAGCTGGCTAGCTAGCATGTTTGAGTATTTTTTTCCGGTTTTTAAGTGCGTGAGTTTTGTATAAGTTGCCTCATAGCCTACGTTGTGATAAAGCAGGCAGTTTTTTTAAATTGGTTACTCTTTTATCGTGTGTGACTTTGTGCTTTTGAAATTTTGTAAACCATGGGGTGAATAAAAATTACGCCCATCTTCCCGCGAGGGAACCCTGATGTGATGCGACGCATCGGGGGGCTCAATTGGCGTTTCTATTGGGTTGATTCTCTAAATCGGGTAAAAAATGTTGTGAACGCGTGGGATGCATTCCATCACATGCAGGTGTTCTCATACGTGGGAAGATGGGCGTAATTTTCATTCTTTTACTGAGAGAGAGACTGGTTGCCGTTTTTCCAGCGAGAGTGAGCGCTTGACTGAACCGCCGCACCGCGCTAGCCGCTTTATATTCACAGCGCCTGAAGGAGAGGAGACAGCGGAGGAGAGTCGCGTATGCGCGCGCTTGCGGCGCCGGAGAAGACACGAGCGTAGCGAAGCGCACATGCGCCACTGTTATGCTAATGAGACGGAGTGAGAGTGTTGCATGCAGCTGTCGGAGAGAAGAACGGGAGAGAGTCGCACATGTGCAGTGAGCGTGCGGACGCCGCGACGACAACAACAACGCCGATGGAGGGACATGCCCGAGAGCAAGAGATGCGTCGCATCTAAATTCGTGTACCGTTTGTTGCTTCCTCCGTGCACCTATCTTCTGGAACGTTTCAAGCGAATATGCCTTACACCGTGAACGGCTGAATGCGTATTCGCTCATATGTACTCGCGTCCGGCTCATATGTATTTCGTAAACCGCTGCATTGGGCAGTTCCTTTGGGAGGCAGTAATCTGTTGTTTTAGCCGCCCTTTCCTTTTTACGCAACCAAAAAATGTTTTGATGTGTTATTGAGACATCTTGAGCGTGAGCGAATTCGGAAGCTTCCCGTCGCCACAAACCCATCAAAAGGTGCTGACACCGTGCATACATACAAGGAGTCCTGCAAATACTGTGTTCTTGAGGCCCTCAAACGCTGATTTTTTTGTACATCTTTGCGTCATGTTATGTACAATTCAGCTTTAAAAAAAAAAGAGTCTTTATTGAAGCCTGATTCGCCTTTTAGAGAGGTGTCTTGTATGAACAGCTGAACGGATTTCTTCAGTTCAAGACATCAAAATGGCGATGAAAGATCGTTATGAACTCAGGCGTACCATGAGCACCTTTAAATTGCGGACTCAAGCTTTAATGTGAACTCAGGAAATTTGACGGTGTTTGTCACAGATGAACTGAGTGTCAGAACTGTGAGGCGAACTTTCAGCTTTGGTGATTTAATGTTCGTATGCACCACAGAGTGCACAAAGGCGAGATGAGGTGGGACCAGACCGTTCGATATAAAAGTTTAGCATAGGAACTCTACAAAGGAAGCTGGTTAACAGGACCTCTCACCGACAAGATTCAGAAAAAACTGTCGTATTGCCGTGTGGACATAAAAACACTTATAAAGGCACTGCTTTCACAAACTCGTTGGGTCGTTTTTAGTCGAAGTAAGACGGCGCAGTAGTTATAAAAACTACGCTGAAAAGGGTAATTGGCTCGGAAACTACCGTACATGAAGTTAAACGCAATGTAGACAGTTAAAATATAGGCCGACCGTTGATTCTTAGCTAGCCATGAGCTGCTCGTTCAGGTCATTGCATACAGGCCACCCAACGCATTTCCACTTAAACAGTGCAAAAATGTGATGCGGTAACGTCGACTGAAAGGACGAAGGCATTTAAGCCAGTCGACTGGAAATATGATCGATGTTTAAGTTTAGCAATAGCACTACTACAAAGCTGCCGCGGTACGTCTGCGCCGTGGCCCCCCGCGGTCGGCTGCAGCGGGGCCCGCCGCCGAAGCAGACAACGCGCCGTGAGTAGCGCAAGACTTGACTGCAGCGCCGCTAGTTCTCGCGACCGCCGTTCGGCCCACCCTCCTGCGCTGGCGGGCATGGAGGAAAGAATACCCAGGAGAGGCCCCTAGCTATAGTGCCTAGAATATACAGTATATTCTAGGCGCTATACCCTAGCATCCCAACGCATTTGAAAAAGTGTGGCGGAAGTGACGTCATTTTTCTTAAGCCCATAGACAGTGTTGCTTACTTGTTTATAACTGCGGCAGCCAAATCTGGGCGAATAGAACGGACAAATTTTTAAGCCGCTTGGTATGTGACTGCCTCGCTACGCTTGCAAACCAGCGCAGTCGCTACGACTAACGTTTTTAGATTAGGCCTGTTTAAAAACTCCGCTGTCAGAGGCGGCCTTAACTCGTATCCCGGACGCAGCGGCGCTTACGTCGCGTCGAGATCGGCGGAGCGAGCCGCTGCCGCCGCCGGCGACCTGCCTGGAAAATCCCCTTCGCTCAGCGTTGGCGAGAGCCACAGTTCGTTCTTTGCTCACTTTGTGTTTCTTCGTTGTGAAGTGAAGTGAAATTTATCGCTGCTGAGACGTAGCGCGGAAAGACCGCAGTGCTGTACGACCCCAAAAAATGTTCCCGTCGTCTGCGTTCGCCATTCCGCGAGCCTGTTGCTATGACGACGACAAACGCTACTTTGCCAGGCTTAAGAGCTGAAAAATTGCCCTTTTATCTCAAAAACGAAGGCCGTTTTTCGATTGAAACTTTGGGTGAGGGTTAGAATGGGCAAATTGGAGGCGGAATGAACAGTTTAGAACATGACAGCGCACCGAGGAATTAGCGACGAAGCTGTTTTCGCTTCGAAGCGGGAGTAAATGGCGACGCCATGTTAGTCAAATCAAACCGGAGATAGCAAAGGATGATGCGATAGAGTGCTGGGCTCAGTGGGCTCAAGCCATGGCGGGACTCGGCTTCACAAATGTGACGTGAGGGCCTCTCCTAACCTTTTCTTTCCTCCATGGCTGGCGGGGATGCGGAGCTCCGAAACTAAGGTTATTCTAGTAACGTTGATGAGAGCTGCACGGGAGCCATGGAATCACAATAAATCAGTGGCAAGACTTGCGCTATTTTCTCTTACAGTGAGTAGTCTGCGGTGGGGAACGAATAGTAGTGCACTAGAGACTAACTTCGACTGCAGGCCCCTAAATCTGCGATCCACAAGAGCTGTTGGAATGTCGCGGTACGCTGAAAGTGCAGAAGGAAGCAGATTAAACTGAAACGAACCATGCGGCGTGACAAATAGGCCTTTGCACCACCGTGGTCAGGCTTTGCCCGCGAGAAAGTTAATGCTTGAAAAGCACTGGGACTTATTAGTTAAATGTAGGGGGTAAAGACGTGGGAGAAAGTAAGCGGCGTAATTTGTAAGACTATTTCGGTGATATAGTCAATACAGAAGCATATAGACTTTTTGACTGAATCAACGGGTGACGCTTAAAGAATGCTACAAGGTTAAAAGGAAGGCTACAAGATATTGCCGCCACCACCAACCTGTCTTCATTCACGGCCAATGTAACAACTCGTTTGTCATGGTCATTCTATGTGGCAATAAATTACAGTTTGCTGAGCACACACCACTCGTTATGTAATGCTACCATTGAGGTGTCTTTGGGAAAAATAAAATGAAATGAATCAATCAAGGTTGTATTACATCCCGGCTTACCATAAGAGCTTCAAGGTTGGAAATTTCATGGCGTTCGGAGAAACACACTTTGTGTTCCTGTTGATGGATTAGTGAATCATCAATGGTTTAGTGTGCGACATGACATGCGTGAACATTGTTCAGATAGGTTTGATGCTATAAAACCGTCGTATTCCAATTCATCGACTTGCATAGAAATTTCTTGGACGAAATCTGAAAGGTCATCATCAGCGCATCACCCTGCAATGGCAGGTAAATTTGCGATGTCATGCCCCAAGTTTGAAGTGACGACATGCCCTTTCCTAATTAAGGACTTCATCTCGCCGAGGTTTTTTTTTGCTATTTAGGTAAGAATGCTGTACAAAATTTTCGGTATTAGGCATGCACCGACTTGGTTCCAAAAAATATGCTATGGGCAACGCACGTTTAGCACCGAGGTCAGAGCAAGGAAATGCTCTAGCAATTCAGGCGTTCACCCAGTGGAAACCAACTACAGGTTGCACTCATTAAAGAAGTATCGGCCCATTACCGTGGTGCTGAATATCACCGGCGACGTTGATGTAATAGCTCAGAAGTACGCAGCCATAAATGAGATTCTACCAGAACGCTACAACAAATATTCGAAAATTTAGATAGGCCGAGCAAAAGGCATTTCCTTACATCATTTTTATATTTCATTGCATTAGTCAACGTCTGAAATTCCTTTTATTCTTGTTCATACCATTATACGATGACCACAGTGTTAAATAGTACGGGCCTGGGGGTTTTCCTCACTTGCAAAAAAATACTAATACAGTAGAATCTCGATAAACGGAAATTCCTTAAAGGGCACTGCCGCCAAAACAGAACAGTAGCTTGTAAGTTGGTTGGTTTTATATTCAGATAACGTAACAAAACGTTTGGTAATTGGAACCAAAGTTTCCGCGTCACCGTGTAAACGGAACCGAAAATGGAACTTCCTGTCGGACCCTTTGCCATGAGCATCAGCTTTTTCCGGTTCCGGCTGTTTGGCTTCGTTTTTTAGCTTTGTTTTTTAGCCTCGTCAGCTTCGTCTCGTTAGTTAGCACTGTTGCAGCCCATGAATCAGGACTGCAACAGTGCCTTAAACCCTGAAAGCCCGCTTACGCGAGGATCTCCTGCAGAGAAAGCAGGTTTGCATGTGCCAGAAAAGAGAATACAGAATGGACCTTATGACCGATGCGTGGAGGCAGCTGGCTGCTAACAACATAGGGACTTGTTTCAGGTATGCAGGATTTTTTGTAAGTGACCAGGCATCCGACTTGCAGGATTTGCCCTGAATGTGCCAGTGAAGATGCCATTAAGAGGCAGGAGGTATTAGATCAGCGTGCTTTAAAGGAAATCCAACTGGACGAGGATGAGTACGTGTACATCGATAGGGATGTTGCGACTTGTCCTGACAACACAGCGAAGACCATCGGTGCAGAAGTTTGGGATGAAGAGGATGACGTGGAGGATGAGCCCGAAGATGAATCTGAAGAGATAGCAAACGTAGAAGATACCACACTTCAAGGAGCACAGACAGATAGGCAGTATCTAAGAAATTTTTTCAGGAGGTACCAGGATCTGGAATGTTTTTCCAAAGCTGAAGTGCCCTGAAAAAAAAAAAGATCCTGAAGATGCAGTTGCAAGGAGTCAAACAAAGAAAATTGATGCATTTTTTCGGGTACAGTGGCTAATTGTGGCGAAATAAACATTGTAAATGCTGTGCCTAAACCTCGTAGTTTTTTTGCTTTCTGAAAAATTATCAGCTACATTCCTTTTCTAGTGCTTAGAATTAGGTGAAATGGCATTAGGAGTGTGCACGCACATAAATTTACACTTTGGCACATCTCTCCCAGTAAATAGAACTCCTCGTAAATTTTTTCGGCCCTTTGAAGTTCCGTTTATCGAGAGTCTACTCTATATACATACTGAAGTGCAGCAACTGCAGCACACATTTGTCAAGTAACATATGCTCCTGAGCTTAAAATTGTGACGATTTCTCGGAACTTTTCAGGTTTGGAACTTTTCATGTATGTGAGGCTGAAAGTCTAGTTGAACCTTCAGTTGATCTGCTGTTGGTTGCCGCCCACAACTTTCACCGGCAGCCCCTTAGACAGCAAGCTTGTTCCACGCGCTTGCCATCGCCACGAACTTCTGTTTGCCCCGTCGGTTCCTCCACCTCCCAAGGCGTGTTGTATTGCACGTGACTGCCTACCTTCCTCCAGCTGCTACTATTTCCCTTTCTCGGCGCACATAACGCGCTTCACGCTCCTTTTTCCTGTATCTCTCGATGCTCTATACCTTACAACGCTTTCCATGAAGCATAGATAAAAGGATGCCGCCTTGAAAATTGCAGGTCCACGTTTCTAATCATTGTTACATGCAAAGAATTTACAAAGGTACACCGAAGTACATAAGCGATGGGCGAGGCTTTCAACAAAAAAAATAGCTGGATTTATGAAAGCCTTCTTACTCTCTACAAGGATGCAGCAACCTACCCTACTCCAGCGGCTGCGGTAGCCATGGTGGTTGAACAGACACAAGCTGCGCTCACATCCGCCTCCTTACTTTCGACACCCCCCATGGCGGGAGAAGAGATCGTCATCGCGTTGGCTTTTACCCATGGTACCCCACCTTAAACAACGATTATCAGTCACGGTAAATCAGCCATCCTAATTTTTCTTCACGGAGGAGTTTCCCCAGCAACTTTACCTGTCCTTTTGAAGGCACAGAACATCCGATCCGCTCTTTCACTATTGTATGGTCTCCCGCCCATGCTACCTGGAAACTCCACGGCCCACGGAGCGGCTGGAGATTTGGTCTTCCGAGGGCTCGATGGCGTCACCAATGATAGTGATATATTCACTCCACGGGCCAGGTTGCACACATACCGGGACATCATTGCCCATTACCGTTAGGAGCGTTCCACTTTTTCACCTTCTCACCCATCTCTATCCCGACCCTTGGCGGTTACCTATCGCCCGCTCCAGACCCGTTCTCTCCCCGCCTGTGCATCTACCCATGTCCGTATTGTTCTACACCTCACGCATCGCTATGCCACATCCTGTTCCGAGAACTCTAGCGCCGGGCACATATATAGGACTCACCTCATCACATTGCTATGGAGCTTACAACTTCATGGCTTACTGCTTCTTTGCCGGTGAGAGCCGTGAATGGCAGCTCCTTTGGGAGCACTATGAGACCGCCATGCACGCTCACCCCGATCTCGTCGACATTTCAAATACTGGAACTTTTCAGGCTTACCTGGCAGGCACTGCAAAACGGACAATAGAAGGCATACGCCTGACTGACGTAAATTATAAAATTGCCGTCAAGGTGCTCACCGAACGCTATGGCCGAAAGGATGTCCTCATCGATGACCACATAGACAGTCTGCTTTCCATCGAACAAATCGAGTCATCATCTGAAGTTTTACGTCTGCGAGACCTCTATGAGCAGATCCAATTCCGGACAGGCTGTTTGAATAGCCTTGGCATGCCGTCTGCAGAGAACGCGGTTGTTCTGCACCGGGTGCTGATGCGCTCATTGCCAGAGGATCTGGCAATCCTGTACCGCAAGCACACGAAGACCGACACGGCCGGAGGCTGGACTCTGCAACGGAATCAACGAGAACAGCAAGACAAGGCCATCCTGAAGTTCCTGCAAATGGAGGTGAAAGCAGAACTGAGAGTCGAGTGCCACGCGAGAAACCCACTTCAAGTTGGTTGCCAGCTAATCGAAACGTGACACCGCCTCAAATACTATCCGCCCTAGCACTGGCAACATGGTCTGCATCGGCCAGGTGCCGATCCGTCCATGGCTGCGCAGACTAAGTGCTCCCTCTGCGACATTCCAGGACACGCGACGCGTAGGTGCCAGGCCACACTATCAGCGGACGAAAAGCGCCGACGGCTGTCCAGGAAGCACTGCTGCTTCAAGTGCGGGAAGAAGGGCCACACTTCCCGTAATTGCCGAGCCTCAGCAAGGCTCAGGTGCGAGCACTGCTCAGGGCGCCATATTTCTACACTGTGCGGCATTTGGGGACGAGAAGCAACGGGCACTCCACGACCACCTACTGCTATCGGATGTGAAAACCAAAGAGGTGGAAACACAACGAGGAAGGCAGGTGACAACAGCCCATGCAAGCAGCACGTCCTCGCCACCCGTGTTGCTCTAAACCACCACGGTGTGGGCGTCCAGAAACCGCGACCGCGTGCGGTATGGATACTGCTTGATACCGGAAGCCAGCGTTCCTTCATCCGTCAAGACGTGTCGCAGAAATTATCTCTGCCCAGCACTGGAACTGAGGATTTGGCAGTGTTGACATTCGGCAAGTGCAACCGCCCACCCCAGTACAAATGCCGAAGGGTGACCATAACTATCTGTGGCCGCTTTGAATCAAATTAGCTGACCCTGCAAGCTCTGCAAGTGCCAGAGGTCTGTACGGCCGGCCATAGAGAGCAGCGTTATTGCTGCGTGACCGGACTTTAGCCTTAGCTTACGAGCCCCAACACGATAAACCTCTGGACTCCACGATAAACGTGTTGAGCGGCTCTGAATATTACTGGAGGATTGTAACCGGACGTGTCGAGCGCTTCGCCGAAACACTGTGCGCCGTGGAGACAATATTCGTTTGTGCCATTCAAGGAATTTACAGTGAACTCTTTTGCTATGACAGCCCCACTGCTTGTGGACGAAAGCTTTCATGTTTCATAAGCATAGTAAAGAAGTCGATTCCTCGAAAGAGCAGCGTGTTTTACAAAGCGTACGGGCAGAATTCTCATCGGAATTTCAATTTGCAAATAAATGAAAAGAGGCTTCTTGACACATCGTGACCTTCTGCAATTCAACGCAATGCTTTTCGGGATATTCAATGGCATAGCCACGTTCGACAAGTCCAGGGACACCGTTCCGCATGTCCTAAAAAGGAAGTCTGTACAGGGTAATGCAGACATCCTATTTCTCGGAAGAACACTGCAAGAATACTTCAAGTCTCTTCGCCTTGCTTTTGGCGGCATTCAGAAAAACAGGTAGGATTTAGAATACTAAAACAATGCAGCCTTTGTAAACGTCCGAAAGTTGTCCTGCGTTATACGGCTGCAAATGATGGTATTTGTCCGTACCTCTACAATACTGCTCTAGTCTGCTCTTTCCAATTGCGTGCTACGCGAAGAACCACCACAGATTTCAACGATTCTATTTATACGTTTGCCGAGTAATTGCAGATTTTTCCAAAGTAGCTAATCCACTTACCACACTGTTCCGGGAGGACGCGCCCTTTTTGTTAACCCAGGAGCCCTAGCATTGATTTAGAGAACTGCTGCGTTTGCTTGCTTTTCACCTCGTACGTGCCAGTTCAAAACAGCCTCAACGCTGTATATGCCGTATTTTTGCGATTATAAGCACCGTCTCTAATTTGAGAAGAATTTTTTAAAATGTTGCATGCGAATCTAAACATCCCCTTTTACGCGATGAAGCGCGTGATCCCAGGGTGGCAACCGGGCTTGCTCGCTCTGTTGATGACCCTGAGTGGTCGGAAGGGCGCATTCTCGGCTTCTGGTGCACGGCCAGGCTAAAGTAGAGGCACTCGTTCTCGACCGCTGAGCCTAGCTAAGCTGTGTCTCGTGTTGTGCTTTCCAACATTACACGACAGAAAACCCTACACGACGGCAAAGCTGCGGAAAGCATCTCCGCTAACTATCCCTAGGTAGGTTTCAGACGCGTGGAAACGGGTCCACGTTGACGTTGTGGCCAGGTCATTTAAGAGACGTTCGATTGCAAACCACTTCGACGGAAAATGAGTCAACCTGCTGTGGGATACTGAGAACGACGGCTCAAGCGATGCGACGGGCAGGTTCTTTGTCTGTGCCTGCTTTGAACGTTTGCTGAAGAAAACATTATTGCCGCTGTCGAAGAAAGTGTGTTGGGGGTGGGGATCATTTTAGATTTTTCGAATCTAAGCTCCCATCCCTCACTTTGGGCATTACGACCATGGAAATGAGGGGGTGCTTAGAATCAAGTAAATACGGTAATTCATGCCATCAGCTGCTACTTCTCTAACGTACTATTATATTACGAGATGAGTCACTTGCTACTGTATTATATACATCAATTATTTCATGTGCCTCCCACAATCATCATATTACACACCTTCCGTTTCTCGGGACCATCCACATAACCCCCTGTGTTCTGGTGCGGGGCCACAGCAGCGAAAAAGCATCGCTTGCAAAAAGCTCTTTAAGCGTCACTTCACTGATACGTGAGCCCTCTTATGAGTATGCGTGTAGACAAAGATTGCAGTGAGCTTGTGTCATGTTCGGTGTTCCTAAAAACTTTTTTACGAACAGAAGTAACCGTGAATATTTTTGTTAGAGAAAAAGGGGACTCAATCATAGGACCATTCAAGTAACAAGGCATTAGGTTGTAGCCAAAAAAAGGAATGCCACGCACTATTTTTTTCTGCCAACCTATGTGTTGCGACAATTGCTTGACATGTAAGCTACTTGGTGACGAGCACTAAAGCCGTCATCGTTTTCTCTCCTCAAGGATGCTAACGAAAAACTGGAGATTCACAAAAACATTACAAAGTGAAAACAACAGCTGCCCCGCCGTGAACCTGGGCAGCTTTGAAGTTATTGAAAAAAAAAACATTATTTTGACTAACCTGAATATGTTCATTTAAATACTTTCCCATGAGGCTTGTTTTGCTCGCAGGAACACTACAAAAGCTTGTCTGAAGGAATCAATAACTCAGTGGCCATTTCGACAACACTGGGTATTGTAAAGTTTGAGCCCACTCACCCAACCGACACAAAACCTGGAGCAAACTGCAAGAGCAAAGAGCTTTTGCACAGACAAAATGAGGTGAGCATACATAAAAATGTGTCCAATTTTGTCCCGACCAAGAAAGTCTTCCTTGCAGTATTTATCCAACCTCTTATACCCGACTTCTCTTCCAAACCGATCATTCTTGGTTCCCATTAAACCGACCATCAGGTTCCACTATTCAATATCCCCATTTTATCAAGGTTACGTTATACGTGAGGCCTCCAGCAGAATAACCATCCATCTCGCCTCTGTGGATGACACGAACAATATCTGCGCCATTAGCACCATCTCAATCCTACTGATGGTAATGTGACCATGCGCTCTTCGCCCCTGGGACCAATGTTCAACGCTGCGTCATGCATCACATTGAGAACAGTAGACTTCTGCGGTTGTCCGGTGTATGGGTACTAGCAGGACTTACCTAGTCCCCGTACGAGGTCCTTCTACCCTGCGAAAAGTACTGCTTTAATAGCTGTGTACTGGCCCAAAGCCTTTCCGGCCATCAGTTATATATTGCCACAGGTTTTTTCATCCCCTGCGCCAGCACCATCACTACCAGCAAAACTACTGTCCGAAGGCAGTTGTGAAGTTAGAAATAAAAAGTCTGCATAGATTCAAAGAATTGTCTACTAAGGCGCAGCATTCTGATGCCACTTGTCTTGAGTGTGAGTTCTTTACACCCAACTTTATGGTTTCTCTAAATGCCGTCCGACAAATTATCTCCATTTACACTATTATAACGATCACAGAAGAAACTTTCCCGGAATCTGCATTGTTGTTGAAATACCGTGCGTTATACGTTCTGCCATTTTCAGTATTTTGTGATTTTTTTCTAGTTCTTGAAAAATTTGTTCGACCAATTATCTCCTTTTACGCTATTATAACGATCACAGGTGAGACCTTTGGGTAATCTGTATTATTGTGGAAATGCAGGACTTTACCCGTTTCGTCATATTCCGTAATTTTTATATTTTTTTAGTTTTATGTTTTTCAATATTTTGTGCAACCAGTTATCTCCATTTATGCTATTACAACGATTACGTTTGGAACTTTCCCCAAATCTGCATAATTGGGGAAATGCAGGGCGTTACACGTTTCGCCATTTTCCGTAATTTTAGTATTTTTCAAATTTCTTAGTTTTTCAAAATTTCGGGGGACCAGTTATTTCTATGTACGCCATTATAGCGATGAGAGGTGGAACTTCTGCGATATCTGCATTTTTTGTGGAAATGCAGAGCGTTACATGGTCCTGGCTGTGAGGGTACTCGTCAAAGAACGCTGCGCATTAATAAAATACCACGTCAAGCCATGTCATCGTTGCGGCCTTTCCAAGACCAATGACAACAAAACGCCTTTCAAGTGCTCAACTAAACTGCACGCTCACCGTTGGGAAAACAGTTTAGTGAGGGCTACACTCCATAACAAATTCCAGGTTCTAAGAACCTATTCAGCGCTCTGCCATTGAAGAGGCTGAGAAGCCCGATGGAACAGGTGCTTTGTATTCGAATGTTGTGAAAAGGCCTGATTATAAATAGCAGAGACCTCCTAAGCAAACGCCAAATTTTACGTGGGAGTCGACTAAAGCTGTTTTACAGCAAAGCTTTAGTTATATGAAAACGAAAGGAAAACCGCGCCGAGAACTCGTCCCGCGCAACCTCATGCGCATGCGCAAAAGAAAAAAAATTACTTGCCCACGGAGCCATTGCGTAAATCACACCTCAAGCGATAACGGCGAGCGGTGCGGGAGGAGCAGCGCCAGCGTGGCAATGGTTAACACCGGCTGCATGTTACTCTGAAATTTGTATGTCACGCGTCATACGTAAAACACGGGCCGCATGTCACACCTTCGGTGTTTAACCATCTGTACGGAGTGCATGGGCGCAATTTTTTCGTAGATGAATGCCTAGATATTCAAATAGCGCATCTAATAAAACAAGTCGGGACGTTCCTGTAGTAGCTATCGCTAAAGAACGCGCTGTACTGCATTTGCTGAAAGAAACGCAAAATATGTACGGATGCCGCTCACCGCTCGAAAGGCGACGACAAGCTACGTAGCTCTCCCAATGGTTATATTTTAAACCCTCTTCAAGCTCACTCCACTTATACAAGCCAGCTTATGGAATGTTCGAGTTTCATTGAAGTCATGAACCGATGATTCTAGAATGGGACTTTTAAGCATATCCTTAATCCTTAAGGTTAAGGAATGATTAAATAAACCGCCGCCATTATTCGCCCTACTCTCGCGCAGCACCAACTGCCCTGCGGAGAGAGATTGCCCACAACGGGTTCGAGGACGAGCCACGACTGTCGCCGCGCGTGTGTACGTCATCAGTCACTTCACAGGGGAGCGATATCTTTCTTAGTACAGGGGTTTACTAGGTGGACGACCACGATACAAACACTACACTGCACTACGCACCTAGCCACTAAGGCATAACCCGTCTTCGTGCAGCAGTTAGCGTCCGCCGGCGTTGGCCGGCTGCGATGCTCGCTTGGGTAAGAGAATGGGGGCTCTCTGAGGCCGCTATACATTTCAGCCATTGAGCTCGACCGGGCGGCATCGGCGCTTCGTCCGCTGACCTCTAAACGGCGCGAGCCGTCAAAGCGCGGACGCGGACAACCCCGCCAATGCAACGGGGAAATGCCCGGAGACTCACCGGACATCCTAGATAAACGCACGGACGCAATCAAGGCATGCGCAAATTGACACCACGGGTGCCGTGACCAATGCTGGTGGGAAACAACGGCCAATGCAAGCACGGCCAAAAGTGGCCGAAAGGCATTTACGTACCCGTACGCTGCGCTTCCGACAGTGGTCTACTTCTGGTGGTCTCTGCTGCGCGCCTCGAGCGCCCCTTAGGGAGAGGAGGGAGGCGATCGAGGATCATCCTCGCCCCACTAAGGAGAACGGCATCGGTATGCGCCTTCTTGCCCCGAGTGGAGAGGCTGGCGTCCCCACAAACCGCAGAGGCTTTTCGAACAAATTAGAACTGAAACAAAAAATGCCAGAATTACCTCGCGCTAACGCAGCGGCGATTGCGGACTATACTACTTCGGTGATCGGCGCGAACGCGACCTCGCGCTAACGGAGCGGCGATTGCGGACTACTACTTCGGTGATCGGCGCGAACGCGATCGAAGCTATAAACACGAAATTGTCCCCAAGTCCCGACCCATGGTGGCTTACGTGAGAAAGGAGGGTTAATGATGCGATGGCGGGGTTGCATTAAAAAACATCCCCCTCGCGAGGGGCACGATCAAATGCAGAGCATTTCTGCGGGGGGGGGGGGGGGGGCGCCTGCCAAGTCGTATGGATTACGTATGGTTGTTGTTGTTGTAATTGTTGTCTTCCAGCGTAGACATTGTCGATGAAGTCGATGGGCAAACGTGCCGTGAACCCCCTGCCGCGGCTATGACGCAACGTGGCGCGGCTATGACGCAACACAATCCAACACAATCCACTTTAATCCAATCCAACTCCAAGCCAATCCAATCTAATCCAATCCAATGCCCCTCCCGAGAGAGTGTTATAGCGCCGAAATCGCCACCACGCGAACGCGTGATGCTGACGTCACGATCACGCCACAGATGTTAGCGACCGCAGCGCGCGCGAACGACATATGTGGTTTAAGGCGCGAACCGACCGCGGCGAGAGAGCGCGATGCGAGCGCCCCACCTGTTCTGCGCGCGAACCTAACGCGGCGAGAGAGGGTGTTGCGCACGTCCCCCACCTGTTGTGCGCCCGAACCGAACGCGGCGAGAGAGGGCGTTGCGAGCGGAGAGAAGGCGAGGAGGACGCGGGGGAGAGGGCGCACCTCTGGCCGACGGTTGAATGAGTCAAGGATATAAGGCACGTTCGTAACCTTCCGTTCCGTGTCGGCTTTTGTGGCTCAGTTGGTAGAGTACCGTGCACCTTGCGTTCCGCCAGCCAGAGTCGTAGGGATCGAACCTGGCGCCGGCAAGTATTTATATAGTGTAGGGGGAGCGATGCGGAACGCGGACTACGGACGCCAACGCGGGTGACATCGTGAGTTATTGAAATGCTCTGCATTTAAAATTTCTTCAGGTAGACCTTTTCAGGTATGTAGGCGCTCTTTTTACGGTAGTCAGACCATGGTCCGCCCTCCACCTAACTAGCTACCATACTCGTAATCCCGGATACGGCCACTGGCCATGCACCTGAAAAAGCAACGATATACATCGTCAAAAATGCTCTAATGGTGCAACCAACAGCAAGAGGTGGTCGTGGTTGTGCCACGCCTACCCAAAACACCCCCTTATGTGATTTTATGGGAGGTTATGTAGAGCAGGTCTTAACCTGGGTTTTGGCTGCGCCACCTCTTGGCAACGTACCCACGCAATCCATACTGGTTAAAGGGGGAGGGGCACACACTTTATCGGGATACCAGAAGGACTCACGCATGTTTTTGTCACCCTTATGAACAAACTTTTCCTTAGTGAACAATTCCATCATATATACCATCCCTTCAACTCGATCTGGCGCATCGGACCTTAAGTGGTGGCTTCGTCCCAAGAATCATCCTTGAATTCGTTGCCAGATGCTTGGGCAATGAATCCAAATTCACCAATTTTTATCGACCTGCACAACAGATAAGTCACAAAAGCTTATAATTCTTCAGTGAGACAAGTTTTCTCAGACGAACACGCTTTTTCACTAACGGCGGAGAATATTAGGTCCTCCTAGTCTGCACTCTAATAACACAGTAAATGCGGAGGGTCAGCCGACGCCTGGTATGCACCACCTTAAACTCTGTGCTGTGCGCCGCCTAGGAAGGATTCACGCTAATCGCTGCCGTCCGCAACTTTACGCTCGTGCAACGGCAAACCATATTGCTCGACGCTGTTATGCCAGAGCGTCCCGACACGAGTTTCCTTGTCCGGACGACGAGGCGAACGGCTGGGCTGAATCTCGCACCGTTGTCTAGAGACTCGCGGCAGTCACAGACATGTCTTGAAGCAGCACCGAGGAGTTGCCTCCGCGTTCTCTTGGAAAGACTATGATATTGAGCACGACATTGGGTTAACGCGTGAAGAGCCGGTCTGTAGCAACCGGACTGCTGTTCTCCTGTGCAGAAACAAATTATGGCAGATGAGACTAAAGTGCATGTGTGACCTTTGGTTAATTGTTCCCAGTAAGAGGGATTGCACAGCCCGGAAAGGATCCCAGGCCGTGCGTCAATTACCGGTGCCTCAACTCGATAACCCGAGACCAGACGTATCCTATTCCGAACCTCGATGAGAGGGTGTAGACCATATAAATGCCATATTACATTTTCATGCTAGACCTCATGCGAGGCTGTTGGTAAGTGCCGCTTTCTGAGCGTGGCAGTCGATACGCTGCTTTGTTTCCGTCCCTTCATGTTGAGTTTCGGACTTTAAAACGCCCCGTATTGTTCCCCGAAGCTAATGGATGAAGTACTTCATGATTTCTCTGAGTAACTAACGCGCTAAATTGAGTGAGTTAGTTAATAACGAGGGAATTCACAGTACTAGTGGACAACAACATAGAGACAAAGCTGAAGTGGAGGCGAGACACACGATGGAACTTCAACAGAGTTTATGCCACATAAACAAAGAAAACGCCTTCATGTGTTGGCTTTGTCCAAATTTCCTAAACCATGGCTCCCGTGTCCCCAGCGGGCGCGCGTCCGAGAAGGGGCGCTGCGGTTGCCGCTGCCGGCTGGTTGCACTGCTAAGGGGTTAGGAGGACGTTCGCTCTGGCTTTCTGTCTCTAGTAGACGCAGCCATCAAGTGGGGCGCGGGGCCAGTTTCTTAGCGCAGGCCCTGCGCAGCAGTTGGCGTCGTGGAGGAATCAGGATTAATTTAGAATCACGCCGTTTCGTGCAAAGCCGCGCACCGTTGAAGCTTTTTAATTTTGTTTTAGACCGCCCGCGAATGTTTTTGCGAAGCATGCGCAGTTGATCCGTGACGTTCTTTTTCTGCAAGCATGAAATAGCCATCGCAGGATACAGTATTTTATTTCCGTGCGTCTGCTATCGACGACACGCAATGAAACAAGTAAAATAGTAATGGTAAAAAACAAGTAATACAGTGGTGTTATAGAGGCCCGTATATTGTAGGTTGAAAAAATTAGCCTAAGCTACCCAGATTTGAAATTGGTCCCCTGTGCCTAAATTGCACAATGATTTCCTACTGCAAACTCCAGTGTAATAATTAAGGGTATGCGAATATTCGAAAATTCGAATATTACTCCAATATAAATATGATATATTCGTATTCGCTCCGAAAACTATGAATTCAAAATGTTTCGAATATTCGAACAGGTTCGAATAATCAGCTATTATCGAATATTTGGGCGTATTACTTTAAGGGGGGACGCGTCTTTCAACTGAGGAAAAAGGACCGCAGCATCGTTTTTTTGAAAGCCACATATTTGGCTCCTATGTTTTCTATCCTGTGCATTTGCAAAGTTTTTCTGCCGAAAACCGTCGCAAAGTGGCAAAATGTCAGCGCAAATGGGTGGTGACAAAATGTCAGCGCAAAAGGGCTAAAAAACGCAATTCTCGGAGCGCTGTATCTCCGCAACAATGCCACTGATTTCGGCCATTTTGGCACCACTAGATCGGCCGAGCGATCCTCTTTCCGGTCCTTACCGTCTCTTTTATCTTCGTTCATTTACAAATGCACGAATGGCAGAAAAAGAACGCCGCACAAACAAGTGAGATATACATGCTGAAGTGCCAGTTGTCCTTTCATACGGCGCGCGTTAAAACGGCCCTCCTGATTGGGCGTCGCTGCGTTATTTCAAGATGGCGGCCACCTGAACTGCGTAATGCGCATTTCTGAGTTCGTTTTCACCGCTTCGCTCGGCGAAGTTTCTGTTCAATCATTTTATCCGCTGTGGTATTCAACAAAGACATTATCGCGATGGGAACGCCTGAGATCACAAGCCATATTACGGGAAGTTGCGTAGCCCGAAAAGCGGAACGGTCACCGGACGCTTTTTACATGGTGCGCGTGACTTTACCGTGGAGGGGGAACGCGGTGTGCGCGCTTGTGATAGCGGTTCTCGCAGTGAACTTTTCGCCTTATTTGCGATGCTTACACGCTTAGTTATTGCTAAGCTTGGCAGTATGCTCGTTATCTTGGGGAAAGAAACGGGCGATGCGTCAAAAGCTTCGGCGCGCATGGCGTAGCTGCTGCGCGTTAGAGCATCGCCTGGCTACGCAACCTGGTACGACTGAACGCCAGTAGTCTCTTAAGAGCGACCTGACGGTCCATGTCAGGGGTAAACAAAGTATGACATGTTGCGGTATGCGAGCGCCGCAATGCGGGTGAGCCATATCGCTTTCTTGCGCAACGTTTCCCGTGCACTTCGAGTAATCATGCAAACAGGTCTGAGTTAGGCATAAGAACGTGTTGACAGCGTTAAAAATGTACCTTACAGTCGTTGAGTTTAACAAATTGATTTTTTACTGAAAAATAATAATACCAATGCGTACATCTACAGTTTAGTGCATATTGGATTCCCTGAATTTTAAGAGTACCAAAAAATGTCCATGTATTGAAGTTGGAGTTATGCAGAATATTATACCAAGCTTCAAAGTAGCTCATTTGTACCCTTTTGGTGTGCAAACGTTTGGCAATGAACGCCTGCACGTAAGCTGCTGCTCCAGGCAAGGATATAAAGCATAAAAGAAGTCAAAGCTCAATTTTCAAATTTCAGTAAAAAAGAGTGCTTAATTGGTTGCCATGATCACTGCAGAGGGACGTTTTGCAGTGCAATACAAGCAACCAGCCAACCGACTTTGCATTGAAAGCCATCTGTCCCTCTTGCTCCGCAAACTGCCCTGCGTACTCTTTCACAGAGAAGCTAAAATTGATGTTTTATTGAACGAAAAAGGCTGCAAAAGGCACTCCAATTTCAAGACAAGGCATTCCAGAAGCCCCGTGTTAAAAAAAAAACAGACGAGAGGCTACAAACCTAGAACTTTTGATGAACGAAATGTATTTTTCAACTTCGGAATTTGTTTTCTCAAAACAGTTTCTTTCTTTTTTGCCGCCTACGTCTCTTGTTTTAGTGATTTCTTCGTGACCTGTAGGTCTTTTTTTGATTCCGTTTTTTTAGTTCAGGTTGTGACACGCTTGGCTTTCCAGGTTTACTTTTTGTAAATTTTTCATTCAAATGGTCATTCATTGCCTAAATGCCTGTTGTACATTCACCTCTAAAAAACTGAAAACTAAAAAAATTGTGTTCTAATAAAAAATCTAAGACTGTCACGACCTCGTCCATTCATTTGAAAATGCAAATTACTTTGAACAAGTTTTCTATCATGTTTTATAGGCCGCCCAAGCTCGGTACAAGATGGACAATAAGAAAAGTTTATAAATAAAACCTTTTCAAAATATCTCCGAAATTTTTATGGTACTATCACAAAAGCATTTCCAGTTGCTGTGCTAATGTCTATAAAATTCGCAAAGAAATCCAAAAGTTGATTTCAAAAGCCACACCCCCCGTCGATTCGATTCGATTCAATACTCGAAGCTAGATATTCGTATTCGATTCGTATTCGAAAAATTTGATATTCACACACCCCTAGTAATACTACAACAAGCGAAACTGCGTTGATATTATCGGGATCGGGATGTACGCCTTGAGCATCGACGCGGTGGCCCAAAATGGTAAGTTCACACGTCGCGAAGCGGCTCTTTGCTGAGTAGAGAGCTGCAGGTTGGCCTGACGGAAAGAGCAAGAATTTCACGCAGGTGCAGGAGATGAGTCTTGAATGAGAGAGAAAACACGAGGACGTCATCGAGATAGCAGAGGCAAGTGGACCATTTAAATCCGCGCAGAAGAGAGTCCATCATGCGCTCAGAGGTGGCTGGCGCGTTGCGCAGACCGCCCGGCATAACTGTGAACTGATATAGGCCGTCGGGAGTGTCGAAAGCGGTCTTTTCTCGGTCCAGCTCACCAACTCCAACCTGCCAATAGCCTGAGCGAAGGTCTATGGAGAAGAAGTATTTCGCCCCATGAAGGCAGTCGAGGGCATCGTCAATCCTGAGTAGAGGGTAGACGTCTTTCTTTGTAACCCGGTTCAAATGGCGGTATCACACACAGAAGCGCCAGGTCCCGTCTTTCTTTTTTACCAACATGACGGGCGAAGCCCATGGACTACACGATTGCTCAATGATGTCCTTAGCGAGCATTTTTTCAACCTTTTGCCGGATGACTCCTCGATAGAAATGAGAAACACGGTACGGTCGCCAATGGATAGGCCTGGCATCACGTGTAGCGATACGGTGCATCACAGTTGTGCTTTGCCCCAAAGGTCTGTCACCCAAGTCGAAAACGTCTTCAAATGATGACAAAAGACAGCGCAGTTTGCTTGCTTGAGCTTGAGATAAGTTCGTTCTGATCAGGGGTGCAAATTTATCTGCCGAGGTTGGCCGCTGGCAGGATCCATGTGGTTGCATTGGGTCACGGTTTAAAGAAAATGCCGAAATTTCAGCTGCGGCTAAATGGGTGAGAGCGGCGACAGTTATACCTTCTGGAAGTACTTGAGTATGGAGCGCCAAGTTGAGGAGAGGCAGGCGAACGTGGTTCTGTTTGATGGTGACACAGTGTGGGGCATTCTCGTCGATAGACATCCACGATGGGAGAGAGAGAGAGAGAGGCAAAATAACTTTGTTGGGAGATGCTGGTGATCCTAGGCGTCGGCCAAGAGCTCTTGGGCTCTAGCAGCGTCGTCGGCCAGCTGGACGGGCCAGACTTTATCCGCTGGGTCGTGGCTGAGCAACACGGTCTAACATTGCTCCCCCCGAGTAATTCTGCGCTCGGGTGTAGCCGCATGCGGGCAGGCCCATAGTAAATGTGCTAGATCTGCGCTTTCTTTACATTTGTGGCATTTGTCCAAATGTTGCCCTGGACAGCAGTAGCTATACATAACCGGGTTTGGATATGAATACGTTTGAAGTAGCCGCCATACGACGGATTGCCTCTTGTTGAGTGACGGGTGAGCAGGGGAGAAACGGGCCCGTTCCAGAAGGTAGTGATTTATGTCCCTGTAGGACACGAGCCGATCCCTACCCGACCATCGGAGCGAATGGGCGAATGGCGTGTTAGGGTCGATGTCAGATCGGTCGGTGAATCCTCGAGCAGCATCGTGCGCGCACTCGTTCTCGGCCAGGCCGTAGTGGGCAGGTGCCCATATCAGGTAGATTTTGTCGATCCGTGCATCGCGACGGACGCCAGATGTAAGGATTGCAGACGCTTCAGGGGAGATTCGCCCTCTTTAAAAATTTATAATGGCAGATTCAGAATCACTGATGACATATTTGGTATTTGCGGAGGCCGTCATTGCCACTGCTACGGCCGCCTCGCCTCCCATCTTCCCGGTTCCTTCGTACGAATCGAGCTAGAAGCTGTGGAATTTCCTTGCCGATTGACTACGTCCGGCTGCGTCCTCGTATTCCACGTTGTATAATTTTTCGTACTGGTTGTGGAAGGCTTTGGCCCGCGCATGTCTTCGCTCCAGATTGTGCACGGGATGCATGTTTTTGAAATGGGTGGTATGGATATGCCTTCTCTTACGGCTGGAGGTAGTGGGACCTCTGTTGGGGCAGTACTCGGATAGGTGATGCCAATGGAGTCAAGGATGTGCCTTCCAGTCCGTGCTTTACGTTAGGTGTTCTCGTTGCGCTAAGCGTTGAGCTTCGATGAGTTGGCTTAGCGTATTGTGTAGCCCAAGTGCCTCGAAGCGTTCAGTAGATGCGGTAAGCGGTATCCCGATACCTTGCTTGCAAGCTCGCCTAATTAAAGCGTCGATTTTGTGTTCTTCGTCCTTTTTAATTTCTAAGAACGAAGTGACATACGTTATTCTGCTTAGAACAAAAGTTTCAACTAACCTTACTAGATTGAGTTCTTTCATGCCATGATGGCGGTTTGCAATACGCGAGATGAGTCGGGTGATTTGAGAGACCTTCTTTTTGAGAGCGAGGATGGTTTCGGAATTCTGTCCGTTTGCTTGTATGTGAAGGCCAAGGACCCGTATGCTTGTCACTATGGGGATGCGCTGGGTTCCACCACCAGCGAAGTGATGGACTTCCGGAAGTGTCATATCTGTGCACCGCCCTCGACTGGTTGGTCGACATAGTAAATGCTCCGATTTTTGCGGAGAGAAGTTGAGACCACGAGGGCCGATGTAATGTTCGACTGCTTGGATTGCCTGTTGTAGCGTGTCCTTAATGTGGCCGTCACTACCTCCGGGGACCCAGAGCGTAACATCGTCTGCGTAAAGGCTATGTTGAAGGCTGTCGATTCTGTTTAAAATTTCGGGAAGACCAATCATGGCGACGTTGAAGAGAAAAGGGGACAGGACAGAGCCTTGGGGCGTCCCCCTGTTCCCTAGCTTTATCGCATCCGATTCCATTCCCTCTACAGCGAGGGTAGCTGTGCGGTCTGAAAGAAAGTTGCTAATGTACTCGTAGACTCTTGTCCCGACGCCGAGTTTGCTCAGGTTGCTGAGGATAGCCGAGTGTTTGACGTTGCCAAAGGCCTTTGTGAGGTCAATACCCGAAATTGCTCTATTGGCAAGTGGTGAGCAGCGCGCCCCGTCTATGACATCGTATTTGAGGCGAAGCATCACGTCTTGCGCAGAGAGTTTTGGTCGAAAGGCGATCATCGTGTGCGGAAAAAGACCGTTGTCCTCCATGTAGGTGTTGAGCCTATTGAGTATAACGTGCTCCATTAATTTCCCTACATAAGACGTGAGCGAAATCTGTCTGAGGTTTTCGAGCTGCAGTTTCTTACCTGGTTTGGGAGTCATAATCACCTTTGCCGTTTTCCACATGTCGGATATTTGGCCCCGCTCCCAGCACACGTATGAGGGCTTCGATTGATTCATCGTCCAGATTTCGGAGCATTTTATTCGTGATGCCATCTGGACCTGGCGACGAGCGGGTTCGTATGGTTAAGATGGCCCCTTGGACTTCGCCTACCGTGATGGGTCGATAAAGGAGGTCATTTTCCTGTCCCGTGTAGCGAGGAAGGACCTCACGTGCGGAGTCACCTAAGTATCTATCTCTTATTGTCTTGATGAGCTCTGTGTCCGAACCCTTACAGTTGCGTAGAAGTATGTTGAGATTCTTTCTCTGTGTGGTTTTACTATTGTCGGGTTTGACGTGTTTGTAGACTTGTGTAATCTTCAATGTCGCGATTGAGAGTAGCAAGGCGCCACCTCACGTTGCGATTTAGCTTTTTTTCCGAAGTCTCTGGTGCAAACTGCGCTTGGACTCCGACATGTGAAGGAGCTTTGCATCGGCTTGATAAAGGTCTGCATCTACCGGTATTTCTTTAGTAGCCTGCTTAGCATCCCTGTGGAGTTGTTCTGTCCATTCCCGAATGTCAGATACCTCTTAGACGTCCACAAATTCGGACGTCCACAAACTTTTAAGTGCGAATGCACTTCTTAAGCGAGCCTGGATTGTCCGCCGCCGTCGTCCGCATAGCAACAGCTGCGGGTGCGCGCGCTCCTCGTCTACCCTAGCAACGGGGGGAGATGGGCGCATGCTACTCTCCTCCTCCTCTCTCCGCTCAGTGACTGCGGGTGTTGGGCACCTCCTCTCCACTTCGGGCGGGGAGAGCTCTCGCGTAGCGGGCGCTCCGCATTCCGACGCGTGAGGGCGCTCGTGTAGCCCTCGCCGTAACGGCGGGCGCTACTCTCCTCCTCCTCTCTCCGCTCAGTGACTGCGGGTGTTGGGCGCCTCCTCTCCACTTCGGGCGGGAGAAGCTCTCGCTCGCGTAGCGGGCGCTCCGCATTCCGACGCGTGAGGGCGCTCGTGTTGCGGCCGCGTAGCGCGGGAGGGTATTAGTCGAGCGCGCGCCGTCGTCGAGAGCGGTCGCTGGACCTGCATCTCGATAACGATGATGGCGGACCGGGCAACGGTACCAGCAATAACGAGTGAAATATCTTTCTTTGTAGTTGTGTGCGTGTGTGTGATCTCTCGACTACTCATTAAGATCACGATATCCACCGTAATCGCGCAATCAACAACCGTGCATTCGCACTTACACACTCTCCCCCTCGGGGAAGTGCGAGCGAATTTTTTTAAATGCAGAGCATTTCAGTAACTCACGATGTCACCCGCGTTGGCGTCCGTAGTCCGCACGCTCACTGCGCATGCGCGTCGAGTCGAGGCGATAGCGAACACTCTCTCGCGAGGGGCATTGGATTGGATTCGAACACACTCTCGCGAGGGGCATTGGATTGGATTGGATTGGATTGAATTAAAGTGGATTGTGTTGGATTGTGTTGCGTCATAGCCGCGGCATGTTGCGTCATAGCTGCGGCAGACGCGCTGGGGCCGGCGCATGTGCAGTACTCTGTCTTCCTCGGTTTCCTCTCCTTCGGGCGCGCTGCGCATATAACCGGTGTGCTGTTCTCCGGCGAAGCAACATCCGCGCTTGGCTCAAACACCTAGAGTCCACGCCGCCTTACAAGTACGCCAACGTCGTCGACTGGGACCGGCTGACGCAGTCACCTCAACGTATGTAAGCAGCGGAGCGCGCGTTCGGAATTCAGTCAAGGGCGTCTTTGCTTGGCTTTCGCTTGACGTGACGCCTTGCTTGACTCGAGTAGATGCGACGCATTTGCTCGAGTTCCCCCCGTGGGGAGATGCGGGCGGCTTTTTCGTAAAACCCTCAAACTGGTCAGGGAAAACACCCTAATAGTCGTCGGAGATTTCAACGCTCACCACACCGAGTGGAGCTATAAACGGGACAAGATTAAGGTGTGAAACCTCTGGCTCGATGCGCATAGAGAGGGCGGCAACTTGATCACTGACCCTACACGGCCCACCCGCATTGGAAACAGCGTGAGTGGCGATACTACTCCCGACCTCGCCCTCACGAAAAACACTCGCAAAGATGCCACTTGGTTCAACAGTCAAGAAAACCTCGGCAGTGACCACTACGTCGTCGTCATTGGGGTCGAATTCAGGGTCACTAAATACCCGCATGGTAAAAACTCCTCCTTAACGATTGAGACGCCTTCCGCAAAATACGGGCCGCCGAACGTACCTCATCTGAAGTTTCGGGCAGCCCTGCCACGATGGGAGTAGCAAGGTAGTCGCCGTCAGGAATGACGGTAGACTTACTGAGGGGGACATTAGTGGCGGCCTGACTCGGCAAGCGAATGTGTCTGGACGAGCACAGGCGTGGCGAGGAGGAATCGGCAGTAATCGGCAGCTCAAGACGAAGAAGGCCTGTAGAGCCATCGATGAGTGCTGCATGCTCTGTCAAGAAATTACGGCCAAGGATCACGTCTTGAGGACATTGGTCCAAAACAGAGAAAAAAAACAATGGTATCGTGGCCGGCGATGGTGACACGACAGGTGCACATACCAGCGATCGCCGTGTACCACCATCGGCAACTTGAACATGTGAAAGGGCAGGTGTGAGGACCTTTCGCAAGCTGGTCCGTAGATTAGCACTCATAACGGAAATATGCGCACCTGTATCAATCAATGCCCGAACAGGCACGTCATCACCTTTCACGTCATCACCTTTCACCTCGTGGGCAGCCTCAAAAGAGGGTTTTCGGTCGGGCTCGGGAATGAACATCACCTCTGGGAGCTGCACTCACTGGTTTTCTTAGTCGAGGCGTCCGTAGTTGGTCGGCGACGTAGAGCGGCGGGGCTGCGGAGAACGAGACTGTCGACGCTGGGGTGACGGGGAACGGCCAAGTCGGGGGGCTGAGTAGACGGCATCAGCGGCAGTGCGTTGCTGGTAGCTGGTAGAAGAGCGGTTCGTTGCAGACTGCGCGACACGGTCGTTCCAAGCGATTCGGACGGAAGAAAACCAGCGACTCTGGCAATACCGGGCAACGTGACCAACACGCCTCCAGTTAAAGCATATCGGCCGGTCATCGGGTGCTTTCCATGGAGGCAGGTTCCCTTAAGACCGTAGCGAACACTCTTGGCGTAAAAAGGTCGGGGACGAATGAGCTCGCACATAATGATTGCATGGAGCGGCGTTGGGGGGAAACTGCCGACCGACAGGATTGCTCATGTGGCAGGCTGGCTGCAAGCCCATGCAGGAAATTCCGTCGCTCACAACTGCTTGTATGATGGCGACTGTCGGAAGATGGATGTCAGCGAAGGAGTGGTGTGGGCATTTCCTACCCTTAATCCTTGCCAATAAGGAATCGAATAGAATAGAATAACGCACCTTCGTTATTCTCACTGCTCTCGCGCAGCACCGAACTGCCCTGCCGAGAGACTCTGCCCAAAACGAGTTTGAGAGCGAGCCACGACTCTCGCCGCATGTTTACGTTGTCAGTAACTTCACAGGGAAGCGATACCTTTCATAGTGCAGGGGGTTTATTACGCGGACAACCACGATACAAACGCTACACTGCACTACGCACCTAGCCCCTGGGGCATACATCCGTCAGCGTGTGCCGAGCCAGTAGTCGGCTAGCAGTTAGCGTCCGCCGGCGCTGGTCGGCCGCAACGCTCGCTGACATAGGGAAAGGGGGCTCCCTGTGGCCGCTACACATTTCAAACCACTGGACTCGACCAAGCGGCATCGGCTCTCGTACGCTGACCTTATACACCGCAAGCCGACCCGGCGCGGACGCGGGGGCAACCCACCAAGGAGTGGAATATGCCCGCGGAGACTCGCCGGACTCCCTAGATAAACGCACTGACGCAAATCAAGGTATGCGCAAATGACACGGCGGGTGCGGTGACCCACGGAAGTTGGAAACAACGGCCAATGCAAGAAACGGCCAAATGTGGCCGAAAGGCATTTACGTAGCGGGCGATCACTGCGCGTCCCAAGGGCGGTCTCCCCGGGAGTCTCCTTCGCGCATCCCCTGTCGCCTCGTAGGGAGAAGAGGGAGGCGCGCGAGTATCACCCACGCCCCACCAAGGAGGAGTACGTCTCTAGCGCCTCCTTGGCCCGTTTGGAGCTTGGCCCCCACAGTGGTGACCGGAGTCATAGCCTCTACCTCGCGCCGGATGATACGGGTCACCGTGTCTGCACTGGTTTCTGGCGGCGGTGGGCGCGGTAGTGAAACTGGGCCCTCACATGATGACGTTGCGCGGAATTGGAAAGGCGCATAAATTTCTGAGTGCCTTGATTGCTTTCCGCTTGTTCGAAGCGTTTGTACTCATTCAAAACTGAGCTTGCAGTGCAGCAGTCTTTGCACACGAGCAAACTGAAGGCATCATCTGCTATTCCTTTCAAAATGTGGTCACCTTTATCCTGCTTGGACCTGTAGTCCAACTATTCGCAAAGGGCCAGTACGTCTAGAATGTAGGCTATGTACGCCTCAGTTGACGTCTTCACTCGCGACGCAAGCTGATTTTTGGCGGTGAGCTGGCGAGCAGATTTTATTTATTTATTTATTTGGTACATACTGCAGGCCCAGTTTGGGCCCAAGCATGAGGGGCGATACAGCACTTACAATACACGCAAATACGCAGATACATACACGCAGATACATACATGCAGATACATACATGCAAATACACGCAGATGACTTGCCAAAGAGCTTTACCATCTCCGCCTTGCAGCTGTCCCAACTAGTAAGTGTGGGTCCTTTGGTATTTTTACCACGTCTTTCCTTCCCCGTTCAGGTGGAACGACAGGTTAGCCAGCATAATTAAGGGTTGGTTCCCACGATTGTGGGCACTCACACGCTCGTAGAGACTAACCCAGTCCTCTACGTCGACATTGTTGGTGCTGTAAAAGAAACCTGGGTCTCAAGGGTGGCTCACGATAACAATCAGCGTAGCGGCGCTGCGGGGTACAGAAGGTGGTGCCACCGTGGTGCCTTTTAGGTGATGCCCGGTTCGAAGATCCGTGATCAGGACCTGTGAGCCAAAGATGTCCAGGTATCACGAGGCCACGGAAGGGGTGGGTAAAGCAGGACGGGGCCGAAACACCACTCTTCTCGAAATGATGCGCGGTAGTACGGTATTTACCGAAGGCACAGTATGATTGAGTAAGTGCCGTCGAAGCAAGGGACCGAACTCCACGTGCGTCCCACTCAGCGTATTCTTCCTGTCTTGATATGATGTCTCGTAACAATATTATGAAGACTAGGTATAATCAAATATCCGAATGCAATCATGTTGTTTTCAGTGCTGTGCACTGTGGCATCCCTTTTAATTCTTGAAAGCTAATGAATTGTTGGGTATAACAATTTCTGTTGGCTATAAGAAATCATTTTACCATGACCAAAATTTTGTGCAATGGTCGCATCACCGAGAAGGTAACAAGTTTAGGGGTGTCATGTAGACCAAATACAAGTTTGACTGACCTCATTTTATACACAAACTTCGCTGAAATAAGCTACATAATAAAAAAAAATGCAATGGCCATGCGACCCGCTAGCTAAGGCCGGCAAAACCAAACGCAAATTAGCAGGGCTTATAAGCTTGTGGACAGAGCTCTTTGCGCTTACATTCAGTGCACAAGTTACGAAACTTCACATAAACACAAAAGTACGGATGCGTTATGATGTTGGTACTGCGCGCACTATGCTGTTTTAGCTCCACAGCACTGCGGTGCATTGGGATTGTCGAACCCGACACTGGCCGATTGGCACAATGTTCTCACGTTACCATATTTGTCGAGCGAACACCATGCTTCAAGAAACGATTTCCTAGCTTAAAAGGAGTGTAATGGCTTCCGAACACCCTTATTCAATTATACTACAATTTGTGTGCTTGTTAAAAGTTGAGTGTGTATGTATACTCTCTATTTTTAATAGTTGAAGTTGACGTTTTACATGCCAAAGCTAAACTTTGGCCATCCAGGGCACCGAATATGGAGGCGAGCAATCAGTGCAGACAAAGAATTTTCTTCTTGCTTTTGAACATTTCTTGCTACTTGGGAAGGAAGGTATGACTGGGTGTCTTGTACTTCACCAGCGCAGTTATGCATGTAAGCATCTTGCATTTGGCAGTGCAATTACATATGTATGATGGCCTTAATCAACAGCTGAACACCTTTTTTACAACCCTTTCAACACCCTGCCAAAATCCAAGGGTGTTGGAGTTGGTCAACACCCTTTTTTCTACAGAAAAGTGTGTAGAGCTACCAATTGGGGTGTTAGAATTCAAGAAAAAAGGTGTAATGGGCTCCCAACACCAGTTTTCCATTTAAACTACACACTTTTTGGCAGAAAAGGGCGTAAAAAACATGCGTAGTCCGAGTTCGACGGAATACCGTCTGGTCAGGTAAAAGCATGGTTGTGACGATGAAACGTAGGTCACTGACCAAGTCAAAGACTTGGTCAGTGACCTACGTTTCATCGTCACAACCAAAAAACATGCGAAATCCGCTTCAATAAAAAGTTTGTATTTCGCGCGTTCGTTTTTCGCACTGCCTTGATAGTAGTTCGCGTCGCATCTGACAGATGGCGCCACCAGTCCATGGCGCGCGCGCCGCTCGTGGGACCTTGTTCTCGGCGGTTGTACTCGGTCTTTGCAAGAGGTAGCGTCAACATCCCCCTCGCGAGGGGCACAATCGAATGCAGAGCATTTCCGGGGGCGCACGACGTAAGTAGTTTTCGTTACGTTAATGTTGTTGCACTTGTGGCAACTGCTGACGAGAGAGCGCCCGTCAGCACTAATTTGAATGAGTCAAGGATATAAGGCGTGTCCGTAGCCTTCCATTCTCTGTCGGCTTTGTGGCGCCGTGGGTAGAGCGTTGCGTACATTGCGTCCCGCCCGCGGGGTCGAGGGATCGAAACCTGGCGACGGATTGTAGTTTTTTTTATATAGTAGGGACAACGACGGTGCGGACTACGGACGCCCACGCGGGTGACATCGTGAGTTACTGAAATGCTCTGCATTTAAAAAAAGCGAACCAGGTACAAATACGGTCAAAAACAAAGGCCGAAAACGGTCCGCCGTGGTATGGTGGCGCCATCTAAGCTGACTAATAGTAAACAAGGCTCCCCAAGCATGGCCTCCGCGATAGGCTGCCGGAGGCGCGCTGTTGCTCCGGCAGTCCTAATCGGCGCGTCTCCCAGCAAAAACATGTATTTGGCTACCTCCGCAACGCGTCGCGAGGTGGCGGTGTTAGCCGAAGGCTCGGCAGCTTGCCCCGACTCCCCTGGCAGGCTTTGTGGGGCCTGAGTTGCTGCTTGTTTTCACGGCCGGAATTCGCGTAACTGTGTTGCAGCTTTTTTGTTGAGCTGACAAACCGAACTACCGGGTCATGAAGTCCGCTTGTCTCAGAAGCTTCGAGGAACAGCACTGAAAAGTTAATCGCGCTGTACGTGATTGCTGCGCTTGATCGGTGCAGGACGTTTCCGTGCGGACATTCAGGTGCGCGGATATTTGTGCGAAAATTTCTCGGCTACAGATTATAGGGTTATTGCTTGTTGCAATAGCGGTTATATTTTTATTTCCGCATAGGGTGGGTTGTGGACAACAATCGAGCGCAATGGTTGCATTTTTATATTGGCGCCGTGTTTGATTTTGCCAGTTATTTTTAGAAGTTGAACATTTGTATATTTTTGCTTGATACCTCGTCCAAGGAATACCTGGTATGCAGCCTATTGATTATATTCTTACACACATGCCTTTTTTGAATTTACAACATTTCCATTTATATTCGCTTTTTGCGCCGTGCAACTCAGCTAACAATTAGCCGCCTTTTACGATGGTGTTATTCCTTCTTTATTCAGTTTTTTTCTGAACGAAAGACACACTGTCTATATCTAAAGAAAGCACCATTACAAGAATTCGGTTTTCCCCAAAAACGCAGAAAATCTTACGAGGAGTTTTATACAGGTTGTGCGCTGACACACTAAAATGATTTTGCAAACACCGTTGTCGCCACCTTTTTTTTCATAAGGACAAGTGTCGCATATTTTCGATTTGAAGAACGGGTCTCTGAAAACAGCTGCAGTGTATACATGTCCAAAGCAAACATGAAACCTGTCAGCATTGCTTTACACATGGACGGGATTCGATATAAGTAATTGAAAATGTAAATGTCTTTTTCCTGGGTCCAAAATAGGGAACATTAGGCTTGCCTGTGGTCACCGAAATACGTTTAAGAATACAATGAAGTGGGGTGCACGTGACTTCAAGTTGTTTTATTTGTTGCGACTGAAATTGAAACTGTAACTTGCTTAAAGCACATGTGTAGAACAGATTGCCATATCTTTGAGGCTATTGCTCAACGTAATACTCTTTAAACGTGTTAATCCTAAAAATATGACGGGTGCTTCCACCCAACAGGCAATAATTCGAAGGCCAGATAAGAGCGCAGCCATCCTTCGTGCGTATGACGCGATCGCGCCCCGCGCTCTACTGAACTGCATTGACCATGCAGATTATATAAAGTACGTAAGCCTGGATAAGAAATACCTGAAAAATATTCACCTTTTAGCGAACCGAACGTTATTTAAGCACCTGAAATTTTCCATTCGTAGTAGGGAATATTGTCCGTGTGTCGAAGGCGTCCTGCGGAACATGTTAAAGAAGTCGCATAGCTGCAGTCGTAGGTAAAATAAATTCATTATTATCAGGTTCTATGAGTGGCTTTGCACACATAACATCAGCTTTGCTTTTTTTTATTGCGATGCGAAGCGCGAAAGTTGACGAAACGCGATTTCGAGAAGCGTTGCAGCATACCCGGCTTTCGTTTCAACCTCGGCTCCGCGCGCCGCGGTGCGGCGGAAAACGGCGAAACGGCCTCTTCGGAATTACGCTCTCCCCGGCTAATTTTGACGGCCGGAGCAACGGCGCGCCGCCGGCAGCTGATCGCGGAGGCCGTGCCCCAGGACATACGATGTAATTGCAGACGTCACTAAAACACATTATTTGGCGGGAGAATCCTAATATTACCTTAAATTGATTATTTCGTCAATGAAGAAGGCATCTTCAGTTTCCGGACAAGCGCTGGAGGTACTACAAAACACGAAATTTTTCGAATAAAAGAAACTTTTGTATTATCTGCATGGCCCCTTTGAGTCTCAGTCGGAGCCTCTTCTGACAATACAGGAAGGGACAATATGTCGTAGCAATGAACAGTAGGTTACATGGTACAGTAAGTGCACCATAATGATTTTCCTCATATACAGCTGTAAAAAGTGAGCCAAAGATGCCATGAACCTTTAATTTCGTTCTTATAAGTCCTGCGAGAGATGTGCGGTTACTGGAGCATTACGTGCGTGATGCACGTATTCTAACATGTGAGGCGTCCCGTCGAATATTATTTTCCCACTCTGTGAATGTTAATTACATGGCCAGGGTATCCGTAAAGGCGGAGACCGGGTGAAGCCCGTCTTATCTCTTGGGTCAGCTGGGAGCGGAAGATAAGGACAAGAAAGGCTTTCTAATATCCTATACCAAGACAGACTTAGAAGCGAATATGACAGTAGCATAAATCGAATAATTTCCGCTGTTGAAAATCACCTGCATTTAAAATAGGGTGTGCTTCAGCAGTATAAAACCTGCGAATCGCTCATAAAGATGATGCGGATTATTCCAGTTATGTAGAAGATGCTAGTTTTCCTTGCACGTTGTGTTATTCGGTTGGCACGCTTACCGCTCAGTCGTGGCGGCAGCACAGATACAATTTTTTTATAAATCCGGGGCAAGTGTCACAATTTTTCTGAATAGGTATATTTCTCTGCAAAAAACGGTTGTTTCAATTATTGTGCCTAGCAATGTCTTTCTGGTGGAACTTCAGTAGGGTGGGGATTTACGTTTCTAATTAGTATATAGACGCTGCTTGCCTGCAGGATACCTTTCATACATTCAATACCATTTAGGGAGGTGAATAGGGAAAACAAACCAAATACGTTGGCACTTACCATATTCCTATTTTGTGACGTAGTGACGGGCAAGTCAGGGTATTGGCCGCAATGGTTCCTCTGCAAACATTTATCTCTAAGCAATCTTATTTCCGGAACAAATAAGTTAGATCGAAAGCCGGTTCATGACGGGACCACAGTGGCTCGCGTTGATAAAAAAAAATTAGGGCAGTAATAGTTTTCTTTAGGAAAAATTGTCAAGCTTTAACACGTTATGTTGTTTTTCTTTCGGAAACTAGCTCAAATAAAAAAATTGGCTCCCTTTTTATGAAGTACTATCAAATTCACAAAATTTATTTATTAGTGTGAGCGATTTTTAAGCATTCTGAGGCATTAACGCATTGCTAGTAGTCAACTGAGAAAATCACAAAATCCCAACGTGAAATCCCCCAAAACAGCCTATACTGAAATATTTTGCTGTTATACTTATGCTGAGGGCGTATTATTAAAGCATGCTGATAATTAAATTAAAGCATGCAGATTGGTGCTCACTGGATATTTCATGTTGCATATAGGTCAGGTAAATGTTTTCTCTCCTTACCGTTATCGTGTTAAATTTGGTTTATTGCTTCAGGTGGTGTCTCGAAAGTATGACTTAATAGCTAGCGCATAACGGAAATGCAAAACATTCAATACGCGACCAACAATATTAACGGCACCTCAAAATTCTCAACAAGAGTTTAAAATTTTCAGCAGATCTCAATCGCTTGCTTCACCTTACCTCGCTCGGGGATGCATCATCTCCCCTCCTCCATGACGCTAGATCATTACGGAGCGTCCAACCGCGCTAAATAAACTAACCACCGACACTAGCTCGACCACGTGCTCCCAGAGCCGCCATGACACGTCGGGCATATGATTAACCGGAATCACATGCAATTCCTGCAAACACCTTTTCCGCTGCGCACAGATAATACACTACACAATACTGCCGTCGCGAGGTGCCTGCAGGCAAATAAAAAGAAAACTCCACATCGGCGCCAAGGTGAGCGCCCAGTCAATGGGATTGCGCAATCGATACTGTAAGCACTGCATTCTTTCACGGGGAATTTTGCAAAGTTCTCTGGCACAGGGGACCAATTTAGAAGCTAGGTAGCTTAGCCAATTTCTTCAACCTATAATATATGCGCCTCTATAACATCACTGTATACGCTATACTTTACTTGTTCCACCGCGTGTCATCGAAAGTGTACGCATGAAAAGAAATACTGTATTCTGGTATGGGTATTTCATGCGCGAATTAAAAAAAAGCGTCCCGAATCAACTGCGCCTGCAGGGGAAAAAACATTCGCGTGCGATGGAAAACAAAATTAAAAAGCTTGGCTGTGCGCGGCTTTGCACGAAACAGTGCCGTTCCAAATTGATCATGAATCCTCCACAACGCCACCTGCTGTGCAGGGCCTGCACTAACAAACTAGCCGCTGGCCGCACTTTGTGGCCGCGCCTGCTACAGAAAGAAAGGAAGAGCGAACGTCTTCCTCGCTCTATCTAGCCGCGCAACCAGCCGGCAGCGGCGACAGCAGCGCCCCTGCTCCGGAAAGGGGAGCGGTGGCCTAGAAAATGCTGACAAAAACTGTTTATGATACGTGGAAAGGGTAATTCTAAAAATGTAGCGAAAAGAAAAAAAAAGAATCGCAAACGTCATGCTTGTTCATATCAGAAGCCACACCACCGTGCCGGACCGTATCATATCACAGGTGTAAATTAACCGACACGTGTGTACAGAATTTACCCATTGGCCATTTAGAACCGACTCCCACTTCCAAAAGTTGATTCTTTTGTGAACAGCGCCAAGGACTGTACGCTGACGCACATTTCATCCGGCTTGGCTGCCGGATGATTCGCCGCATCGACTGGTTTCGCGCGCATCCAGCATGCTGACTTCGGCCTCCCCGTAACTTCCGTTTCGTGAGTCCGCGAACAGCTTTTTAGCTAAGCAGGTACATGGGAGCAAAACTAATGCCCTCATTTGCTACCTCAGTTTATTATTTTCCGCACCACGTGATTTTGAGGGATCAACATTAGTTTGTGATCATTTCATATTGTGCGCTACCTTTGACACACAGTTTGAATTATCATTTTAAGAGTCCTGCATCCCACATGTGTTTCTTGGTGTATAAGGTTTTAATTGGGTATAGACACATAGCTAGGAGAGTTTATTATTTTTTTTTCAGTCTTGTATTCTAAGGGACAAAAGAGGATGCTTGCTTGCGCTGGGTGTTACCTGCTGTTGGTCGGTTGAAAGTTGCAAGCTACATAACGATCAAGGACCGGTGCTGAGAAACGATCGAGGCCGGAAAAAAGGGGTGGAGCTAGTGCCAGCTAACTTTATTCGTGCATGTGAGAGCAGTCCCACAAGCAGATACACAACCAACATAAAGTATACTATTGCAGCATTAAAAATTCATAGCTGTATGGCATTGTCAGGATCATACAACTCATGAATAGATGCAAATGAAAGGTAAATGAACACTAGAAATAAACTACGATTCTTGTACCGTATAAAATTTCATGCTTCTCGTCATGTTCCCTTCTCGTGCAAGACACCGTGTTTTCAACGAGGCGCCGTACGTTGAGTAAAGGAAGATGGGGCAACCGCGAGGTTAGCACAATTGTTACAGAGAAGGCAGACTCTGCTCCTCTGCTGCAGTAGTTTTTGTGCTGACAAACATAGATATTTTCAACATTTCTCGCAAAGAAAAATTATCTCACTCTCATATTCCATAACGAATGCTCGTGCCCCTTTTTATGAGAGTTGCCAGATTTCTACAGGGATTTCTAAAGGGACAAAGGGATAAAAGGGATAAAGGGACCGCAAGTGATTTCTAAATAAACCGGCGCAAACAAATTAAATTTTGCACTAAAATGTCCGGAGTCTGAAAGGTGGCGAAATGTAGTGTCTAAAGGTGACACCACCTTACTTGCCCAAAAACGTCCGTCGATATGAACGCATGATTCAAAAAGCGAAGGAAAGAATAGGAAAGCTTGTACATTATTGTTGTGTTGGCCGGGGACAAGTGTTTAAACACCTCTTTAAACCAGACGTGCAGTTAAAAGCATGTTGCAGCACGGCTCAGTAGCATAGTTGCCAGCCTTCCTTTTAGCGGGACATCCAATGGATGGAGATAAAAAAATTACGTTTTGAAAATTCCTAGGGCACTGTCAGCATAATGATTTCGGGTACGGTTGTTCTTGAGTAACTCCTTTTAATTGAATTAAAAGAATATACTCTACCAAAAAGTGTTGTCGGTCTATTAGGGAATTCGGCAAGCAAGCTACAAAATCACTAAAACGTCGCAAATGCCTGCTAGTAAGGTTCCAGAAACAATCAAATAGTTCACTGCAACAAGTGTCTTAAGTATGACTTACGTAGATGGAATAGTTATATACCAAGGTTTTCCAGAAGCCAAGAACACTCAAAGGAACGTTGGCAAGAATTTAACAGTGTGACGGTTGCAATCCGGTTTTGTTGACAACGGATTCTTTGTTGCCAAATGAGCACTTCGGAGGCTATCATTTAACCATTTAGGAAATTGCAAGATTTCTCGCCATACGCTGACCATTGACATTTTACTATTTTGCACTGCCCTTTGCAGGTATGTCACGAAATGAGCGGTTACGACATCTCTGGCCATCACCAGCATGGAGGTTTTGCCTATGAGTACGCAACAAATGCAACAGCCCAGGCTCTGGTAAGAAAAATCAGCATCCTGCTTATAACAGAAACTTTAAAGGTGTCCCGAAATGCGCTTTGAGCACACTGAACGAACACGCGAATCTTTAGGTTGGGCGGTCAATGTTATCTGTGCCATGTAAAGTTTTTTTTAATGCATCGTTAAAGCTCACACTTTCGTTGAAAGTTCTTGCCACACTCAACACCATTTTTTGGGCCCCACCATTCCAACGTATCCACGTCATACATTCTCTCATGTGCGTCACGAAGCCCCAATCCTGCAACAGAGTGCTGTAATCCTACTACCACACTGCTTTGTCTCGCACTTCCGGGGAAGAGAAGCGTCGTCTGCTCAGCGTCGACGGTTCGCGGGGGCAGCTTTGGTTAATTACCGCTTGCACTCTTAAAGGTCCACACACATGCACGCGTAAAACCGACGTACTCACTCAACGATAACCCGGCGTAAGCGCATAAGGAACTGGCGTTCTCCGGCTGCCGCCGAATGAATTACTACGCGCTGGTTACGCCCAAGTCACAGCCCGGTAGACATGGAGAAAAGATAAGCGTTCACCAGACATCAACGCAAACTTTCAGGCGCGCGGTGTTGACATAGACCTCCGTCGGTGATGTCATCTGGCGGTCTGGTGGCATAACATGACAGCAAATCGATAAATAAGCTAACATTACGATTGATAATGTGGTAAAACGAACTAATTTGTAAATTACTGAGGGCAAACAAAAACAACTAAAAAAACACGCGAAGCAACGACCAACTATGGGAGCAAGGCAGTTTACGCCAAATGTAGTGGATGGTTTTGTGCCTGCCAAGTATGCATACTAATCTTTACAGATTTTAGTGTCCTAACAACTGTCTTACTGTTTTCCTGTATTAAGTATACGTTCTTTTCTGAGAATAGGTATTATTTCTTTTATTTGAGTTAAAATGTAGTTTAACTGGTCGCCACAAAGCTGAGTCCGGGTAGTCGAGCCACACTGCGCGGCGCATTTGTTTAAGCGCGTTGCGGCGACAAGTGGTTACTCGCACTCTCGTTGGTCAGCGTAAAAACTGCGGCATGTGTCGCCGCAGGCGTACGTCCTTGCGAGTACGTCGATTTGACGCGTGCCATCTGGTTGGGCTTTAACGCCATCGTGTTCGTCCATATTTCTATTTTTTACTGTATTACCACGCTTCTCGTTAAGGGGCGTTTGCAAGGCCGACACGGCGACAACACGACGGTGACGCCGACTTCCGAGTTGGCAGACCGACTTGTTGCATGACCCGGACGGTGACACGAACACGTTGGCCGATGGAAAGTCGGCGTGGTGTCACTGGCTCGCTAACCTAAGAAGCCGACAACAGCGAGTTTTAGCTGACCGTTTTTCACCGACCTTTTCGCTCCGATAGCAAGCGGGAGCGCCACTGCCCATGCGTGGCGCGCTTGGCCGCGAACGGCATTGGCTCCGGTTGCGCCGAGAGGGCCGGCGACACCGGAGCGGACCGTCGAAAACGGTCAGCTAAAACTCTCATATATCGATATAAGTTCTTAGCGTAAAGCGTAAAATAACAGTACGGCAAGCGCTTTCGCGGCCGCTGTACTCACGTATAGCACGGAAAAAACACTTATTTTGCCGCGACCCCACCACTTGAGGATGGCAGATACCCGAGAGAACTCCTTCAAGGCAGGCGTCTGATATCTAATGTGCACCGACACCTTGACGTTAGGTCCAGGGCGCTCAGATGCATCGTCAGTAATGCAACGGAAAATGTTTATCACCCTTGGATAAAGGGCCGTTCGTAAGTCTTACGGACAGGAACTGTGGTCTAAAGTTCTCCGAGCTGCTACAAAGCAAAAACAAAAGATAAGCGGTTATGTAGACGTAACACGGCACTTTGAGATTCGGCAGCAGTATGCAGTAGGTGTAAGTGATGACGATTAAGGTTCGCCCGACAGTGCGTTCGTTGCAGGGCGCGGACCCTGTAACTGCAGCACAGCCCGTTCTGGCACCTCTTCCAAGGCCGGGCACTGATCTTGAGGAGGCAGGGTCGAGTAGTCAAGCCACCACAGCGGCTTAATCACGAAGAGGGCTTAACCAAGTAACCCGAATACTTGTCTTTTAATGCGTAGCATTCTTTGCCGAATACCCCACACAGCAAGGCCGTGTAACACCCTGAATTTCCACAAAAATGCAGATATCGGGAAGTTCAAACTATAATCGCTATAATACCGTAAATGGAGATAACTGGTCACACAAATTCTGAAAAACTAAAAGATAAGAAAATTTAAAAAAATTACGAAAAACGGCGGAACGTATAACTCCCTGCATTCACGCAATAATGCAGATTTCGCGAACGTTTCACCCGTATTCGTTATAAAACAAAATTTTTAAAAACTACAAAAGAAAAATACCAAGAATTACGGAAACCGGCGAACCCCGTAGCGCCTTCATTTTCACAATAATACAGATTTGGGGAAAGTTCCCAAATGTAGTTTTATGTCAGCTTAAATGGAGGTAATTTTTCGAATGAAATTTTTAGACAGTAAAAAATGAGACTATGAAGCAATTACGAAAAAAGGCAAACCGTATAACGCCCTGGATTTCCACAAGAATGCCGATTTCGTGAATGTTCAATTTCTAATGGTTATAATAACTTAAATGGAGACAATTGGTCAGACAAGAGTAACAAAAAACCAAAAAGTTGGCTATAGGAAACTCACTCTGAAGACAAGCGGCATAAGAATGCTACGCATTTGTAGATAATTCTCTCAATTTCTGCAAAACTTTTTATCCCCCCTGAGAGTGTACCAGTCATGCGCTGTCCGCCCTACACACTAAACATTTTAAATGCAGAGCATTTCAGTAACTCACGATGTCACCCGCGTTGGCGTCCGTAGTCCGCACCGTCGTTGTCCCTACTATACAAAAAAAAAAAACTACAACCCGTCGCCAGGTTTCGATCCCTCGACCCCGCGGGCGGGACCCAATGTACGCAACGCTCTACCCACTGCGCCACAAAGCCGCCACGGAATGGAAGGCTACGGACACGCCTTATATCCTTGACTCATTCAAATTACTGCTGACGAGCGCTCTCTCGTCGGCAATTGCCACAAGTGCAACAACATTAACGTAACGCAAACTACTTAACGTCGTGCGCCCCCGGAAATGCTCTGCATTTGATCGTGCCCCTCGCGAGGGGGATGTTGATGCTACCTCTTGCAAAGACCGAGTACAACCGCCGAGAATAAGGTCCCACGAGCGGCGCGCGCGCCATGGACTGTTGGCGCCATCTGTCAGATGCGACGCGAACTACTATCAAGGCAGTGCGAAAAACGAACGCGCGAAATACAAACTTTTTATTGAAGCGGATTTCGCATGTTTTTTACACCCTTTTCTGCCAAAAAGTGGGTAGTTTAAATGGAAAACTGGTGTTGGGAGCCCATTACACCTTTTTTCTTGAATTGTAACACCCCAATTGGTAGCTCTACACACTTTTCTGTAGAAAAAAGGGTGTTGACCAACTCCAACACCCTTGGATTTTGGTAGGGTGTTGAAAGGTTGTAAAAAAGGTGTTCAGCTGTTGATTAAGGCCATCATACATATGTAATTGCCTGCGAAATGCAAGATGCTTACATGCATAACTGCGCTGTGAAGTACAAGACACCCAGTCATACCTTCCTTCCAAAGTAGCAAGAAATGTTCAAAAGCAAGAAGAAAATTCTTCGTCTGCAGTGATCGCTCGCCTCCATATTCGGTGCCCTGGATGGCCAAAGTTTAGCTTTGGCATGTAAAACGTCAACTTCAACTATTAAAAATAGAGAGTATACATACACACTCAACTTTTAACAAGCACAAAAATTGTAGTATAATTGAATAAGGGTGTTCGGAAGCCATTACACTCCTTTTCTAAAGTTCCAACGCCCTACGTTGTAGAGTTACTCTTGTGAGGTGAAAGGGCGTTCACCGACTACAACCCCTTTGGTTTTCTGGAGGGTGTTAAAACGTGTGAAATAGCTTTTACAGTTGCAAAAAAACAGCGGCGCTGGGGGGGTCGACCTATACTTTTTGCGGTGTTGGTAATTTTTGGTAGGTTTTACTAGGCTTCCCTAATTTCTGTTAGGTTAGGCGATGTTCGCGCTAGCCTAGAGTAATTGCTGAGGGGTAATGTCAAGTTTCGCCGGATTTTACAAGGCTGTTCCAGTGTGTACCCCACAGTGACAGCGGATCCAAGGGGGAAACAACATATGTCGACCCCGAGCTCCGCTGTTTCTATAGCCTTGCACCACTACTGCCAGGTGGGCCCATTTTTTTGCGTTTTGGTGTCCCCAAAAGACTAACATCTTTAGAATGGTATAGTAAGAGGTTCACATACGCAGGCGCCCCTTGTGCTCACGCTACAACAGGCTCGATAGCTGGATTCCCAATTTGCGGTGGTGCACCGCGCTTACAGGCGGCATCTCAGGCAGCACAGGACTGTTCGGCCTTACTCAAGCCGGTGTACGTTGGACGGTGATTTTCTGCCCGGCCTTTCTCCGGCAACCATATTTCTGCCCGTGTCCAAATGTGGGCCTTTTGGCCGTATACGGCAGTACTCCCATCACTGTCCAACAGCCAGTGTCCGTCGGCCAGTCGACCGGCTTACGTTTATACGGCCAGATTCAAACCGCAGGGCTCCGGCCATCCCAAAGCCACCCGTGTGCGGCCGAAGTACGGCCACCGGAGGACAGCCGAGATGCGGTCGTCGGACTCCAGCCGGACTAAAGCTGCCGGAAAATTCGGCCGTGCTACAGGCATTGTAGTTCAGCCACAGTTCGTTAACTGTACTGAGGCCGGTGGACGGCCACTGCATGCAGCGCAAGCAGATGACTCAATCGCGCTGTCCAGCAGCACAAAACCAGCATTATGGTCCACTGCACCCACATCAAAGTGAGCCCGCGCGCAACCACCAGCCGTCCAACCTTCAGCGGAGCCTGGCTTAATTATCAGCGTCAGTTTACACCAAAATTAATTTATTCGACAGTGCTCACAAATGGTCGTTCCTTTATTTGCTATGCCTCTTTTACTGTCGAATACAGCAAATATTCATTTCTTTGAAGAGCTGGAATAGATTTATTGTCCAGGTCCTGATATCTTCTGTGGGGCTGCTTACCTGTAATAAACAAGGAAGGACGGGGGGGAAGGGGGTGGCGGGCGGAAGGCGCAATGCTTTAGTGTGTTGAATTTCACAAAGATGAAAGTGCCGCTTTTAGGCAATTTCTGTTCAGACAATACTTTCATGCTCCGACTAAATCACTATTTTTACAACAGCTGCTCCACCACTTTTTTTTGTATATAAAACCGGTGCGAATGCCTTTACGTAGCGGTTCGCTACTCCACAAAACACTCAGCAGCATTCAATATAATTTACTTCGCACAAAAAGTATGTCCAGTATTTGCCCATTTTTCTTGCAAAGAAATTTTCTACTCGATCAAATTTTCTGGTGATCTTTCACAGGGCTGATCCTAGAAGAGATCAGAGAAGTACTTTCAGTTTCAATATAATTTTATGTTGTTTTCATGAGTTACGTGCACACTCCTTAATAGTCCAAAAGAAGTTATGTTTCCTCTAAAGTCGTACTACGTTAAGAAAATTCTAGACGTGTTGCGAATGACGCCATAATTCAGATGGCTGCAGTTGTATCCTTCTGCGTTCACGCAAGGAAAGGCGTAAGACAAGAGTTTCATATTTTTCTTTCAAACAAATAACTTAGCAATTGTAGTATTCATACAGAAAACCTTGCATACTGCAACAAATAAAGCAATACATATTTCATTGGTCAAGTTTGAATGCGTAGGGTTCTCAACCCGTCGGAGGCGAACTTGCGGCTCCGCAAGTTTATTTATTTTTTATTTATTTATTTATTGATTTATTTATTTGATACCTGCTTGCCCTTGCATGCATTACAGCAGGGAGATACATAACACTAGCATCAAATATGAGACCAAATAACAAAATAATTCTACAAGGCGCGGTGAAAATCGTTATTATAAACAGTGGAAAAAATCATACGTGGAAGATAATTACACTCTCACCTTGATCTAAAATAAAATGAATCGCGCAAGGCGTCACCTTAAAGGAAAGTTAATAATTTGCTTCAAGCTACCGATCCCACTTTGGGACATGTAGAATGGCGCTTGGATATACTTCTCTTCTATTCCAGTTTTCGTATGATAGATATTACGAAAAAATTTCAGCCTCAGGTTTCGTCTATGATCTTTCCCGTCTTAACATTTAAGTTTACTTTTATTTTCCCTCATCCTACGTTGACAGTGCCAATACCTATTACCAATCGCAATTCCCTATTCTGTATGTTTTCGAGTGTATCAACGAGCCCTTTGCTGTAGGGATCCCAGAAAACATATGCGTACTTCTACATTGAGCGCACATGAGTAAAATACGGTTGTTCTTTTAAGTTAGGCGGACCTTCGCTGAAATTTTATCTCGGAACGCCAAAAACATGTGAAGCCGTAACTTTTATGCTGTGAACGTGCCTATTTCTCTAACAACTCGTTAAATAAACTCCTTGTTATTTATATTCGCCGGTCGTTCTTAAAGCAGAGTAATGTACCCATTCAATTGGAATGAAGGTTTTCTTGTAAAGTTGACGTTAACACACTTTTTAAGATTCAACGACTTCTCTGAATCAGCACACCAGGATGTTGGTAATTTGAATCATGCTGCAAGTATTCGGATTCACGTTCATTCACTATAGTCCTGTAAATTACACAGTCATTCGCGAACATTTTTAACAAAGATTTGAGGCCACACAAACAAAAGAGGGCCCGCAACTGAGCCTTGGGGAATTCCTGAGGTCGTGGGAATATATCCGAACGAACAACCATTGACAGCGACCAATTGCTGTCTTAGAGAGATATACTCGGCTATCCATGCAATAACCGATTCATTCAGTTTATTGCCCGCAATGTACTAACAAGAAGAAAAAGGTGATATGAAATACCGTCAAATGCTTTTTTGCCGCACAAGAAATTAGTCAGCTACTTTAAGCTTATCTATTGCTAGAGCCAAATCGTGCGTGAACTCAACAAGCCAGCGTTGAGCAAGAAAAACCCGACGAAATTCCGTGGTTTGCTAGGATGCTGGCGATTATGTTTCATCAAATGAGTCATATCCCAAGTGTTCTAATCTCAATTTCAAACACCGCAAAGAAATTAACATTCAGGCTTCGTTATTCACAAGGCTCTGTTGTTGTGGCAAATTCAAAATAACACTTGTTTTTAAATAGGCAGTCATAAAATCCCATGAAGTAACATAGTGCGGGGCACGAAGTTGAGCCTACCAATGCACGAGCTCAGCCTCTTCTACGTTTATCGCAAACAATATAGTGCACATTGTTTTTCGCAGTATTATTGTGAGAAGAACAGCCGGAAACTTGCGCTTTTGCGCGCCCTTGCCTTTCTTTGGTGGGGAGTCCTTGACATGGCGCCGGTTGAGCTCCTGCGTGGTGGCCGCTTGCTTGACACCCTTTAAGGCCACTTATTTTGGTGAACCACCGCCATCTCGGGTCGACATCGCTGCCGGGTCGATGTCTTCAATGGTCTCCATTTTTTGAGGGGGCGAACAGCCTCGAGCTGATGCGTCGACGAAGCCGACGGGAGAGGCGTTGTAGCGGCTATTACTGGCGAGGCTTAGCTCACCCGTTGGTGTGGTACAGCATTCTTGTGGCAATAAATGGCATTTAGATGGCCTAAACGTTTCTCTGGAAATCTCCAGTGAGTCCTTGCACCTTACCCATTCATCTAGAACGTTCATTACTTTTTGACAAACGTAGTTCATTTATTTAAAACGCAGAAACACCGAGTGGATTAAAAACGTGTCTGTGCCATTCGACTCCCAAACGCCTCTTTCTTCCCCCGCACGGGGCACCTTGAGCAATTTTGGTGACGGTACTGGCGATACCGCGGACCCCGAGCCCCCAAACATAAGCTGGATCCAACCGTGGCGATGTGTTTATAGGTGGAGGGTTAGAAACCACGAACGGTGGCCGTCGGAGCCCAGGTCAAGCTCCGGCGGATGGGCTCCCTGTCTGTTCACCAGGCAGGGAGCTCCGGGACCTCTTTGGCTACCAGGGTAAGGTCAAAGAAGAAAGTACCCCCGTCTCCCTGCTTTTTCCTATGCCATATGGATAAATCAAACCCCCCCCCCCCAGACGTGATCGGCCCCCGAAAAGGGGCCGCACCGAAGTTTCTTTTCCACCACTTGCTAACTTGAGTCCTCCGAAACCAAACAACTATCCTCGCTTCATCGTGATGGAATCTGTAGACCAATCAAAACCTCTTGCTTCACAGTCTGTATTTCTCGTTTCAAAGTTTCTTGACGGTATTGTTGGAGGGTCGTATAAGGCCAAAAAACATCGAACCGGTGAAATTCTTGTCGAGGTCAGTAGCCAGGATCAGGCCAATAAACTTCTTGCTCAAACCAGCATCGCCGATCTGCCAATCCGAGTCACGCCCCACCGCAGCCTAAACAGCTCCCAGGGCGTGATTTCCGAGTATGACCTACTAAATGAATCTGAAGCTGACCTGCTGGAGGGCCTTCGTAGTCAGGGCGTAACAGCGGTCAGGCGCATAACCATCCGCAGAGATGATAAACAAATACCGACAAAGCACCTCATCCTAACCTTTGACAAGTCCATCCTTCCAGAATTCATCAACGCAGGTTACATCCGATGTTCAGTCCGGCCGTACATCCCGAACCCGCGGCGCTGTTTCAAGTGCCAACGGTTCGGGCACGGCACAAACTCCTGTCGCGGCCGACTGACCTGCGCAAAATGCGCCCAGCACGACCACCCGTCCGACAACTGTAACGTTCAACAACTTCTTTGCGTAAACTGCCAGGGCCCACATGCGGCCTACTCCAGAAAATGTGAAAAGTTCCAATTAGAAAAGAAAATCATTAACATCAAGGTCACTGAAAACATCACCTTCCCAGAGGCGCGAAAGAGGTTCGCCTCTTTCCCCCTGGGGAGGTACGCCGACGCGGCTCGCCGGGGGGCGGAGCGGCGTCTGGTGTCCACAGGGACCCAGTTCAGCGAGTCTGACCTGGTCCCTCCTCCCCCCCCCCGGGGTGCCTCAGGCAGCCCAATCCGTTGCCACGCCGCTTGCTGAGGCAGCAGCGGTTGTGGTGACAACCTCTTCTGTGGGGACCGGTGCCGCTCCCGCCTCTGCCTCCCCGTCCTCCAGTGCGTTGGAGGTTGCCGACCGGATGGACACCGGGGGCCCCGCATCGGCTCCCGCCGCCACCGCCCCTCCCGTGCCACCTCTGGTGCCCCGGACGCCCTCGGCGGTGGCGGCTCAAACGAAGGGCTCCCGAAAGGGGGCCAAGTCCGGGGGGCCTGGTCCGCCGGGCACCCTTCTGGCATCCGAAGAGGAGATGGATGTCACGCCGTTCCTGCCTGCTACGCAGCGCAAGGAGCGGCCTCCGATGTCCAAGCAGACAGAAAAGCCTAAAAATCCTAGAATAACAGCCCCGAAAGACGACACATGAACAAACACACACACACACACTCCAGTTATTCTTAAACTTAAATAATGGGAACAGAAAACATCATCCAATGGAACTGCAGAGGCCTCCTTAAAAATCTTGACGATGTGTATGAGATTCTGCATGCCAGTCAGCCAAGTATCATGTGTCTCCAGGAAACCCACCTCAATTCTAAACAAACAAATTTCTTAAATAGGTACATGGTATTCAGAAAGGACAGGGTTGGCTGCACACACTCTTCAGGAGGTGTGGCAATTGTCGCCCGGAAATCCTTAGCCTGCCACCCTGTCACTCTGAACACTGTCCTTGAGGCTGTAGCAATCCGTACGATAATATTTAATAGGTTAATAACGGTATGCTCCATTTACATCTCTCCTGATTTTGCACTTCTGAGCTCTGACTTCGAGGCGCTGGTCGACCAGCTGCCCGAACCATACATCATAACAGGCGACCTTAATGCGCACAACTCTCTTTGGGGCTCCTCTAGAACGGATGCCCGAGGTCGCCTGATAGAGAAGTTTCTTACATCCTCCGGAGCATGCCTTTTCAACAAAAAACAGCCTACATACCATAACTTAGGACACAATACATACTCGCATCTTGACTTGGCTATTGGTTCCGCAGTTCTCTTTCCATGTCTTGAGTGGGGTGTGGGCACGGACCCATATGGTAGTGACCATTTCCCCACTTCATTAACGTATATAGGTATAGGCCCGAGCAGTCCATCTTCCCATAAAAGGTTTAATGAATCAAAAGCAAACTGGAGCACATTCACACAAACATCTCAACTACACCACACATCCATAAAACACCTACACGTGGAGGAAGCCGCCCAACTCGTCACGGCGCACATCCTCGACGCTGCCGAAAAGTCCATTCCCCAGGCCTCCAGTGGGTCCCGCACCCCAAGGAGGCCCTGGTGGAACGAGGACTGCAGGCGGGCGCGAGAGGCCCAGAACAAGGCGTGGGGTGTCCTTCGCCGGTACCCCACGTCACATAACCTCATTTCTTTTAAACGGGCAAAGGCTTTTGGGAAGCGAGTGCGTCGTGAGGCGAAAAGGGAGAGTTGGCGCACCTTCCTCACTTCCATCAACTCATACACTGACACACACAAAGTCTGGACACGAATACGAAAACTAAAAGGACAACAGACACACAGCCTGCCCCTGGTTAGTACAACAGGGGACACACTGGAAGACCAGGCTAACACACTTGCACAACACTTCGAACACGTGTCCAGTTCAGCACACTACACCAACACTTTCATTAAACACAAAGCATCATGTGAGAAGAAGTCCTTGCGAGACACTAATAAGTCGAACTCATCCTATAACACCCCCTTTTCACTTCATGAGCTGAAGGTCGCACTCGGTACTTGTAAACCTTCAGCTCCAGGTGCAGACAGGATTTCATACACAATGATACAACACTTACATGCAGACACACTTGAAACACTTCTTCACCTCTACAATAAAATATTTCTTTCGGGGCACTTCCCACGCTCTTGGAGGGAGGCCATAGTAGTGGCTTTCCTAAAGGAAGGGAAGGACCCTTCCTCTCCCGCCAGTTATCGCCCCATTGCCCTGACAAGCTGCCTGTGTAAGCTCTTCGAGAAGATGATAAACAGGAGACTCGTGTACTTCTTAGAGTACAACGGTCTTCTCGAGAGCTGTCAGGCAGGCTTTAGGGCGGGGCGATCTACGAACGATCAACTCGTTGCGTTAGAGTCATATATTAAAGATGCTTACCTCCATAAGCAGTACTGTATGACAGTATTCTTTGATCTTGAAAAGGCGTACGACACTGCTTGGCGGTACGGCATCCTCAGCGATTTGAAGTCCTTTGGTATGTCGGGTAACATGTGGAACACGCTTGCCAGTTACCTCTCTGAAAGAACGTTTCGCGTGCGAGTTGGAACTGCACTCTCTAGAGTTCATGTGCAGGAAAACGGTGTTCCGCAAGGTGGAGTTTTGAGTTGCACGTTGTTTATTGTAAAATGAACTCTCTTCGGAAGGCTCTGCCACCAACCATTTCCTGCTCAATCTATGTAGACGACGTGCAATTATCCTTTAAGTCTTGTAACCTGTCTATCTGCGAGCGCCAAGTCCAGCTTGGTGTTAACAAGCTAGCTGGCTGGGCAGATAGCAACGGTTTTAAATTTAATCCAGTGAAGTGTACTTGTGTTTTGTTTTCGAAAAGGCGCGGCATTCGGCCGGATCCAGACATCAAACTCAATGGTGTCTCAATTCCAGTCAGAAATGAACACAAGTTTTTAGGTGTAGTCCTTGACGAAAAGCTCTCGTTCATTCCACACATAAAACAACTTAAACATAAATGCTTAAAGGCCATGAATATACTCAAGGTTCTCTCCCACTCTTCATATGGGGCTGACAAACAACTTCTTTTACGTGTTTTTACCAGCCTGATAGGTTCACGATTAGACTATGGAAGCGTTGTTTATGGGTCAGCAAGTAAGACATCCCTCAAAATGCTGGACCCAGTGCTTCATCTGGGGCTCCGGTTGGCATGTGGCGCCTTCCGGACTAGCCCGGTCGAAAGCCTCTATGTGGAGTGTAATAAGTGGAACCTACAACGTCAGCGAGCATACACAGATCTTCTTTTTGCTTTTAAAATTTCATCTATGCCACACCATCCTTTTAAATCGGCTTTTTATGATACGTCTCAGACTGCACTACTCCTAAACCGACCATCGTTCTCTGCGCCCTTCTCTTACAGAGTTAGAGAGGAAGCGTCAGAGCTTTCTGTCTCCTTTTTAGACACCATACAAAGTTCTCAAACAGATTTTATAGCACCATGGCATCTCCGCCCTGTATCATGCGACACATCCTTCACACATGTAGATAAAAACCGAGCTCCCACATGTGCAATTCTGCAGCACTTCTTGTATTTGCAGCAGAAGTATCAATTTTCTGAATTTTATACGGACGCCTCTAAAACTGCCACCTCTGTGTCCTGCGCGGCGCATGGGCCCGGCCTTAATGTCACTAGAACTCTTAACAGTAATACCAGTATCTTTACGGCAGAGGCTTATGGTGTACTTCTTGTTGTTAATCATATCCTTCAAAGTCACATCCCACAATCCATTATATATACAGACTCCCTCAGTGTCGTGCGGGGCGTTGTCGTCAACAAAGTCTTCAAAAAATCACGTTGTAAATCTAATAGTCAAGGGTATTATGTCGGTGTATGTACGCAAATTTGAACTGGTTCTTTGCTGGGTCCCTGGCCACTGTGGTATAGCCGGGAATGAAGCAGCGGACCGAATGGCTGCTGCTGCTACACTCACGAATACAGTAGACATAACCACATTACCCTACACCGACGTGAAACCACACATCAGACAACAACTTCGCAAAACATGGCAAACACACTGGAGTGAACAAACAGACAACAAGTTACACGTAATAAAACCACACTTGGGACCATACACCACCGACACACGTAATAGATACACTGAAGTCGCCTTGGCTAGATTACGGATAGGGCACACTCATGCAACGCACTCGCACCTTCTCACGGGGTCTCCAAGACCTCTGTGCAGCAGGTGCGGAGAGGCCCTATCCGTGATCCACATCCTCATACAATGTAAGGCACTCGACATTACACGACGAAAACACTTCCCACAACTACACACACGACATATTCCACCACACCCGTCATACTTCTTAGGAGATGATGCCATGTTCTCTGTTCAGCGAACCTTAAGGTTCCTATCTGAAGTTCATTTCTTACAACTCATCTCTTATCACCCATAGTTTTACCCCTGGTCCTATACACCAGCCACCGTATTTATCTTTTAACCACTCACGTTCTTCACCCTGGCCCTTTACACCAGACGTGCTAATAGTATTTAACTGACTTTATCCGATTTCCCTCCTTATCAAATAACTTTGTATTTGGCGCTCTTTGCCCATGTCGGCCTTGCGCCATTAAACTTAAACCATCATCATCATCATCATCCTCCTCTTTCTTCATCCAGGGAAAAACCGGTCCTACATCGGCGGGTCTTCTTCCAAGCACGTCTGGGCATGAATTCTCGGCGTCCAGACGGGCGCCGTTGTTCGCATAAAGACGTATAACCTGATACCTTACGAAGGCCGGTCTCCTCTCGAACAGCGGTTGCTGAAAATTCTGCAGCCGTTCGTTTGCGGCAATTCGGCCGAGGACCGCTAACCAAATGAAAAACGTACATTATGAGGCCGTAAGTCGGCCGGTCTCCTTGATAACACCGGCTGCCCAAACAAAACAAATATTCTGCCGCCGGACGCGCGGTTCACCGTTGAAAGAGCGGACGCGCAGCAGCCGCGCTACGGCCGGTCTCCTTTCGAACGCCAACTGCCACACGAATACGGATATCCTGTGGCCGGTCGCTTGCCGTGCTTCAGCTGAACACCGCTTCCCGAAGGTAAAACGGATGATCTAAAGCAGTACTCCCGTCGATTTCTTTCTCAACATCGGCAGCCGAAAGGCAACTGAATATTTGGCAGCCGGGCAGCTGCCGTTGTGCGTCTGAACACGGCCGGCCGGAGAAATACCGAAGTGCTGGTTGCCGAATGTTGACCGTTCATCGTATGATCAGTGGCTGCCAGAACCTGGATGCTGTCTGGACATGCCAGAAAGCGGTCGTACACGGGTCGGTCTTAGGACACACTTTCTGTGCCTCCTGGGATAGTCCTATTGCTTGATATTTTTTTGCTAATGCCACCGAACCTAGCTCGAGCTTAAACAGCTCCGATGGTAATAAATTATACCAATTCGTATTTTTCTAAACTGCCCTATGAACAAACATCCTCCCGCTTGCATAAAATGCTCAGTCCACCAGTGTAAACAGGTATAAAATACCTGCAATGTTGCAGGCCTTTTTCACGTTTCTTAGTTGGCGGTCCTTCAATCCCTTTTTCTTTGTTTCTAACACCCTAATTTGTAGCTCTACACCCACGTGGGAAAATGGTGTTGAAGTAATCAACACCATTCTTGGTGGGTGTTGAAACGGGGTGGAATATGTTCAGTATTTATTAACTTCTATGCACGAGGTCGCGGGTTCGATTCCCGGCCGCGGCGGCCGCTTTTCTGATGGAGGCGAAAAGCAAAAACGCCTGTGTGTACGAGATTTCGGCGCACGATAAAGATCCCCAGGTGGTCAAAATTAATCCGGAGCCCTCCACTACGGCGCGCCTCATCGCCTGCGTTGCGTCGGCGCGTTAAACCCGACTCAATCAATCAATATTAACTTCTATGACTTCATGAAACTATAACAACCTTACGATTACAATGTTTTTGGAATTCCGCCTGCTGACTTGTATGTGCTCACATTAACATGCATAATTTAGACATTATTGCTAAAATATCTTATTTTTCGCGACAAGCCCACAGGTTCTATCAGAGGACATTCCACTGCTGGCTATAAAAGCAAGAATGGTAGATATATTACTGTACGTACTCGCTCTCTTCGTGCATATTCTAGGTTTGCTTGCTCAATTGAGCTGTGGTTCAAGTGTGAACTGTCCGTGTTGAATATGTCTATGTGTCATGCTGCGCGCTCAGCCGATTCACATTGTCATGTGTAGCTGCGTTGCCCACACCCTTTTTAATGCGTTAAACAATATTACACCTTTATTTTATTTTTATCCTTACTCGCTTTTTTAGCCAAAACACCTTTTAAAGGTGCGCGCCATGGGACAGATGTTTACGCTCTTTTAGATAAAAAATGGTGTGAAATAGTTTAGTGTGTACCTTAGTACGAGTGCGCGAACACACTGAGTGCTATTGACCGTTATCGTGCTCTGGCCTATACAACGGCATACCAACAAACCCTCCATCCATTTTCCTGTGCCTGCAATCATGAAGTTTCCTCTATCTATAACGACACGCATGTCGCCAACAATGCGTTGTGTTAGTGCGGTGAATGAGTGCCTTGCTCTGGAGTTGCCTGCCTTTGAAACGACGATGAGCCGAAAGCGAAAATAGTTTGGTGGGTGGCGAGAAGATAACAGTGATGATACAGGAGCAGCATTCTGGCGTGCTTAAATCATGACAGCTGAACGGGAAGAACAGCGGTGTTTGTCTAGCCCGGGTGTGGCACTCCTTCGGCTTGCCAAAAGTCTCAATGGTCCATAGCCTTTCAGCGAGTTGCGGACGTCACTATAAAGTCCAGAACACAAAGGACCTACACAGGTCCCGCGATGCGTCCCGCAGAGCCAGTGCATGCTGAGGGAGACAGGGGGAAAGGAGGGGCCAACGGACGAGAGTCAAAGTCACACAAATAAAAACACTCCTTCAGAGCCGGAGAGGCCATGAGTCAAAAGCCCGCTGCCGTCAATGGCCGCTCTGGGAATATCCTGCATGTTCGAGAGGATTCTGGCCACGTTGCATTACTGAAGTCTCATGATTACTGAAACTTTATTTTCCCCTAACACCAATTCTATGCGGAAAAGCATCAAGGAGCGGCCTGTACGCCGTGTCAACGCACGCACACACAGTCATTTGCAGCAAGGGCTTTTTACCGATGACAGAATGTGTGTATGTACCTGTTTGATAATCGTGACCTTAAATCTCAATGGCAGTGTTAATAAAAGTAGTTGAATAAGACCAGGACGCATTTCCACGCGGATGATTGGCCAAGAAGCAGTCCTCTAAATTAGGCTTACTGCATGCGCGGTTCTCTTCGTTACTTCGGCTATGTGTAAAAATAAGCGCGTGCTTTTCGATGGTGTACCAGACGGACTGCAGACTGTGGTCTTTACGAAAAATGGAGTGAGTATACGGCTTCACGAGAGTAAAATGGCGATCGCTATGGAACGTGTGAGCATCAACCCGCCATTAAGTAAAGAAAAGCAGGATCAAAAAGGCTGCGTCGGAAATACTTGGTAATCCACACCCTTCAATTAAAGAACAAGCAGAAAGCAAAATAAAAATGTCGCCTTCACTGATAATCTTTTTGGAGTGTTCATTTGTGTACGTTTGTTACAGCCCGAGGGGCAATAAAATTGCCCAAGTAAACTCCTGTTCACACAGAAGACAGGTAATATACCTCATGCAAGCATCGTCATCATTTACCTTAGTCGTTGTCATAATCATCCTATAAGCTATATTTTGATCCCCACTGTAACTAACCCCCGCATCGAAAAAAGAGCATCCAGATATTGAAGGAACCACGGGCGGTTAGATAAATTATCTGAGGATAATTCACACGCACATCGCCAGCTCAAGCGATAGATAAGACCCCGAAAGGAAACACCAGGCCCACAAACTGCGTAATACACTATATAACATGCGCCACGTGGCACAACATAGAACGTCACAGGTAACGCATCTCCTATATAATAAATCGTAGTTTCTTACCCCCCCCCCCCTTCAAGGGTTCTGTTGCGACCAATTACGTCAACAGAAAACTCCCGCGAACAAATAAAAGAAGTTACTGGCACCGCCAGGAATATAATCTGTAAACGAATGGAGAAACGGAGCTAGAGCCCGTTTTCTTACCGAATGAGCTACGAGCCCATGCGGAGACGGGGGAGACAGACGGTGGGCTCACCGAGAACATCTGCAGATTTACCCCCGGCGTTCTCGCTGAATGCAACGTGATAGCGTCACATGACGTTTCTTACGGCCTTGCACTCCTCCCACAACACGTGTAGCAGCCGTGTGTGCGCCTTGCGCATGCGCATGCGCTAGGAGGTAATAAAAATTAAAATATGATTACACCAACGCATGGCATCTCACTTCTCCGTTTTGCCGACGTTTTCGTCGCCTCCGCCGGCGGTGGCAGAGATGGTAGGTCAAAAGCGATCGAGCCACGGTAGATGCTAGTTGTAATTGGAAAAGCGGACCCGCTCAGTTTTTAATCCTAAATTGTTTCGCTCCGCGGTGCCACCGTCGTCCGAGTAGCAGCTCCGGCAGCCGCTCGTGTGTTGCGTGTCAAATTGAGCGTGATCGCACCTAACGCTTCGTATGATACCTCCTGCGCCCATGGTCCAGCGTGACAATGCGCGTGCACATTTGAGCAGAGCCTCAGACGAAAACAAAAACTGGTTTCTTTGCTGTTATAGGGCATTAGAAACTCCCCCCCTATCTCTCTCTGCTCTCTACTCCCGGTTCAGGTGAGCCCTCGTATTGGTCTGTCTCAGTTGTAGTTTTTCCTGTTGCATCGATGACGTACTTCCGCGGAGGCTTCATGAGCACGGCTGACGGCTTGCAGGCACGGAAAAACGGAGAAATCAGTCCAATAACGTTTATGTCTTAAGAGGTATGACGCGACAGCTTTACTTCGGTGTGGAGGGAGCGTTTTGCATTACAGTTGGGGCATTTACCACTCATGCTTTTCAAGAACTTCCATTCAGCGACCAGACATAAAGTAGCAGCAAAGGATTTTAAACGTGGGCGGGAAAGGTGGCGGCGGCGGCAGTATTGCTAGTTTGAGGAAGAAGGTGACAGTTTTAGTTTTTGAAAGTGCTAGCGTCGTGGCCTGGCTGCACGTTTGTTTTTTATAGCACACACACTTTGAGAGACCTTTTTTGAGAAAGATTTATTGGAAAAATGAGAAAAGGAAGTAAAGTGAAGGTATAACCACAAAGACTCAGCATCAGCTGCCGCGGATTTTTAGGCAAGAAGATGGTCGCTAAGGCCTCGTATGTGTAGATGTAAGTGTCATAAGCAGTGTTTGACTTGTTCATCCCTAAGCATGTCCTTCAGTTTGAGCACGTTACGTAAAGCGACTGGGTGTTTCCCCGTATTTAACACAGTTTAAAGTCAATGTCGCATGTTTCCTACTTAATATTTTTGGCCCATATATAATTGTCGATGCATGTGCTGGTTCGTATCCTTCGCAGGGTATGCGATTCTTCGGCCTTGAGATCCGCGTGTTGCATGGGGAACGATGGTGTTCCTAGGTCCAGGATCAGGAGACCTTCTCAATGTTTTTGGGGGCGGGAAGTGTGGCAGTCGTTATCAAAAGTGAGCTCAGTATGCGAGTTTTGGTGGCTCTTCGTTGGCTGCGTCGTTCCCTTCCAGGCGCTTTTGTCTGGGTGTTGATGTGATGTGAACTTTCATCATTGTGGATTTTATAACCATCAACAAGCATTTGGGCACTCGGCATGCAGCCATAAGAACGGCGTTTTGATTATGTTTTGCAGTTTTTGGAGCTTTTCGCGGCGGAATCTCATGCTACTTCTTGTGTAGGTTCGGATCTACATATTTTTTTTTCTGTAGTGCGAGGGTTTTTATGGAGACCCTCTGGATCGGTGACATATCCCCCATGACGTTCGGCATATATGACACAGTATGCAACGTCACATTTTGCCCCCAAAGGGTTTTTTCAGCCAGCAGATTTGGCTCTCTGATATATTCAAAGTTGTTCTAAGAGCCAATTCAAGACCTGCACTGTGGTCATAAAATTTGACAGGTAGGACTGCCTTATATGCTTGTGAGAACCGTGCTTGTTTGGCTGTCTTCAGCGAGGGTACGTTTCTGGTACGGAAGGATGACCGATATTGGCATAATCAGTGTCATGAAGTGCCCCCAGCTCGGTAAAAACAAGAAGAAATGGCGGGCAAAAGATGAAGTGCGCGAGTGGCGGAGTGAAGAGGGAGAAGCGATGATCCGAAGGGGTCTCGAGGGAAGGGAGGCGAGAAAGAAGAGGGACGAGCCTCGGGGTTTGAAAAAGATCGAGAAGCGATCGAGGGCAGCCGCATCGCGTTTGGTCCTTGGTCCTATAAGTTAAATGAATGCGTCTGTTGTCGTTACCGTTCACTCCGCTTCTTGGTCCTAAAGCTAAATGAAGGCGTCTTGCTGTCGCTACCGTTCACTCCACTTCAAGGTCATCTTTGAGCCGATTCTTTTTCTAGCAAGATATGTAATATTGCTATGATACTAATCATCACAGAGTAACATTTTTTACAGGGTTTACCCGTAGATGGGCATCAGCTATTTGTGACGAAGGGTCTTTTGTCAGATTTTCATTTTATGTCTAACGTCATTATGTCTAGCGTCAATATGTCAATATTGTCGCAAAATGTTTTTTATCAGATGAAATATCCTTGATCATTATTGCACCTTGGAATACCTTTTGATCATCGGAGAAAAGACGTCTCTTGGGGTCTGGTTTGTTTAGGCAATCGCATCGAATGCTATCAGCTTGGTATTGGCAGTGGTAGCTTGCCAACCAAAACATCTGCAGGATAGTTTAGTTAAGAGTGAGCATGGTCGTGCCTTTCCTGACGGTTAGTAAGAAAATCGCCTAGGCAGAGATGCTTTCTTCGGACTTTGAATAAAATGGCTGAAATCTTTGCAGTGTCACTTGCAGGCTGTGTGTAAATATGGAAATTGACTTAGTGGTCCTGTATTACATACCCTCACCATTTTACAAGTTTTTACTGCGTATGGACTTATTTGTCGTGTATTACATATCCTAACCATTTTACAACCTTTTACTGCGTTTATAAGGGTTTTTGACTTCAAGTGTCCGGTAGTGGAATAAGTGCAACAAATAAACTAGGTGTTTGAAAAGAGCTTTTGTGCTGTATGTATGTATGTATGTATGTATGTATGTATGTATGTATGTATGTATGTATGTATGTATGTATGTATGTATGTATGTATGTATGTATGTATGTATGTATGTATGTCTATATCTATTCTGCACAGAAAGAAAATATTTTGGCTGTCATTGTCGCAAGAAAACACTTAATAAAAGTCTAGAAAAATAAGGCGTAGTTCTTCGGTATATACATTACAAGAAGCGCCTAAATGAAAATGCCTAAATCATGTGCTGTGCCACATGCTGACAAACGTACTATACTGGTCCCGCAAAACTGCAGTTTTTTAAGCGCTTCCATGTACCAATCGCCCTGGTCCATTTCGCAGTTTGTGAACTTCAAGGACAAACACATATCATATTCATGGAAATATAACATCGCGTTCTTCAACTTGGAACTCTTCGACCCTGGGAGTGACGCACTATGCCCAAAGTTACAGATGTCAGACTTCAAGAGATAAATAACCCGTACGCTGTGGACGACATCATTCCGGACATAGAACCAAATGTTCATGACTTGAAAATACCTAAATAAAACCACGCAGTTGCAGAACTGTCTATATTTTTTGGACTATACTGCTGTACGGGACCTGAAAGACTATCATAGGAACCAATTACTGCGCGAACATCGACGAGGACTAATCTACAATAATAACTTGTCAACGTTCATGCCGTAATCTGTTCGATGGATGATTACCATATTGCGCAACATTATACCGAATCTGTTCATGGATTCCCTGTATTCGGACGAACACTGAGAAGTACGGACAATACAGCGACGAACATTTATCGAAACAGGGCGAGTTAATGAGAAGGAGATTGGCGAAGGCGAATACCGCCGCGTTAAGTAAAAAAGAAAAATACCGGTAGTGGATGAGACGTCTAACGGGCTCAGGTTGCAGCGGATGCTGGGGCGTTAAAACGTCCTGGTTGTTGGCGGGTTGTTGGTAGCTTGGCACAGAAAGCCCTACGCCATACAGTCGAGGCCGGCGATTTAAAGGCACACTAAAGGTTAAAACAAGTTGGCCTGTATCGATGGATTACGGTGCCGAGAGTATAAATACAACATTCTCGCAACTACCAGTTCTTTAACACGAAAATACGACAAACGCGAAAGCACGGGACCACGCGCCACACTCTTTTGGGTACCACTGTTTGTGACGTCGCAAAAGGTAAATGACGAGAGCTCATTGGAGATGCATCTATGCATGTTTTCCTGGAATCACAGTTCGTAGGTGGTTGAGCAAGCAAAATAAATTAAAATGAAAGCTTTGCGACACTGCGAGGCAGGATGCACCCTTGACTAGTCCGCAGCTATCATGCTTTGTTTTGTTTTTAAAAAGCATATGAAGCTATTCCAGGCAGTGTAGCATTGGTGTGGATTCAGCGAAGTCAACCTACGACCGTGACACCAGAGCTTCTGCAAGACATTTACCCGACAGAAAACAGATAAAGTATCTTGATTAGAATTGGCAAAAGGAACAAGATGCACTGTAGGTGGCTAAGCGAGCCGGCCGAGCGTCCTATCTCCTGTTCCCGACGCGCGGTGTAGGAGGCGCAGGAGGAGAACTAACACGTTATTTAAAATGTTGATATCGGTTAAGTGCGCCCGGTTCCACACAGTCGCCCATAAAATGACCTTACTGAGGATGGTTAGCTCACCGGTCCCCCGTCCGCCTCGAGCCGCCGTTAATAACCCGTAAAGCGTGCGTCGGTCTGCGCTGGTACCGACGACTACTGACACGGCTGGGCTGACGTGAACACTCAAGAGAGTTATAAGTGCTGATGCACTTCTTAAGCGACCCTGAACCTGCGTCCACCGGCGATGTCCGCATAGCATACCCATGTGGGGGATTGGCCAGGAATCTCCTCGTCTTCCCTTACAACGGGGGGAGGTGGGGGCGCGCTGCCTGGCCGCTGACATGGCACATACCCACGTGGGGGATTGGCCAGGAATCGGGTGTGAGAAGGGCTAATGCACCCGCTTAAAGGAGTACTGACACGAAAGTCAAAGCTGAGATCCGCTCTAGCAATCAAGTACAACGACAACACAAATAGGTGTCTGTGAATAAATGCATCTTTCTCTTTGTAGTTGGTGTGTGTGTGTGATCTCTCTTTCGCGAACATTACCGAACCGCGCAAACTCAACTCGTGCATTCGCACTTTCACATTCTTCCCCTCGGGGAAATGCGGGGAATTTTATTTCACGCTGGGTTCGTGCTGCGCGGCAGAAGATATGTAATGGCTGTGATCGCCAGAAGAGGTGATTTAAAATGCGCCAGCCTAAACGGCGCCAGTAGGGAGCCCAGGGCTCCGCGGTCGGTATTCTGAACGGTGCTTGTTGCTTCAAATGGGGCGTCGCCGCAGCCCTCCGTGCTCGCAGCCGGCTCGACGGGGTCTGGGACGCCGGAGTAGGCGGCCAAACCAGCCCCGTAGGCATCTAAACGCGTTTCCCATTCCGTTAGAAGGGGCGCCGGGACAGGTAAAGGAGAGGACGTGGCGGCTCCCCCATTGTACAAATGGAGGAGCACGGCTTCCTCGGTCGAAGGGCATCTGTAAGCTTCTGCTGTGCACAGACGGCTCCAGGAATAATCTATTTATTCGCTGAAGGAAAAAAGTCGAAGAATCGTATGGTACTCTCTCGAAATCTCGGGTGCGCTAGCCACCACATTTACGACCTATGCTGCTTTAACCTTGTATTGCCCAAACAATCAAAACAATAGATAAAACTTCTAATGCTTTAATACATTAGTTTGTGACTCAAACGATAAGGAAGCGTCGAGAAAAAACTTTTTCTCTCGATGTTATAAAATTACATATTGTAACATAAATGCATAAAAAGTTATGTTTATGCATACCTACATATATAATGTAGGTATATAATGTAGCATGTACCCATTTATATTTAGGTATATGTATACCTACATATAAAGTAGGTATACAATGTCTTTTTCCCCATGTAAAAGTGAATCATGCACCCAATATAAGTAGGTGTATACCCGCATGGGGCGCTTGCGTTGGAAGAAAACATTTTCCAAACTGAGTTTAGGACTCAGTGCTGCCAATTATTAGACGCAGTTTTTTGAAAATGCTTAGGAGGTATCAGAAGTGTTACAGTGGGCATTTATTGGTGGTCGAGAGGCGCAGGTGCGAATATAAAAATCCGGAAAATGGTGTATCGTATATGATAAGCTGGGCATTACACGTTTAACGGTGACCTCACGGTTCTTGAAAGATAGCTATTTCAACATTCGCCATTTTTAACTTCGTATGACGCATTTGTAGCGCTAGCCTTCCGTAGCCAATTTACAGCCTTGCTCCGCTTCAATGCAGGTGTTATCGATGGAAAGATGTATAGTATATTGTCCCTGTCCTTGCCCTCTGTATCAGGTTCATATTACCGTGCTACCAGCCACCATCACTGGACAGTGTAATATTTTTTTACGTAAGCGTGCTTAGATATGTTAGGAAATGGTGGTTTGCCAAACTGCTAGGGAAAGCGGTTCACCTGAGACGTTGTAATAACTTGCAAGGGTATTATTAGGCGCTAATCTTATAATGCACAATATGTATGCCTCCGTATCCTACTTACCGCTCCTCAGAAAGGAGTTTTCTTAAAACGTGGCAGAACTTACAGTCCTAACTCTTCTTTACACAATCAAATCAAATGAACCGTGGCAGTGCATACCTTGTGCATACTCGTACTAATGACATATGCTCCAAAATCCATTTCCGCGAGTAATGAGCTGTAACATAACAAATTCATTGCACCGACCACACAAGTCATAATTTGGATACACAGCTTAAATTTATTTTGACTTGTTCTTGTGATTCGCCATTTTACTTGTCTGTATTTCTTTCGTGTGCAATTTTCTGGTAGCGTGGATGCGCAGGCCTAGTATGTAGGTTCACAGTTAGAAGGTACGTCTGTGCTCGAAGTGCGTACTATGCATAGGAATTTCCTCACGAAGCTTTCATTTACATTTATTTCACGTACTCAACCCCTGAGGAACTATTTAGTTCAGAAAAAAACATCTATTGATTGTTCTCCAATGAGGTTTTGCGTTTCACAACTTTCGTGGCGGCACGAATCGTAGTACCCAAAAGCGTAGAAAGCCACGACACCTGTTTTCATGTTTCCGGCGTTTTCTGCCTTATTAAACCATTGCTAGTTGCGAGAAAGTTGTACTCAGATTCTCGGCACCATAATGTACCAATGCAAACCAACTTGTTTCCACATCTCAGTGTCGCAGTAAGAACGCTTTCGGCAAATCTTGCATGCACTTCATCTCAGAAACGTTTACCCACCAAGCCAGAAGTCTGCCGAGTGAGGATACCCTCACACTCTTCTGGTTCCGATCAAAGAGGCCTACATAAAAATAATCCAGGGCCATCTCCCTTAATGTGAAACCCATGGAGGGGCGAACCATGCAGTGTATATGTATTCTTGGCGCCTTGGCATTTTTGCCAACGGAGTCGAAAGCATTGGGAGGTAGTGGTATACAGCTTTGTGGAAAAAGTCTCTAGTATTTGAAGGAAGGAGCTCTCTAGCACGATGTATAAACGAGTGCCCCGATGTTTTCTTTAGTAAGCGTTACGAAGCGCTCCAGCGCGATGTGTAAACGAATGTACCGGTGTTTTAGTACCGTGACTACATGAGACGACGATTACGACGACAACGATGACGACAGGAGGCGCCAACTACCCCAGCCCCAGCCCCTGAGGGTCGTCGCCATTTAAACGCCTATATAGGCGTTTTTTTAGCACCCTAAGCCACAAGCGTCTGAAGCCCCCGCACGGCGTAGGAAGATGGTAGCTGCGACACCTTACGGTCACACCTTAACTCAATCAGCCAAAAGTGGCCCATAGGTAGGCTCTGGCAGCTACAATGCTTTTGGTAAAGGGAAAGACAGATTACCTCTGTTGGTCGCTGTCGCTCGTCATCGTCCGCTTCTACTGACATCTGTACGCAATTTGTTCTCTGGGAAATAAAGTTTCAACTACCTCCTCCGCAGAGAAAAAGAGACAACGCAGTGGACGCGTATGTCATTGTCGTTTGACTAGTTCTGCGTTGACACTTTCACCAGCGGCATTGTTTCCTGTATGGTTCATGTCCAGTCGTTCCGGGAAAACGGTAGCCTCACTGGCGGTTCTTGTGCCGGTATGTTCAAGTATGGTGCAGTCCAGGGAAATAATTTGTCCAGTTGTCATTGCTGGAATGTTCTCCGAGCAGAGATTTGGTGCTGCGCCCAACATAGCCAAGATGTCTGGGAAGCAGGGCCTGTGCGACACCGATTATTCGTGCCTGTTCATGCGCCGGGTTTGAGACAACTTGTAGATCGTCGGTAGTAGAATTTTCATGTCTCGCCTTCTTCTCGTGTCAGGTTGGTCGCACCTCTCTTGGGTAACGTTTTTATCTAGAGGTGCATTTATGTCAGGTGGACACTACTTCTGTTCGGGACCTGTTGTTGACAGCTGATTCAATTCTGGCGTCACTGTCGCTCCTTGAGGAAATTTTGTTGGGCCAATCATGTTCTTCAGTGCGGTTCAAGATATGGTTCTTGGTGTTTTTTGACTGTCGTAATGCAAAAATATGAAGCTGCGACTGAAAAGAGCCGGTTGTGGTAACACCCGGCCCGTCTAAAAAGAAGATGCAAAAGCCCCAGCCTTAGGAGACACCTGCCTCAAAGTCACAATACGGTTCCAGCCGACGACGTCTCCGATGCCCTGACGTCGACCGGCCCACTGTGAGCCCGTTCAGAGCTGTTACAAGATTTGCGGCGCTGGCGAAAACCACGGAGGCCTTTTTCAAGATGGGGCGCGTTGTCTGACTAGATAAAAAGCCCGTCATCGGCAAAATTGAAGACCTCTGCCCAATGAAAATACATACCACCAAGAAGTGAGTCGAGAAAGCTTAATTTATCACAGCGTCGCGACGCCATAGAAAACTCAACATAGAGGTGAGGGAAGGCACTGAAATCATGAACCTTTAGAGACTGAGATAATACTAAGTTTCTGGGCCTCTATAGTGCATCTTGTTATCATCATGAGCATGTTCCATTCAACTGGTCATCGGGAGACGTGTAGGCGGCGCCCCTTTCACAACTCTTGCAGGCCACCGGTAATGGTATGGGGCTCCTTTCTAATGCACTTGTTATTCAGAAATGCGTAAAAAGAGTGATAAAGAGTACCTTAGTCGTAAGGTTACAACTTCTCTAGTGTCAGGCATTTAACGTTTAAAAAAAACCTGCCTTTTCACCTTAGTCTATGTTGTGCTGCTGAGCACAAATACGCGGGTTCGACTCCCGGGCGTGGCGGCCGCTTTTTATATGGAGAAGAAAAGCAAGAAACGCCCGTGTGTAAGAGATTTTGGTGCACGTTAATGATCCCCAGGTGGTCAAACCTAATCCGGAGCCCTCCACTACGGCACGCCTCATAGCCTGCTTTGCGTCGGCGCGTTAAATTCTCAATCAACATCAAAAACCTTACGCTTTTGTTTCCAGCTCTAGTCAATCAGTCTAAGCGGTTATTATTCCGCGCCGCTCGCATCTGTCTCAAAATGCAGCTGCATTCTTTCTACAGCGTCATTTGCCACAAAGCATCAGATGAAGTGGCCCAATTTTCCGTGCCTTTTCTGCGAATTGGTTTAATAACTACACTTTTTCACGATTATTTCATTGCAATGACTCGGTCTAAGTGCAAATACTCGTGCAACCTAACGCAAAAGGATATCCTTGCAAAAGAAGCGAACAAACAAGGTTACCATGTCGATTATACCGTGAGTAAATGTCGTATCTAATAGTCTGCATTTTTATCGTGGCAGTTTATATTGAAGCATAAAATATAGGAATGTTGAGGTCACGGGTTTTGATCACGACCACTGCGGCCGCTTTTCTGATGGAGGCGAAAAGCAAAAACGCCCATGTGTATGAGATTTCGGCGCACGTTAAAGATCCCCAGGTGGTAAAAATTAATCCGGAGCCCTCCACTACAGCGCGCCTCATCGCCTGCGTTGCATCAGCGCGTTAAACTTAAAAATCAATAAAAATATAGGCATGTTGAAATCATGCCTTGTATCCTGGTAGTAATATCATTGCTTCATGAGAATTTTTGTTTCATTACATTTCATTTGAGTTGTTTTTGAAGCGCAAAATTTCACTTTTGGGAGGATCGTGTCAATAAGGGGCATTGAGTGTACATCTATTCTCACATAGCTTGCATTTGCAGGCGTATCCAGGAGATGTTTCATTGGGGGTGAGCACCAACTCATTAGTGTTGTGATTGGTCCTGGGGTTGTTTAGTGGTGTCAACGCGGGTAGCCCAGACTCAACAGCTAACCCGATCAGACCATGGGTTAGAATTAACATTCCCTCTATGTCTAGGCTGGTGCTTTCCTATTTTCAGGGTGGTTATAATGATAATGATAAAATTTTAAAAGTTCATCATTTTTTCCCAGCGTAATGAAGAGTTCTTCCATCATAACTCTTTTTAGAATTCACTTGGGACAAGAGGTGAGTACTGTTTCATCTTCAGGTACCTGGCACCACTAAATACTCACTTCGCACTATTGTCTTCGCGCTAAACTAATTTCAGATGGTTTCCAAAAGAATTGATGGCATAGATGAAGGGAGTATTTCTCACGTTGATATTTAGCAGCAAATCTGTTAGGCCCACACAAATGCGTCCAGCGTATCACAAAATTAGCAGTGTTTTAGCTCCGCTATGCTTGGATATACTTAGCGTGAGCTAAGGTTCAGCTGGTTATTCTTAGCTTTCCTGGTTGTCTAGGATTTCCTGGATTATCATGCTTACTGCTGCTTCAATGACACCCAAACAGTATACGCATTATGTGACACAAGTATTTTATGAAGCGGCTCCGGTGCAGCGTCCCCAATCGCCCCAAAGCTAAGCTGGTTCCACAGGCGCACGCCGGTGCTGCTGCGACGCACGAGCCATCGGTTCCACGCCCGGTTACCCCTTGCATGATCATCCAGTGCACCGGGCCGCCACGTGTGGAACGAAGGTTGGCGAAGATGTTGGGCGCGTGGGGTGTGTCAGAGACGAGGGAGGCGAGCAACGTTCTGTGCGCTGTGTGACGTAACTGCTCCTCGCGCATGTGCAGCACGGCTCTCCTGGAGCCACGCGAAACTGCTCAACCTCTGCCAGTGTAGCTCACGCTACCAAAAGATCTAACCCTCAACAAACCAAAAAATGACTCCAATCCACCCTGCGAAGGTGGTTGGAAAGCAAAGCTGTAAACGACGCCCATGACATTTGTCCGTGCGACGTCACTTGAATTCTCACTCTTGTCTCTACAAAGAGTGAAACCAAACATTCTTCCAACCGTTCCCTGGGATCAGTGGGGGTGGCATCCCAAACGCAGCAGTGTCGGCCACAGCTGGGGTAAAGCGGCGGATGCCGCTGCTGTAGCCCAGCCATGCGCCCACGGAAAGAAAACGGAGAGCAGCGTCTTTCAATTGGTGCGACAGCGGAACTTAGCGATCCTGATTCGCTAGCGTGGGCTACACCACCGATCGTCACAAGCGTAGACACCGAAACAATTGGCCATGTAAGCATAGTTATGACCATGTATACAGATTTAAACTAGTTATTTCCATAAGTTTGAGAATTGAGAGGAAGCTGAAGGAGCTTTTATAATCGCTATTTATCACAAGCAGTTGATGTTTTCGCCTTTTGTAATCCCCGTTAAGCATAACTGAATTGGTATTCACCTATTTAGAAAAACAATCCCATTCGGGGCAAGCAGTGTGCGAATGGTACCCTTTATCTAGCGGCCAGGTGTCTGTATGTGGTCACTACATTTTGTTTTCCTGCCATGCAAACCAATCTTTAACGTATTTTTGCCAAACGACCACTTAATTCCGTCGGGTCCACGTTACCCTGGAGGCACTGTCGAACAAGTTAATCAAGCCTTGGGAAGGTAGCGCGCAATAAACGCGAAGCTGTGGCAAAACAAACGTCGCTAACGCAGACAACAATGGCAACGGAATGGTCCCGCCGATGTGTTCGCTGGAGAGAGAAAGTTCCGGCGTGCGGGGAACTCTGGATAATAGCGTCCATTCGCCGTGCCATCTGCACTGTGCTCCGTGAGCGGAAAGGGCAATTCCCCTCTCCAGGCACATTGGAAGCTTCTTGTCGCGCACGCCACGACGAAAACCGTTGGCTGGTAGAGGGAGAAAGCTTTGCTATAAAATGTGGAAGGACCCGGAAAGTGAATCCGGGACGTTTACGCCGTGATACCGGCTCCCTGACCACCTCACCACTGGAATCCTGGCCACTGGACGACTGAGAACATGGCCACCTGACCACTGGACCAGCCCAAATGCCCGAGGGGTACACACTTTGCAGCGGCGGGGAACAATAACATTTGCAGCCAATTGGAGACCAAGAAAACGTTTTCCATGATTAGAATCAAACCTCAGTCCTTCGCATTATAAAACCTGCGTCAATCAGCTCAAGCTATCATCGCCTCCCGGCCACACAGAATTTCCTTTGTGCTCGTAGCACTGGCTCTGGCTTTTGATTTGGCCGTGGGTTTAAGCTTGCGCGTCCACTGGCATCAATCGGCGCATGAGAAACTGTTGAAAAGTAGCTTCACTGCCTTGCAACATTGCTGACAGATGCGTTCTACCAAACAAAAATAAATTCACTGCAAAGCAACAGCAGAAGATGTTGCGGTTTGCCCTGCAGCTTTTTTGGTAAGGATAGCAGTTGCTTCTTGATAACTTTGACTGAAGAAAAAGTGTGCTGACCTGCCATCTGCTAGGAAGCGGAAACATTTCGCTGTGCTCTTCCTTCCCGAGTTGTCGCGCCGCACAGCATCGAAGCATTCGTTGTGTCCTTTTCTCAATTTCTGTGACAATATGAACCCATTTGCACTTGCAGACGCAAAACATTTTACCTTCAAGTCATACAACAAAACTTCTTCACGTGCACACAGTGAACACTTCAGGAGCAGACAGACCGGTTGGCAGCAGAAGAGATAAGATCGAAAGAGCCGCCCATCGGCCCAACGAATGAAGCTGCAAATAAATAAATAGGGTGGCAAAAAAGGAAACAGCCAAGAAGACATTTTATTTCTACCCATAATAGAATCACTTTATTTATTGCGGCCTATGTTGAAAAGATAAAGCCACATATGCAAAAATTGAAGTTTCGACTGGCTACCAGCGTCAAGGCGGCACTTTATTTTGCGATACCGAAATTAGCCGAAGTGTCTGGCCCCTCGAGAGATCTTCTAGGCGTTCTGTATTATCAAGAGAACTGACGAATGCCTTAGCACTCCGTCTCTGGCTTTGCACACAAAAGAAAAAGCCCATCTACAGCGTCAATCACATTCTCTGTGAAAGCTTCGCCTTATGTATCTTTGTAGCGTTTTCTGCGGATTTGTGTGTATCTAGCCTTTCTTCTAAATAAAGCCTCACTTGATGTTTGGCGCTCGTCCCGTATCACTGTCTTTTCTTCTGTCCCCGTCTAGTGAGCTTTTACCATGTCGAAGTGATGTCACAAACTAGCCCAAATTTCTGCGTTCAAATACCAGCGCTTAATACCAATGACGCACATTTTTTTATAATTGTAACCAAACAGAAAAATCCCTAAAAAGGCACATAAATGCTAACAAAGAATTAGATTATTTGGTCACCCTGAATATTTTTGTTATGCGTCACGTTATGCATTGTGTTAGCCCCACTTTTGTTAAAAGTAAGCTTTAGTTAACGCTCAGTCAGTGCAACATTTCTCTGACCACTCTAATTCCTTTTCCGATAGCCGAGAGCTATACCGGATGTGTGCATTACAATTAGTATGTCACCGTACCACCTGCCTAGGCCATCGTTCCGTGTGCTACATTGCGAAATCTTATAACAGATCATGCTTTTACTAAATGAAAGGGAAATTTGACGCGCCGAGCATTACATGGGACTTTTAAAGCAAAGCTTTTTACCTCTGCCCCCAAGGGTTCAACAGAAAACTCCCGCGAACAAATAAAAGAAACAACTGGCACTAACAGGAATCGAAGCCGGAACTAACACAGTAACAAAGCGAGAGCGCGTTGTCTTACCTATTTAGCTACGAGCCCTTTTTTTTCTTTATTGCAATATTTCAGTACAAAACAAGCACCATCAAACAGAAAACTGCAACGATAAAACTGCTAGTCGTCACCTTGCCAGCAGAAAAACGATTAAAATTGTAAGAGGTTGGTCAGTGTTTCCATCGCAGGCAACCGCTCTGGAGGTTCAGACTGTATGTTATCCCCTCGCGCACAATTTGCAGTTCGTTCTGGCGGTATTGCTCCGTGAGTAAGCTAATGAATTCTGCCCCCACTCCCTCGACCTCCAGGATACTCCGCAGCCACTCAAAGTCTACTTTATCATACGCCACTTTAATGTACACAAATGGTAACCCCAAAGGTCGCTTTTGCATCTTCGCCACCTATATCCATTGGCTTACTACAAATAAGTTGTCATCCATAGTCTTGTGTCCTTTCTTCTTTTTTTGTGCGTCCTTTCGAAACCCATTTTAAGGTTCCCCTAACATCCGATTTTCATCTACCCATTGCTCTCGTTTGAACTTCACTTCCTGCATTACTAGCCTGTACAGCATTGACGTGACGGTTTCTGGCATATACAAGTTCGGTTTAGTCCTGTCTCCTTTGCCCTTGTACAATAAGATCACCCTGCTAATTTGCCACGGGCAGGTATTGCCTTTTTTCTATTGTTGTTCTGCCGGCTTGTAATAGCTTTTGCTTGCTCTTTGGTCTTAATTGGTTAAGCAACTTCATCGTTATTTCAGCCGTGATTATATCGCGGTATTTGTGGAGATCTTTTCTGCGGTTTGTTTTTCCATTTCAGCTTGTCCCCATCTATCTCTAGACATTTGGGCCTACCCGTCGAGACTGTTTGTGTCGCTGCGGGGCCTCTCCATCCATCTCATAGAACTTCTCCGTGATGATTTCATGAAGGTATGCCAATGCTTCCTCTCTCTAGAGAATCTGCCCCTGTTCGTTTTCTATAGTACCACCTTCTGTGGCACTCGTGCATTTTCCTAATCGACGCACATGATTCTAAAACGTTTTTGGTGCGTCTACAACCCTCTGTCGCATTTTCGCTACCAATCGCTGGCTGTCCCCATTTATTTTGCCTGCACCAATTGCTGCAATTCCAGTTTCCTTTTCTTATATTCCATCCATTTTGGGTCCACTGCCTCCGTATGTCTCCCAATCCTCTTGGCCTGCCCAAAAACACCTCCCCGTTACATTTCAAATACTCGATGTCTTTTTTTAGACATGTCACCAGTTTTTTCGTTTTGTTCTTTGCTATCCTTACTTGTCTACAGGTACGAAACCCCTAACGCCACGTCCCTTCCCCCACACATGTTTTTACAGGCTTCTTGCACTCTCTTCCAATTAGCCTCCTCCTGCCGTATAAGCACACTGACTACTCCGCCTTTTCTCCCTCCAGACGTCCTCTTGCAACGTTGCCATACACACTGTCAGATAACCGGAGGTACTTCCAAGTCCTGTAGGTGCGGCTCGGTCACAGCGTATACCCGGTTATCTTGCTCTTCTAACTGCTCAGGAATCTCCATCCACTCTCTTTTTTCTGGAGTCCTGCATGCTTATGTATGTGATCTTCACTTCCCCCTCTCTTTTTTACACCTTGCCGTCGTCCCTTCATCTTCTTGCACCCATCTGCCCCGACCGAGCTATCTCCCTTTTTCCATTTTATACACCATTTTTGCAAAGGCCTGTGGCCCTCTTAAAAACGAGACAGCTCGCGCCGCGTGTTGTCGCCCGATGGATTCTCCCACCTGCCCGCTGAAGTGAACTCTGTCATACTGGAACGCCCTTTTCCGGCCCACCCATCAGACATCACTATTGATGTGTATGAAAGCGAAACTCAGCTCCTTGCTCAGCTCCCATACGTGTCGGTTTACCTCTACAGCTTCCCGTTCCACATGCAGTCCTTCCCCAGTGATCTCCATTACTGTGCTCACGATGACCTGCACATTTGGGCACAGCGTTCGAAGCTCATTCACTCCCTTTTCTAGTTGCTTCCACACTCCAGTGCCCATTCCCTGCAGATTGTCACTGGTCCCTCCGCCTATAACCACTGGACTCTGCCCCTGCATGTTCTCCCACACCTTATACCTCGCCCTATCCAATACTACCCTGACCGTCTTCCCCGGGAACACGCCAACCTGCACTGTCTCGTCCTCTCACCCGTCCTCTAATATCCCTCCCGGAGTGCGCATGTTGGAGTTACCCACAACAATCACCATGTGCCTATCTTCCTTTTCCCGGCATGCCCCCCTGGTGAGGGCACCTGCTCCCGCAACGGCTTATTCAGCGCCAGCCCGGAATCGTTTTCCGTCGTGGCGTCTTTTCCTCCCGGTTTTCCTTCTCGGGGCCAGGCACTGTCGACCCACCTGCTCGTGACTTACGTCACTCTTTTCCGGGATGTCACCCTTCATCGCCAGCTTGACCTCCATATCCGCCAACCTCTCTTCGGGCGCCTTCCTCTGCTTTTGTTCACCTTTCAGCTCCTCCTGTAGCCCTTCTATTTGAAACCAGAGCTGCTGCTTTTCTTCTTCGAGCCGGTCAAGGTGCGACGCTATTACACACACTCTGCACCTAAAGTCCTGCCGTTGCACGTCCTCGAAGAACTCTAACCGAGGCCAGCCCAACTCTAAATTACTTCACTGCCATATTCTCGAACGTTCCACTCTAACCAAACGTAAAACAGAACGTCAGATTTTTTTCTAGAGCATCAATTTTTCTCTTGTGAATTACTAACTACAATGACAACTACCAAGCTTTTAAACTACCACGTGCAACAACCGTGTGGCACATTTGAATCGGTCAGTTAATTACACTAACAACAAGAACTCTCAGTGATATCCACAAGCCCAATTGCCTCAAACTACCTCTGCTCTCTCTAACACAAGGGCACTCTAAAAAATACTAAATTTCAAGTATGTTTTTGTTGTCGAACCTCCTCTGGGCTCTGTACGTCCGCACACACCCGCACATCCACAGAAGGTACCCAGCCAGTGCTGTAAGCATCCTTTAAGAACCCAGCACCACCTAGTTGTTCACTTCGCACTATCATTCTGCGGTTATACTCCTGGGGTATCGGTACGCAGTTCTGCATCTTCTCCATGTTGTTGTGAGGAACTCCAAAAAGCCTCGCTGATTGGCTTTAGTAGCTCAGTGGGCAGAACGGCCTCATTTTGAATTAACGACCTGTTTTCGAGCCGCAGCAGGACAAAAATATTTTCAAGGACAGGAACATAGACACTGACAGATGGCACGGCCCATGCGCCTCTTTCCTGTCCTTCGTCTTTGGCTGCGCTTTTCACACATTTATACACGGGAGAAAATGCGGAATATCTTTGTGCGGGACTGCAACGTGCTTCGATAGATTCTCTGTGATGTCGGACCGGCAGCACAATATGTCGCAGATATTTCGCGAGCAGCTGACCAAATATCCCCAAAACGTTTCTCTAAGGCACTTATTGCTAGGGACCTTTTTTTGCTGTTTGTGGTCTTCGGTGTCGACACGCTGTTGATGATGCTATTCTGCGCCTTGGCGTCGTTTTGCACTTTACTTGCTCTGCGTCCAAGTTCATTGCACACTGCTTCCCGTGACGATCGGCATTTCGTCTTCGTATCTCTCCAACTCGGCACTCTTCCAGTTGAGCTTTCTTTTCCGAACAACAATCCGTATCAATGGTCTATTTCTCGCGCTTTTTGCATTTTCGCTTTCCTCCGAGCGTCCATGTCTGGCTTCATTACAGCTCTGCATTTCGTCACTTTAAATTGATTTTCGCCCATAAGGAAAATTTTCAGTGTGTCTGACTAACGCCCGTACACCCTACAAAAAACACAAGAATACACTGCTAAGGGGTGTATTGTGTAACTAACACCTTAGCACAATAGCAAAAGCGCAAGAAAAACACTCCTCTAAAGGGTGTTCGGTTGTTTATAGCGCCGTTAAAAGGATGTTCGTCAAGTTTTGCTAGGGCGCAATGATGTTAGTTATAAACAAAATCGCCATTAGGGTGCAAATCCTCCTACAGTAAAGTCTTCAGATCTGCCAGTATTAGTAGTAGCGGCAGCGTTTTCCGCCTCTCTCAGTTTGTTTCTCTGCAATCGACACACTCGGTTCAGCCCCAGCTTCATGCGCCTTCGTTCGTCGTCATCGATATGTTAGCCTTGTGAACAAGACATGGTGCTACATACCACGTACACGATAAAACTATTCGCACCTTTAAGGGTGTAAATAACTGACTATTAACAACCTTACACACTAACAAAAATGTTTTTTCACCTTCGCCACTAGGATGCCAAGACTGAGGAAATAGCGGAGAGGGGGCTATCACTAGCTTGAACTTGCCTTTCCTTAGGTGAACCCTTTAATTGTTGGCTCTAGGCTGGTAGACCCAACACACGTGATCATCTACAAAACGCAGCCGCAAATCTAAAAACCTGATGCTGTCATGCTCGGAAAATTCAAAAGTAAAAGTGAGCGGTGAGCATCTAGGATTTCAAAAAAACGTTGAAAAAGGTGCTGCAGGGTCTCTTTAAATTTGCCATGAAGGTCCCGGAGACATTTATAATTGTGCGACCGGACCTGTTCACATCAGATGCACATTTGCAGCGTTATGTCCTCGATAGCCTTAGTCACAGTATTTTTAAGGTTGCCTGGCCTGTAAAATATTTTCACCCAGTTGGGTGGTTTGTTGTCAATAACTCACACCCTAACCCCCTAGGAAAAGACAACGCCCTTTAAGGACTGTATTGTCTTTGATAACACGTTCAACCCAGATGAAAAAACAAAAGCAAAACCCTTAAAAGGATCGCTTTATCGTTATTTACGCCAAAACAAAAGCATTTCTCTTTGTTTGTAGAGACTCTGTAAAGGTGATAGATATACAAAAAAGGTGTAAATAATTTTGATGTGTTGAGAGGGCACAACAGTCAGAATTTATTGACTTACTTATCACAAGGATGAGCCCGAAGTCAAGCGTCAGCGTCAGGAAGAGGATATGTGCCATAACCAAAATTGCCGTCAAACGCCTCTCGGGCTTGGAACTCCTATGCAGTATAATCGGCCCAAAAACAGGAGAAAGAAGACGCGATGACTGGAAACAGCAGTGGTCACCATTATCACGTTTCTCAACTTCACGCGAAGCCAGGCAAGTTGAGGTAGCGTTGATATTTCATATTCCTGCAGAGACGTCTAGCATGCTTTGAAACACCTCCAATTAAAGTATGCAGTAATTGAGAATTGTTCACCAATACATAGCATTCATATGCTGCTTATCGAAAGTGTGAGTTCTTTACAGCCAAATTTCTTGGTTTTAAAAAATCCGAGACTAACTATTACGCTATTATAACGGTAACCGGTCTTACTTTCGCCGGATCTCTATTTTTGTTAAAAAGAGAAGAGTTCGTCACTTTCGCTATTTTTCTCTATTTTTCTTTATTTTTTGCTTATTCCAAATTGTGTACGACAAATGATGTTCCTTTTATTATAAGGATTAAAGGTGTTACTTCTGCCAAACCGGCATTTTGAAGAAATGGAAGGTGTTACTCAGCTCGGCATACTCGCTATTTCTTCTCAATTTTAACACCAAAGCATTTGCTGCTGGCCGTAATACGTGCAGTTTGCGGCGTGATCAGAAGATTGATTCATAGTTACTCCCGGTGTTTATCACAATCGCGAGCATGCGCTTCAAGAGAACTTCCTGGCATCGTCGCGCATTCATTGCGGCGCTCACATAGAAACACCAAGAAAGCACTTCATTTGCATGCTCGCCTCTAGGTTATAGCACAAGACAGCTCGCGCTACAGACGCCCAGTTCCCGAAGTGGGTTGGTGACGATTCTAGCGCATGCTGCCGAGTTCCATTTCAGAATAAATATAAAAACCTGTCGACAAAGCGATACGCGTGTGCCAGGCATGCACGAGGAAGAGGAAGACGACGATATAGATGGCTATGATGACTACTGCTACCACAGGGAAAAGCGACGACAAAAGCCGTAACTTCAACGTTGAATTTCAAGCCTAATGCCATGCGTTGTGGTATGCTTCAGTGCTTACATAACAAGAAAACCTCGAGTTTTGCAATGGTTCAAGCCTTGCGTGACAAAATGTAAACTTTTGCAATTTTTCTTTCTCTGTTTTTTTTTTTCAGAATTGTTTCCGAACAATTATCTCCAATCACGCTATAAAAGCGATTACACGTGTTATTCCGTGAAATCTGCATTCTTCTGGAAATGCAGGTACCTATTCGCAATTATCACTATCTTTTTTTTTCCCATTTCTTAAATTATATTTACCAAATTATCTCAATTCGCTATTATAACGAATAAAGGTGTTACTTCTGCCAAATCTGCATTTTGGTGGAAATGCAAAACGTTACGGGGTTTGCCATTTTCGCTATTTTTTCTGTTTTTCTTTTTCTTAGGGTTTCCAAAATTCTCTCCACCTAATTATCTCTTACCATGGTAATATACCGATTACAGGTGTTGCTTCTGCCAAATCTGTGTTTTTGTGAAAGTGCAGGGCGTTACACGATTCACAGTTTTTACTATTTTTCTAGTTTTCTAAGTAGAGCAAAACTCTAGTGTTGTAACAGATGGCCTCTGTAACGCGAAAAAGCCCCCCAGGAACTCCAACTTTCTCTGACGATGATGACAAGAGATTGTGGGTGCAGTGAAACAAATGAACGATTCACTGGCCAGAATTGAACCTGGCTCCCTCGTTTTATGAAGCTAGCGTCTATCTGATTGCTGTATTTCGATATGATTTAAACTCGGTCCAAACTCAGGCGACAAATAAAAAATCCCGTCACAAGAAAGCTTCGGGGTTCAACTATCGTCATTGTTACAGGGACAAAATGGATGATTTTATGGTCAAAATTAGCTCCCACAAGTTACCTCTATTTCACGCTATTATAACAATTACAGGTGTTCCTTCTGCCAAATCTGCGTTCTTGTGAAAACGTGGGGGGGAGTTACACAGTTCGTCATTATCACTGTTTTCTATTTGTCGTATTTTTTGGTTTTTCAGAATACTTTTACCAATTATCTAAATGCACGCTAGTATTACGATTACAGGTGTTGCCTTCACTAGATCTGCGTTTTTGTGGAAATGCAGTGTTAAACGGTCCGCCATGACAATTCCTTTTCTAGCTTTCACTTTTTTAGTTTTTGAAATCTGTCTCACCAGATATCTCCATTCACCCTACTATAACGAATTAAAGAGTTACTTTCGCCAAATCTGCATTTTTGTGGAAATGCAAGACGTTACACGGTTCGCCATTTCCGGAATGTTCGGTATTGTTTTTATGCGTCGTTTTTTAAAATTATCTCAATGCATTTATCTCCCTTTACACTATCATAAAAATTAGACGAGTTACTTCCACCAAATCCGCGTTTTAGCCATTTTCGCTATTTTTTCTTTTTCCTATTGTGTTTTTCAAAATTATTCGCCGCCCAAGTATTATAACGATAACAGGTGATACTGTAGCGAAATCTGTGTTTTTATAGAAATGAAGGGCGTTGCACGGTCGTGGCTATGTGGGCACTCGGCAAGGAATGCTACGCATTAATAAGCGAGTTACCACAGGTTGATGTGCCCATTAAAAAAAACGCCACAATTGCGAGTCACATGTAACATAAACAATGGCTTGTTTCCCAATTAATAAATTGAACCCCAGCTGCCCAGAACAAGATTTTTGGTGCATACCGCACCGTATGACCGACTAGATTTTTACGAGGAAAGTTATCGCTGGTTCCTCGTCACATAGCATCCACTGAACACAACTTAGCTGGATAGTTTTTGCACGACTTCTTAACATTCCACAAGGCTGTTTCTGGGTTCAGCATCTTCTGTAGCTGCAGTACCACGTGTAGCGGCCCTTGCCATTGCGAAAGAAGCCTGCCCAGATCTATACGACTTTGCGGGGCATAGGCACTCCCATAAATATCGAACCACATTCGCGTGTAATAACTTCGTACTCGCGCATCCACGTTATTGCGCGTAGACGTAAGCGCTGCCACGTACAGGCCCTTTGAGGGCGAACCCGTCGCAGTCGCCGTAACAGCGACTGCTGCCGTACAGCGTAGGCGTAACGGCAATTAAGCAATTCTACCGAAGCTTCCCTTTACCACGTCTGACGATTCCCATACAAAAATATTGTATGGTCGGCTATAGAAAATCTTTTTTATGGTCGTCCTTCGCTATTTGGCCCAATAATCGTTAGACTTTTCTATGGCCTTCTTTATTGACTCGTATCGCCATTCCGATGGGTGTCTTTAGCTTATTCTATAACCGGTTCTACGGCTGTCTTTAGCTATTCTTATCGACATTTATATGGGTGTCTTTAGCTTCTTCTATAGCCGGTTATATGGTTGTCTTCAGTTATTCGTATCGACATTCCTATGGGTGTCTTTAGCGTCTTCTATAGCCGTTTCTGTGGCTGTCTTTAGATATTCGTATCGACATTCCTATGGGTGTCTTCAGCTCCTTCAATAGCCGGTTTTATGGTTGTCTTTAGCTATTCGTATCGACATCCCAATGGGTGTCTTTGCTTCTTCTATAGCCGGTTCTATGGCTGTATTTAGCTCTTCTTTTGATATCGCTATGGCTATAGAAGAATCTAAAGACACCCATAGGAATGTCGATAGGAATGGCTAAAGAGAGCCATAGAAATGCATAAAGATAATTGGGCCAAATAGCTAAAGACAACCACGAGAAGGTTGTTCAATAGCCGACCATACAATATTTTTGCATGGGCTGCAGCCAGAAGAGAATCACCACTACTTGAAACACAGCGACAGCAGCAGGCGCTGATACATTATTAGCACGCTGCCATGCCGGCACAGAGCCTTGAAGATCTCTAGAACTTCTCCTGTGGCACTTAGGTTGTGTGCCTAGCGGCATTCTGTAATATATGCTCCGTGAACACTTCAGCGATGTAGGGGGAGTGCGAGGTTGCGATTGCGAACTCTTCGCCAGTTTTCATTCACAAAAGGCTTAAACATAGGCATTCAAGGAAAGCAAAACCAAGGCTACTGTAGCCAGCTAAAGAAATGTGTATGGCTTTACTTCTATAGACCAGCCGTGGGAAAGGTCTTTTGGCTGGCTATAGACCATTGTTTAGCTTGAAGTGTACAGACTTAAAACCACTCAGCTGTCTTTTGCCAGCTATTGGAAAAAATATGTCTTCAAGCCAAAGAGAGAAAGCCGCACAAGCTCTTTTGGCTGGCTATGGGCTGTTTTTTAGCTCTAACTTTACACAACTCAAAACCGTTCAGCTGTCTTTAGCCAGCTATTGAGGAGAGTTCGTCCTAAAGCTATAGAGAGAAAGCCATAAAAGCTCATTCGGCTGGCTATAGGCCATTGTTTCGCTCCAGGTCTACAGACGTCAAACTATTCTTCTGTCTTTTCCCAGCTATTGAAAAGAGTTCGTCCTAAAGCTATAGAGACAAAGCCATAAAAGCTCAATTGGCCGACTATGGGCCGTTGTTTAGCTCTAAGTCTACAAACTTGGAACCATACGGCTGTCTTCTGCCAGCTATTGGAGAGAACTTGCTTTAAAGGTAAAGAGAGGCAGCCATAAAAGCTTCTGCGGCTGGGTACAGCACAATATATAACTGTAAACCTTTAGATGTGTGATAATTAAGCAACATTTTGCCGGCATTAAGAAAGCGTTTTTCGCAGAACTTACAAGCCTGCATCCATAAAGGCTTCTTTAGCTAACTACATATTAACATAAGGCTCCAAGTCTCCAGCCGCTAATCGAAAAGTGTTAGCCTATAGAGGTATAATTCGAGCAACCATTAAATCCTATTCTGCTGGTTTCAATATGACTTATGACGCGAAATTCATATACTCAAGATTTACCTAGCTACATCTAAAACACAGATTCGATAACGATGATGAGGTTGATCGGCCGGTTATATGAACGTATTTGTTCAATAAGGTTAGCTACTTATTATACCAACTATAGGGGAAAAGTACAATTAACGGAAGCTACTCATAAACGCTCAAATTCAGGTTGCAACTTTGGATACTGCGCGGCGGCAAAGCTTGCAAATGAACGTTGACAGAAAGATGTATATTTTCGGAGAATTCATCCTCTGCGGCCCTCCGCTGCCGCAGTCAAGTGAAAAAGCGGGCTTCTCTGAAAACGGCCCTCACAGCGTCGAAGCAGATTGGAAATAACTTTCGCGGCCCACGGTACGCTCTCTCAGAAATATGGTGGAAGCTGCGGACAACCGCATTCTTCTTCCGCGGAGCCCACTTTAAGATTAGTCACTGAGAAAGGGGGAGAGCGACCCACGCCGGACCGAAGGAGGCGCGGTGAGGAAATTCTGGGAAGTGATGAAAAGGTAAAGGGGACACCCCTGCTTCCTGTTTAATTTTTTGTTGATTGTTTCGCATAATGGTTTTGGCGATGGGTACCGAAGGACACGGCCGTGCGGCCCGCGCTGTGTTAGTATTCCTGTGCGCAGCAATGCTAGTGACAGACAATTTTCCCTGACTACTGAGAACAGATGCAACTTTTTCGGATGAAGAAAACAAAACGTTAAGCGATGTTGTATTTACCAAAAAAAAAATAATTACAGCAAACAAGTTAGAAAAAGATCGAAAGATGTGCACGTATCTCCCTCCACACTATTTGCAATCGCGATGGACCCGCTTATACCTGGATGTACTCAGTCAGACACATTTCATCTCCTTGCTCATGTGCGCGGGCATGGCACGTGTTTCCTGGTGATGGGAATTTACATCTCGACGGCAATGTCCTCGTGTGGATGGTGTGACGCCAAGCAGATGTGTCGCTTTTCGGTGCCGTAAATTTGGGTGTTTACGGTGACAGTGTTACGATTAATTTAATATCATTTTCAAGTCATGCGAAAATGGATACCTCGATACTGTGACAGAAATTTCATCGTATGGAAAACTCCAGGGTGAGTGATCTTACGAACTGAAGAGACTCGATAGTTTGAGAAATGCAGGACTTTTTTTGGTGTTCACGAATACTTTTCTAAACTACCCTGCCCCACATGGGCATTGCAACGTACACAGAAGTGAAGATTTGGCCACGGTGATGTGACAAAAATAATTAATTTTTCGTGAACTGGAAAAAATTACAAAGACCTAATTGAGTGAACTTGGAAAAACGTTTTTTTATCATTGCATTGTGTGCGACCGTCTTCATTGTTTTATTGAGAGTGCATTTCCATTTTAGCCACCGTACTTGCAGCTGTGTGCGTTGAGTACTGAGTGTGTTGAACGACTTCTGAGTGGTCTCTTTTCTGTGGACTACCCAGCACCTGTAGATATTTGTGTCTCTACGGCCGTTCGCGGGGAATGTGCCGTGTAGTGTGGCTGTCGAACGAGTCACTTAAGCGTGAGCCTGAGTGTTCGAATGCGTCCGCTGTGTTTTTAGATCGGCGTATGTGAACAACTGCTTACTGGTTCAGACGTAGCGTAGATAGTAGCCCTTTATGTAAGGAATGGAATGAATAAATCCCTTGATTTTGCTTTGCTTGAATGCCTGTGTTTAAGCCTTTTGGGAATAAAAACTGGCGAAGTGCTTGCAATCGAAACCTCGCACTCCCCCTATATCGCTGAAGTGTTCAAGGAGCATATATTACAGAATGCAGCTAGGCACACAACCTAAGTGCCACAGGAGAAGTTCTAAAAAACTGCAAGGCTCTATGCCGGCATGGCAGCGTGCTAATAATTTCTCAGCGGCTGCTGCTGTCGTTGTGTGCATGCTCATGGTTCTGGCTGCATTGAAATTCGAACCATGAGCAGCACAGCAGACCATAGTGGAGGTTTTAGAAGCGTAACTGTCAAATTCTGCAAGTGGGTAGGTAAACTGCACAGACAGAAAGTGTTTCAGTAATGCAGCTCGCGGTACCCGATTTTTGTCAAGTTTTATAAAAGAAAGGTCACAGGACACAGGGCAAACTTGCCAAGGCGGTAAAATGTTTGAAAAGGGTGACCTGTACACATCCAAAAACGAAGCGCTGAGATCCGAGGCTCGCTCTCTCACTCTAAGTAAAAGGGCAGAGGAACGAATGGGCGATTTTGAAAGAGCACAGATGTGGATGTGTTGTTAAAGACAGGATAAAAAGGATGGTTATTCAGCAATGAAATTTTAAAAGCATAAAGTAAGTCCACGTACGTCCGTTGGTTCGCAAGGCTCCATTTATTACACTCGACATACAGACTCTCGACTGGGCTAGTGCGAAAAGCACCCGACGCAAGCCGTAGCCCCAAGTGCAGCACTGGGTCAAGCATTCGCAAAGCTGTTTTCGTCGCCGACCCATATACCACACTGCCATATTCTAAACGAGAACCAACCAAAGCAGTATAGAGCCGTAGTAGAGTTCTTTGTCAGCCCCATAGGATTGTTGCGAGAGAACCTTAAGGATACTCATTGTTTTCAGACATTAATGCTTACGTTTCTTGATATGTGAGATATATATGAGTTTGTGGTCAAACACCACACCCAAAAACTTGTGCTCCTTGTTCACAGGAAGCGACACGCCATTAAGAGTAATGTCTCGGTCCACATGGACCCCGCGCTTCCTGGAGAACACAACGAAGGAGCTTTTTACAGGATTAAATTTAAAATCATTCTTGTCTCCCAGCCGGCAAGTTTCTTGACGCCGAGCAGGACTTGACGTTCGCATAATGACATATTACATGATTTAAAAGATATCTGCACGTCACCTACATACATGGCATAAGATATTGTTGGTGGCAGTACTTTTCCAAGAGAGTTCATCTTTACTATGAAGAGAGTGCAACTTAACACGCCACCTTCCGGCACGCCATTTTCTTGGACGTGAACCTTTCATAGTGCACATCCAACTCCTACTCGAAACGTTCTCTCTGACAAGTAACTAATAAGGGTGTTCAACATGTTACCCGAAACACCAAATGACTTGAGGTCACTGAGGATCCCATAACGCCCAGCGGTGTCGTAGGCGTTCTCGAGGTTGAAAAAGACCGTTAATCAGTACTGCTTATGCACGAAAGCATCCTTGATGTATGAGTCAAGTGCTACCAGTTGATCGTTCGTCGATCGCCCCACCCTGAAGCCTGCCTGGCAGGTCTCAAGAAGACCGTGGTACTCAAGGAAGTAAACGAGCCTGTGATCGATCATCTTCACGAAGAGCTTGCACAGGCAGCTAGTCAAGGCTATAGGACGGTAGCTTGAGGGGGACGACTGGTCCTTTCCCTCCTTCAGGAAAGCCACTACTATGGCCTCCCTCCAAGAGTGTGGGATGTGCCCCGAAAGCCATATTTTATTATATAGATTTAGAAGTGCTTCAAGTGTGCCTGCGTGTAGGTGTTGTATTATTGTATATGTGATGTGGTCTGGGCCTGCAGCTGAGGGTTTACACGTGCTCAAAGCAGCCCTCAGCTCATGCAGTGAAAACTCTGAGTTATAAGAACATGTTGACCTATTGTTATCTAGTATAGGCTTCTTTTCGGCCGTTTGTTTGTGTTTCATGAAAGTGTTTGTGTAGTGTGCTGAACTGGACACGTTTTGGAAGTGTTTTGCGAGTGTGTCAGGCTGGTCTTCGAGTGTGCCCCTGTTGAGCGGACCAGAGGCAGGCTGTGTGTTTGTTGTCCTTTGAGTTTGCGTATTCTTGTTCATACTTTCCGTGTGTTGGTATAGGAGTTTATTGATGTTATGAAGGAACGTCAACTCTCTCGTTTTGCCTTACGGCGCGCACGTTTTCTTAACGCCTTGGCATGTTTGAACAAAATGAGGTTACCCGAGGTGGGGTGAGATGACTGTGAGAGGGAAAGAGGCTCCTAGCCTGCACCACATATGTATCGCACGGAGAGAAAGGGAACGGGAGGGGGTAGAAATATGGGTTGAGGTAGTGGTACAAAGGTGGCTGGGGCAGGAAAAGGGAGGGGTAATGGGGAAGAACCCGAGGTGGTGTACCGACGAAGGACACCCCACGCCTTGTTCTGGGCCTCTCGCGTCTGCCTACAATCCTCATTCCACCACGGCCTCCGCTGGTTGCGCGGGGCACCAGAGGCGTGGGAAATAGACTTTTCGGCGGCGTGGAGGATGTGCGCCGGGAGCAGTTGGGTAGCTTATTCAACGTGTTGGTGTCCTATGGATGTGTGGTGTAGCTTGGATGTCTCTGTAAATGTATTCGAGTTAGCTCTTCCTTCATTAAACCTTTTATGGGAAGATGGACTGCTCGGGCCTATACGGTAATGAAGTGGGGAAATGGTCACTAGCATATGGGTCCGTGCCCACACCCCACTCAAGACATGGAAAGAGAATTGCAGAAGCAATAGCCAGGTCAAGATGTGTATGTGTTGTGACCTATGTTATGGTATGTACCCTGTTTATTGTTAAAAAGGCATGCTCCTGAAGATGTAAGGAATTTCTCTATAAGGCGACATCGGGCATCCATTCCGCAGGAGCCCCAAAGAGAGTTGTGTGCATTAAGGTCGCCTGTTAGAATGTACGGTTCGGGCAGCTGGTCGACCAGCGCTTTGAAGTCAGAGCGGCTCGAAAGTGCATAATCAGGACGAATGTAAATGGAGCATATCGTTATTAACGTATTAAAAATTATTGTGCGGATGGCTACAGCCTCAAGGACGGTGTTCAAGGTGACAGGATGACATGCTAAGGATTTTCGGGCGATTATGGCCACACCGCTAGAAGAGTGTGTGCAACCATCCCTGTCCTTTCTGTATACCAGGTAACTATTCACGAAATTTGTGTGTTTGGAATTCAGATGTGTTTCCTGGACACACATTACACTTGGCTGATTGGCTTGTAGAATCTCATACACGTCGTCAAGATTACTCAGAAGGCCTCTGCAGTTTCATTGAACTGTTTTCTCTTCCCATAATTTAGTGTGAGAGCTACTGGAGTGTGTATGTTTATGTGTCGTCTTTCGGGGCTGTGACGCTTGGATTGGGCGTTTTGGGCCTTTCTGTAGGCTTGGACGTTGGAGGCCGCTCCTTGCGGGGCGTTGCAGGCAAGAATGGCACGACGTCCCTCTCGTCGTCCGATGTCCTGGGTGTGCCCGTCGAACTGGGCCCGCCACAGGTGTCGGGGGCATCAGAATTTGCACGGGCGGTGCGGTGGCGGTGGGAGCCGGTGCGGGGCCCGTGGTGTCCATCGCCTCGGCAACCTCCAAACGCACTGGAGGACGGGGAGGCAGGGACGGGAGCAGCACCGGTCCGGAAGGAAGAGGTTGCCACCACAACCGCTGCTGGCTCAGCGAGCGGTGCGGAGGCGGGTTGGGCTGCCAGAGGCAACCCAGGGAGGGCGGGGATGGGACCAAGTCCGACTCGCGGTACTGGGTCACCGCCGAAACCGGACGCCGCTCCGCTCCCCGGCGAGCTGCGTCGGCGTACCTCCCAAGAGGGAAAGAGGCGAACCTCTTCCACACCTCTGCGAAAGCGATGCTTTCATTAACGTTGATGTTAACGATTTTCTTTTCTAATTGAAACTTTTCGCATTTTCTGGATTAGGCCGCATGTGGACCCTGGCAGTTTACACAAAGAAGTTGTTGCACGTTGCAGTTTTCAGCCGGGTGATCGTGCTGGGCGCATTTTGCGCAGGTAAGTCGGCCGCGACAGGTGTTTGTGCCGTGCCCGAACCGTTGGCACTTGAAACAGCGCCGTGGGTTCGGGACGTAAGGCCAGACTGAACAACGGATGTAACCTGCGTTGATGAATTCTGGAAGGGTCCACTTGTCGAAGGTTAGGACGAGGTGCTTTGTCGGTATTTGTTTATCGCCTCTGCGGATGGTTATGCGCCTGACCGCTGTTACGCCCTGACTACGAAGGCCCTCCAGCAGGTCAGCGTCAGATTCATTGATTAGGTCATATTCGGAAATCACGCCCTGGGAGCTGTTTAGGCTGCGGTGGGGCGTGACTCGGATGGCCAGATCGGCTATGCGGGTTTGTACAAGTAGTTTAGCAGCCTGATCGTGGCTACAGACTTCTACAAGGATTTCACCGGTCCTGTGTTTTTTGGCTTTATATGATTTGCCGATGGCACCTTCAAGAAATTTGGTGACGAGAAATACTGACTTTGAAGCAAGAGGGTTCAACTGGTCAACTAATTCTATCACTACGAAGTGAGAGTAGCTGTTCGGTTTCGGAATACTCAAGTTGGGAAGTGGTGGAAAGGAAACTTCGGTGCTGCCCCTTTTCGTGGGCCGATCTCGTTTGGGGGGGGTTGGAAAATGCAATATGATACATTGGAAAGCAGGCAGACGGGGGTACTTTCTCCTTTGACCTTACCCTGGTAGTCAAAGAGGTCCCGGAGCTCCCAGCCTGGTAGACAGGCAGGGAGCCCTCCGGCTGGAGCTTGGCCAAGGCTCCGACGCCACCGTTTACGGCTTCTACCCTTCACCTTTAAACACCTCGCCACGGTTGGACACAACTTATGCATGGGAGCTCGGGGTCCGCGGTGTCGCTGCTCACCCTCACAATGAATACTCAAGGTGCCACGTACAGGGGGGGGGTGAGGTGAGATGACTGTGAGAGGGAAAGAGGTTCCCAGCCTGCACCACATATGTATCGCAGGGAGAGAAAGGGAAGCGGAGGGGGTAGAAATATGGGTTGAGGTAGTGGTACAAAGGTGGTTGGGGAAGGAAAAGGAAAGGGTAATGGGGAAGAGAAGATAGATAAGCGACCACCGCTCGGGAACGGGAAAACTGTCACCGGGCTATTTTTTTGAACGTGAAAGGAGAATTACCTTGTTTGAAACGAAAAATCAGAAAACTCTACAAGTATTACAAGAAAAATAACAAACACTAAACCTTAAGAACACGTCGTTCTAAAAATTGATCTTCACTGTCGACTTGGATCCTTGGTAGACGTCTTGTCTTGTTTGTTCTTGTTCTTGATCTTGAACTTTACTTGATTCTTGATTCTTTTATCTTGGTTTGTTGATCTTGTTCAACATGATTTGTTCGTGACCTGACTTGACCGGGTATATAGATCTGTTACGCCTGATGGTTTGTGATTATGTGTTCGTGTTCTGCTTGGTTTCTTTGGGGGGTATTAACATTACCCCTTTTAGGCCGTCGAAATAGCATTTATTGCCAAAAGAAGACTGTGCCGCACCGACAGGTAAGCTAAGCCTCGCCAGTCGTCGCGCTACCACGCCTTGCCCGCCGGCCTCGTCGTTGCATAAGCTCGACGGTATTCACCCCCTCGAGAAATGAACAGCATTGGAGACATTGACGCGGCATAGTTGGCGATATGGTGATCCTAGGCATACGTTAACAAAAGTTAGTTGAGAAATTAATGTGCGACATTTAAAGTGTTACAGGGCTCTTGACATTAAAAAGAACTACATGCAGTCCTGAAACATGTCAGGAGAAGAGGGGGGTGGATATACAGACAGTGTGGGTGTTTTTATGCAGGCTTTGAAGAAAACATGCAAGTTGGCTAATGAAAACAGCATTTGATGCCACGTAAAACGAAAAAACGTTCTCAGTATTCAAGGATCACAACTCCTGCCAGCCGTGATGCCAGCGCTTATATCTTTTAAGAGTATTGTCGCAGTTTCTGCAATCTCATTCGGCACGTGGCTTGACAAAGAGGTGTTAACATTTGTGCAGGGCCCAGAAAGCAGAAGTGGAACGAGGAAGTTTACGCAGAAAAATCGAGAGAAATTGAAGACCAGTAAGTGCTACCTTTGCAATTTCGTTGAAAGACCCTAGCATGCGCTACCGATGTATGTTACGGTTGTCATGCCCTATGTTCGAAAAGTTCGTGTTTCTTTTCCGCAGCCTCGTGCGATTTCACTCCCGTGCTGAAAAAGAAAACGTAGCCGGTTAAAAGGTTGCGGGCTTTGTCATCCCTGATTTGCGTTTTAGGGAGCAGCACTTTGTCGCCCGTCTCTGGGCTGAGCCGCTTCGCCGTCGTCGAGAATCAGCTAACGACGGTACGATCGAGTGAAAGAAGAAGCGAACGATGGGAAGACGGACGAGTGAAAGAAAGCAAAGGATGAGAGTGTCGCGAAATCCGACGGGAGGGGGGTTCGCCGTGGTCGTGCGAGCAAGCGCTCTCCGAGCCAGCGCGGTGGGGGAGCAGAGGGGCACAGCAGAGGAGCTGTGCCCGCACCAGGCGCTGAACAGCGCGACTCTTGGCGAAAACGTCAGGCGGGCTTGAGCCTGTCTATGATTTGTGTTCGCTTAAGATGCTGTTCGAGGTCTCTTCCTAAGTCGCACTTCGCGCCGCCGACTGAGAGGATCATCATCCCTGCCATCGAGAGAACCCACGACTGAGTGCTGCCTCAGCGCACAGGTACTCCACCCAAATGTAGCATTAGGGAGTACCGTTATCCCGGCAGCACGGCATGTGCGGCCAATCTTTGCCCAAAGAACATTGGCCAGTCCTTTTCCTCCCAGCAAATCTTCGGCCAAAGTGTTTCGCCCTTACTCGAAAATGATCCTTTGCCGTGTAAGGCTGGAGCTTGGCCGCCATTCATTGGCCAATCTGCTTTGACCGCTAATCCCATTTAAAACGTTTGGCCGACTATTGGCCAAACACGTATAGCCTACGAGTGGCCAAGGTATGGCCTACAAGTGGCCAAAGGACGGCCTGTCATTGGCCAAAGATGTATGGCCTACTATTGCCCACAGGTGATAGCCTACCATTGGCCAGATTCAGATTATTCTATGCAGGCCAGAGGAAGCCCGCACAGGGCTGCTGCCATGCATGCCCTACTGTAGGCCGTGAACCTTGGCCCTGTTAATGGGGCACAGGTGTTAGATAAATGAAACGCATACCAAAGTCAGTTTTATGTATATATTTGTATTTATGCAATGTATGTACTTTCTTTTTGTTGGCTTTTAGTGCCCCTAGGTGGTATTCGCACAGTATATTTATCAATTGCTTCATAATCAGCATGTTTCAGCATCGTGATTGTGTTTACACTGCCTTTCTATCATTGTCTTCCTCTTTCCTTGCGTTGTTCTCCCCATGAATTCTTCATAATGGCTGCCACGATTCCCTTGTCGGCTTCTTGATCTCGTTTGATGGTGCTGAAATGAATTATAAAATTATTATGAAACAAACAAATGAAATCAAAGCAATAAGCAGACGTGCCAACTCTCCTGGGCAGCCCAGGGACCCTTAAATTTCAACCCCATGGCCATTGTACAAATCGTATCTCAAATTTCCCGAAAAGTGGCTGCCACAGCACACAAGTCGCCCTTTTTTAAGTCACTCGTGCACGTTAGTTTGTCTTGCTGCAACAGTTGCGGTGCTGCGGATGAGCTCTCACCACCATACTTATTGAACATTGTAACCATAGTGTAGAGTACATCTAAGTGCAACTAGGTTCTGGTCGAATGGCGTTTATGGCTTAGAAAAGCTGCTCGCCGGATGCGCTCTCCACAGTACTCACTAAAAGCGTTAAAATAGGTACAACGGCTGGGTCTATCTGTCGTAGCTAACGTTCAACGCATATTATCGGCAGGAAGCATTGATGTGAGTTCGGGGGGGGGGGGGGCACATGCCCTATGGTGCGGGACCGATCGAGGAGGCCGTGTGTGCGGAAATGTGTCCTTTGCGTATCGTGAGGAGTCACTCCACCGGACAATATCTTCAGCACATGCATTCTGACTTTTGAAGGGATGCGAAGCCCGTGACTGCTAACGTAAAAGTTCAAGCAACTGCTCCCCTGCAGGCAAGTCGAGGTCACCGGCAAATTTAGAGAGAGCGTTATCTCGAAACACCAAAATTTAAGATAGCAGCAACGACCTCTCACCAGTAAAAAATACAGAATGCACATGCACCTAACGTTTCGCCAATGTTAGTCATCGCTTTCAAAACCACCAAGACAGTTTCACCAAATCAGTTTCAAAGAAAAATTCGCAGAATCCCGCTTAAAGTCTCCCCGTCTCCTCATGCCCTGCCAGCAAACCATGCAGGCAGCCTTCCTCCGAACCATCCAGTGCATTTCTTATGCCACAGCTACCAAAGGACCTTACAAGAGCATCTTCGGGTACAGCGGTCCTTTCCTCGGGACACATTCGAGGGCATGCATGCACCAAAGTAAACCGACACCACCAAAAGAAAACGACAAATTGCTTGTAGTTATCGGGCTATCAGGCTGCTAAGCACGATTGAATTGGATTTTGGACTGGCTGTGGCACGCCATTGTTGCCTGGGTGTGGTGGATTTTAGGGTGTGGGCAGTGGTGAGCGAAGGAAAGGGGGCCCTATCCCAGAATGGCGCAGTAATTTGAAATTAGCAGTATATTTAGGGGGGGGAGGGCATGCACGGGTGGGGGAACTGCTGAATTGTTCGGTAGGTACCTCTACAAATAAAGATCTTTCGCGCTCTACGCAACAAAAACCAGGAGTACAGTTTCTCATGATGAAATAACAAATCAGCTTAAAATAAACACCTTACCCCTTACTGATGTCAATTTCCAGTCTTGGTAATTTCTGAAATGATAAACTAAAATAAAACCCACCCCCTTCGCTGCAGTCTCCCCAATTTTCATGTTGCTAAGTTGGCCTCAGCACATAGGCACAGCCTAAGCAGTTGCACTGTAGTGTGCATTGAGTTTTGCTTGAAATTCGCACCCTCCTTTGCTGCAACGTGCCCAAGCTGCTGCAGCTGTAACAAAACGACAAGCACTATAGAAGAAACCATCACAAAAATAATGGGCTGCTGTTTGATAATATTAAATGTGGAAAACTACTCCAGCAAAGGTTTACGTGAAAGGTTGATTGATTGTAGGGTTTAACGCGCCGACGCAACGCAGGCAATGAGGCACGCCGTATTTAGGGCTTCAGATTACCCAGGCAGCACAGGACTGTTCGGCCTAAAACAGGCCGGTGTACTCTGGCCGGTGATTTTCTGTCCGGCCGTTTTCCGGCAGCCATGTTCGGCCCATGTCCAAATGTGGGCCTTTTGGCCTTATACGGCCGTACTCCCATGGCTGTCGAACGGCCAGTGTCCGTCGGCCAGTCGACCGGCTTACGGTCATACGGCCAGATTCCAGCCGTAGGGCTCCGGCCATTCCAAAGCCACCCGTGTACGGCCGAAGTACGGCCGCCGGAGGACCGCCGAGATGCGGTCGTCGGACTCCAGCAGGACTAAGGCTACCGCAAATACGGCCGTGCTACGGGCATTGGAGTTCAGCCACAGTACGTTAACTGTACTGAGGCCGGTCACTGCATGTCGCGCAAGCAGATGACTCATTCGCGCAGTGCAGAAGCAGCACAAACCCAGCATTTCGGGTCCAATGCAGCCACATCAAATTTCGCTCGCGAGCAACCACCAGCCGTCAAGCTTTCAGCGCAGCCTTGCTTAATTACCAGCCTCAGTTGACAGCAAAATTCATTTATTAAACAGTGCTCACAAATTCTCGTTCCTTTAATTGCTGTGCCTCTTTTACTGCCGAACACAGAAAATATTCAGTTCTTTGTAGCGCTTGAATAGATGTATTGTCCAGGTCCTGATATCCTCTGTGGGGCGGCTTACCTGTAATAAACGGGGAAAGAGGGGGGGGGGGGGGGCGTCGGAGGGCGCATACTTTAGTGGGTTGAATTTCAGAGAGATAAATTGCACCGCTTTTAGCCAATTTCTTTTAGGGCAATATTACGGAACACTTTCATGCTATGACTACATAAACTATTTTTATAACAGTTGCTTGACCAGTTTTGATGTATATAAAACCGGCGTGAATGCCTTTACGAAGCGTTTTGGTTCTCAACAAAACACTCAGGAGAATTTATTATAACTCCTTCACAAAAATGTATATCCAGTTTTTGCCCATTTTTCTTGCAAAGACATTTTCTACTCGATCAACTTTTCTGATGATCTTGCGCAGGGCTGATCCTAAGAAGGAGCGAACAGGTGCTTTCATTTTCAATCTATTTTAATGTTGTTTTCATGAGTATACGTCCACACCACTTAACAGTCCAAAAGAACTTAATTTTCTTCTAATGTCATACTACGTTAAAAAAATTCTTGGCGCATTGCGAATGACGCCCTGCTTCACGTGGCTGCAGTTGTATCCCTCTGTGTTCACGCAAGGAAAGGCGTAAAATTAGAGTTACATAATTTGTTTCAAACCAATAACATAGCAATGGTAGCATGCATACAGGAAACCTTGCATACAGCAACGAATAGAGCAATAAATATTTTATTGGTCAAGGTTGAATGCGTAGGGTTCTCAACCCGTCGGAGGCAAACTTGCGCCTCTGGAAGTATATTTATTTATTTATTTATTTAATGCCTGCTTGCCTTTGTATGCATTAGAGAAGGGAGATACATAACACTAAGCATTAAATATAAGACAAAATAACAAAATATTTCCACAAAGTGCACTGAAAATCGTCATTATAAACAGTGAATGCAATCATACGGGGAAGATAATTACACTGCAGTATTGATGTAAAATAAAATGAATCGCGCAAGGCGTCACCTTTAAAGGAAAGTTAATAATTTGCTTTTAGCTAGCGGTCCCACTTTGCGATATGTAGAATGGCGCTTGCACATACTTCTCCCCTTCTTCTCCAGTTTTCGAATGATAGAGATTACGAAAAAAGTTCCACCTGTGCTTTCGTCTGTGATCTTTCACGTCCTGCCATTTCAGTTTACTTTTACTTTCTCTCATGCTACGTTGAGCGTGCCAATTACCTAATACGAATCGCACTGACATATTCTGTATGTTTTCGAGCGTATCATTCAGCTCTTTGGTGTAGGGATCCAAGAGAACACATGCGTACTCCAAGATTGAGCGCATATGAGTGAAATACGGTTGTTCTTTTCAGTTAGATGAAGGTTCACTGAAATTTGGTCTCAGAAAGCCAAAAACATATGCAGCCGTAACTTTTATGGTGTGAACCTGCCTATTTAACCTCTAACAACTCCCTAAATAAACTCCTAGGTATTTATATACCTCGGCAGTTGTCACAGCAGCATAATTTGTGGTATACGTATTCAATTGGAATGAATGTTTTCTTGCAAAGGTGCCGTTAACACACTCTTTAACCTGCTAAAACGTTTCTGAATCAGCACACCAGGATGTTATTAAATTCGAATAAAGCTGCAGGTATACGAAATCACGTTCATTCGCTAGAGTCCGGTAAACTACACAGTACTTTTGAACAAAGCTATAGGGCCAATAGTAATAGCAATGCAAAAACCGATTCATTCAGTTCATAGGATGAAATGTACCACGCAGAAGGTGATATGGAACACCATCATTTGCTTTTTTGCAGTGCAAGAAAAAATTCCCCCGCATTTCCCCGAAGGGGAGTATGAGGAAGTGCGAAGCATGGGGTGATGCTATGAGGGGGAGTTTGTTGAAGTTTGGTGGCATTTTGCCCGTTAGTTACATTAACACCCCCTCGTGATCACGTTCGGCTTAACACGCCTCGTTTGTCCCTCTGCGGAAATCTTGGTGAATTAACGTGTATGTTCGAGAGGAGGAGCGCACCGCACCGCAGCGCACCGCAGCTGCGAAGCGCCGACCGGAGTGAAGGGAGAGGAGGCGCAGTCACGTGAGAGAATGCAGAACTAGCGGGTTTGTAGTATCACGTGTACACCACGCAGTTATCAAGCCGCTATAACGCCGCTGAGTCGCCAACGCACGCCGCTGACGACGTAGTTTGAATGCGTTAAAGATATAAGGCGCGTTGACTAACACTGATATCAACGTCGCGTCCGTGGGCTTAGTCGGGTAGAGCGTCGTGCTTGCGGCCGGCAAAGTCCGCAGATCAAAACCTGGCGCCGGATGCTGTTTTTTTTGTTTATATAGTGTAGTGGCCTGGCTGGCGCGCCGAGAGAGGGTGGGTGGTGGTGGTGGTTTATTAACAAAGAGGGAAGAGAAAAGGCCTGGGGATATTGTTGAACTCAACGGGGAGTTCACCCTCATACGACCCAGTCCAGGGAAGGGGATTGGGGCTTCAAAGGATAGGAAGAGAGAAGGGGGAAGAGAAGAGCGGTAGGAGAGTGGGGAGATAGTCTATATCGCGTTCGTTTAGTCCATGACTCGATGGCTACAAACGCAGCGCTAAGTCCTGTTGTAACCAGGAAGTTGACTACGCGCTGGAAGACCTCCCGTCGGATGGCGTCCGGTCCCGTGGGGAACAGGAAGGCCTTCTAGCTTGTGGCTTGGGGCACCGAGTCGCTGGAGTTCGGCCCGGAGTTGTGCTCTTGCGGTGTCGTGCTGCGGGCAAGAGCACAGCAAGTGCTCTAGCGTCTCAGGCTCTGGGCAAGTCGGCGCAGGTGGGGGATGCTCGGCGGCCTTGGTGGTGCAAGCGCGCTCCCACGTTGCAGCAATTGAGCCGCAGGCGAAGAAGGAGTCGACCGGGCGTCCTCTGCTAATGCGTCCGGGCAAGACCCGTGGGGCCTGGCCACTGACTACTCGGAATCTGGATGCATGCCTCCACCACTCGTGCCAGGATAGTCCTTGCAGCGTCAATGACACCACATCCCGGGAGGCTGGAACCCCTGCCTGGCGAGCAGCACCTTTGGCCAAGGCGTCTGCAACCTCGTTGCCTATGATGTTCACGTGCGATGGCAGCCAGTGAAGTCGCAGTGGACACCCCTTGCGCTTCCACCGCATGAAGCTTGGCCGCCAGCGACCGCTCGACGTAGCCGCTAGAGCTGGCTGGCTGGTCGGCGGCACGCAGACGTAGGAGGGCAGACCGTGAGTCAGTCAGGATGATGGCCCCCGGGCCTGGGTGCCCTGCTTGAGAAGAAGATCTGCAGCCAAGTGGAGTCCAGCCAGCTCTGCGTGGGTGGATGAGGCAGGGAAGGGCAGGCTGCACACCTGGCTGATGCCGAGTTCTAGGGCCGCGCAGGCGGCTCCGGCTCTGCCCATCGACTGTTGTACAGATCCATCCGTGTACACTTGCAGATGTCCGGCAGCGTCGCCCTGTAGCAGGGCAGCCACCTCTTGTGGACGGCCTGGGGTGGAGTCAACCGCTTACTACGGACCCCCGGCAATGTGGTGACAATGCGTAGAGCCTGCCCCGTGCCTGGGGGTGGTGGCTCCAGGCGTGACCGCTGCGGCAACGCGATGTGGCTCTCGTACGTACTGAGCAGCATGCCCATCCGAGAGTTGGGCCGGCTGCGGTAGCGCTCAAGGAGTGCCACACCGTCAGGTGTGCCCTGCAGGCGGTGGATGTGGTGGAGACCCACCTGCAGGGCCCGCATCTGGATGGGCCAGAAGCCTGCCTCCGTGTATGTCGCCGCCACCGGAGATGTGCTCGGAAGGCCCAAGCAGAGGCGGATAGCCCGGCGCTGATCCACCTCCAGCTCCTCTCACCGGCGCGGCTTGAGTTCCACTAAAGGCAGAGCATAGAGGACGGCGGACGATGCCATCCCGTGGAACACCTTCAGGGCTACGGTGTGTGTGCAGCCCTGTCCATGCGCCAGCAGCTTCCGCACGCCCTGGTGTTGCGAGCTGGAGAGTAGTAAAGGGGCTTTAGGAGAGTAGGCGAGGGGGGAGAGCAGGCGCCTATGCGAGCGCGACGATTCAAGCTCGCTTAAGAAGTGCATTCGCACTTATTCTAGGCCAATCTCCCACGTGGGTATGTGCCATGTCAGCGGCCAGGCAGCGCGCGCCCATCTCCCCCCGTTGCTAAGGAAGACGAACAGCGCGCGCACCCGCAGCTGTTGCTATGCGGACGGAGGAAGGTTCGGGGTCGCTTATAAAGTGCATTCGCACTAAATATACAGTCAACCCCTTTAAGCTTATCTATTGCAAGAGCCAAATCGTGCGGGAACTCAACAATCTGTGTTGAGCAAGAAAATCCTGACAAAATCCGTGTTTGCTAGGTTGCTGGCGATTATGTTTAACCAACTGAGTCATATCCCAAGAGTAGCTAAGCTCGCCTTCAAACATCGGAACTAAATTAACAGCTAGGCTTCGTCAGTGACAAGGCCCTGTTGTTATCGCAAATTTAAAATAATTTTTTTTCTGAATAGGCAGTCGTAAAATCCCATGAAGTAACATAGTGCAGGGCATGAAGTTGATCCTACCAATGCACGAGCGAGTCTCTTCTACGTTTATCACCAACAACATAGTGCAACATTGCTTGTCGCAGTTTAATTGCAAGCAGAATAACTTGCGCTTTTGCTAGCACACTCCTTTCTTTGGTGGGGAGTCCTTGACATGATGGCGGTTTAGCTCCTGCGTGGTGGCCGCTTGCTCGACGCCCTTGAAGGCCAGTTATTTTGGTGAACCATCTCCATCTCGGATCGGACATCTCTGCCGGGTCGATGTCTCCAATGCTCTCCATTTCTTGAGGGGGCGAATAGCCTCGAGCTGATGCGTCGACGAAGCCGGCGGCAGAGGCGTGGTAGCGGCGATGACTGGCGAGACTTAGCTCACCCGTCGGTGCGGCACAGTCTTCTTGTGGCAATAAATGACTTTTCGATGGCCTAAAAGGTTCCCTGCTAATGTCCAGTCAGTCCTTGCACCTTGCCCGTTCACCGAGAACACTCATTACTGTTTGACAAACGATGTTTGTTTATTTAAAACGTAGAAACACGGAGCGGATGAAAAACGCGTCCCCGTCGTGCGGCTCCCTAACGGCTTTTTCTCCCCCCTGTAAAATACCGGTCGGTCTCCTTCCAAACACATATGTGCTTGAATTCTCGGCGCCCAGGCGCGTGCCATTGTTCGGCTGTATGCCGTTGGCCGAAAAAATGACGTATAACCAGATTCCTTACGTAGGCCGGACTCCTCTTGAACACCGGTTGCCAAATATTCTGTGGCTATTCGCTTGCCCTAATTTGGCCGAGGACAGCTAACCGAATGAAAAACGTATATTCTGGGGCCGTACGTCGGCCGGTATTCTTTATAACACTGGTTGCCCGAAGAAAACGAATATTCTACCGCCGGACGCGCGGTTCACCGTTGAAACAACGAATGCATGGCAGCCGCGCTCCGGCCGGTCTCCTATCGAACACCAACTGCCGCAAGAATACGAGTATTCTGTGGCCGGTCGCTTGCCGTGCTTCGGCCGATTACCGCTTCCCGAAGAAAAAACGGATACCCTAAGGCCGTACTTCGGCCGTTCTCTTTCTCAACATCGGCAGCCGTAAGAGAACTGAATATCTGGCAGCCGGCTAGCTGCCGTTGTGCGTCCGGGCACGGGGGGACGGAAAAATACCGAAGCGCTGGTTGCCGAATGTTGGCCTTTCAACGCGTGATCAGTGGCTGCGAGAACCTGGATGCTGGCCGGACATGCCAGAAAGCGGCCATAGAAGGGCCGGTCTTGGGGCACACTTTCTGGGCCGCCTGGGTAATTTTGACCCCCTGAGGATCTTTACCATGCGCCAAAATTCCGTACACACGGGTCTTTTTGTTTTTGCCTCAATCAAAAAAGCGGCCGCCGCGGCCGGGAATTGAACCCGAGTCCACGTGCTCAGTAGCACAACGCCTTAGCCGCTGAGCCAGCACTACGGGTTAGCAGTGAAAGGCTGGCCTGAAACTAACCTCAATATAGAAAATACTTCAAAGAGCATTCCTTCAAACCAACTTGTGAACAACTTTCCTCTTAAACCATGAGCGTTACAAACAGTATGGTGATGTTTGTACGGATGGTTAATAATGCACCTTAAATAATCCATGCTTTATAGGTGCCTCCTCTTCTAAATAAAATCTGCGAAACAAAACGAAATGCAGATTGTTGCACGAAAGAAGAATTGGGTTGAAGGCACCGAAGGTTATTAATATAGATGCCTTGCTATAGACCCATACAGCGAAAAGAAACTAAAACATACCTCGCACGGGGCACCTTGAGCAATCTTGGTGACGGTGAGTGGCGACACCGCCTACCCCAAGCCCCCCATACTTAAGCTGTCACTTCCGTGGCTAGAAGTTGAAAGGTGAAGGGTTAGAAGCCGTGAACGGTGGCCGTCGGAGCCTTGGTCAAGTACCGGCCGATGGGCTCCCTGCCTGTCTACCAGGAAGGGAGCTCCGGGACCTCTTTGACTATCAGGGTAAGGTCAAATAAGAAAGTACAACCGTCTCCCTGCTTTCCAATGTATCATATTGCATTTTCCAACCCCCCCCCCCCCAGACGTGATCGGCCCCCGAAAAGGGGCCACACCGAAGTATCTTTTCCTCCGTTGCAATCAATCTCGCTCGCAAAGCCCGATAAATTCTCGCGCTTTCTGATCATGGAATCTTTTGACAAGACAAAACCAATCACTTCCCAGTCCGTGTTTCTAATCTCCAAGTATCTTAAAAGCCTTGTCGGAAAGTCGTACAAGGCTAAGAAACTGAAAACGGGAGAACTTCTGATTGAGGTAGACAACAAACAGCAGTCCGCAAACCTCCTTTCACAAACGCGCATGGTCAATGTTGACATCAAGATCACGCCTCATCGCAGCCTTAATAGCTGCCAAGGCATGATCTTTGATCCAGATTTTCTAAGTGAAACTGAAGCCAATCTTCTCGAGGGCCTCCATGATCACGGCGTGACAGCAGTGAGGCGAATAACCATACGCCAAAACGGTCAAATCATACCTACCAAACACACCATCTTGACGTTTGACCGCTGAACACTTCCTGAGTCGGTCAACGCATGCCTTCGTTAGATGTCCGGTCCGACCCTACGTGCCGAATCCACGCCGCTGCTATAACTGTCAGCGGTTTGGCCACGGCACCAACTCTTGTCGTGGGAAAGTGACGTGCGCCAAATGTGCAGCACAAGATCATTCAACCGATAATTGTGAATCTGAGCACTTAACCTGTCTGAACTGCCAGGAACCGCATGCTGCTTATTCCAGAAGTTGTGAGAAGTTTAAACAAGAGAAACAGATTATTGCCTTGAAAGTAAACCAGAACATCACCTTCCCGGGGGCGCAAAAGAGATTCGCCTCCTTCCCTCTGGGCAGGTACGCCGACGCAGCTCGCCGGGGGGCGGAGCGGCGCCTGGTTTCGGTGGGGACACAGTACCGCGAGTCAGAATTGGACCAGCCTCAGCCCCCCCCAGGGTTGCCTCAGGCAGCCCAACCAGCCTCTGCACCGCTCGCTCACCCAGCAGCGGCTGTGGTGGCAACAACGTCTGTTGGGGATGCCGCTGCATCCACTGCTTCCTCCCCACCGGCCCAAAGCACACGCAAGGGAACGGAGGAGATGGAGACGGAGGCAGTGGCAGCAACCCCCTCCTCCGCTCACTGCCTGTGCCATCTGTGGTGCTCCCCACGCCTTCGGAACTGGCAGCGCAGGCAAAGAACAACCGAAAGGGTACCACGTCAAGGGGGCCCAGTCCGCTGGGCACCCCCTTGCCTTCAGATGACGACATGGACGTCGAGCCCTTCCTGCTTTCATCGCAGCGGAAGGAACGGGCTGCGACGTCCAGGTCAGCAGAGAAGGCCAGAAAGCCTCTCCCAAGAGTCCGAGCCCCGAAAGACCCTGCATAAATAATCACACTCCAGTAGCTCTAACACATCATAATGGGAAGAGAAAACATAGCTCAATAGAACTGCAGAGGCCTTCTGAATAATCTTGACGACGTGCATGAGATTCTCCATGCCAACCAGCCAAGTTTAATGTGTGTCCAGGAAACACATCTGAATTCCAAACACACAAATTTCTTGAATAGTTACCTGGTATACAGGAAAGACAGGGCTGGCTGCACACATTCTTCTGGCGGTGTGGCCATAATCGCCCGCAAATCCTTAGCATGCCACCCTGTCACATTGAACAGCGTCCTTGAGGCTGTAGCCGTCCGCACAATAATTTTTAACAGGTTGATAACGGCATGCTCCATCTACATCTCTCCTGATCTTGCACTTCTGAGCTCTGACTTTGAGGCGCTGGTCGACCAGCTTCCAGAACCGTACATCTTAACAGGCGACTTCAATGCACACAATTCTCTTTAGGGCTCTTCTCGCACGGATGCCCGAGGTCACCTAATAGAGAAGTTTTGAAAATCCTCTGGAGCATGCCTTTTCAACCAGAAATAGCCGACATACCATAACATAGGACGCAATATATACTCAAATCTTGACTTGGCTATTGGTTCGGCAATTCTCTTTCCATGTCTTGAGTGGGGAGTGGGCACTGACCCATATGACAGTGACCACTTCCCCACCTCACTAACATACATAGGTAGAACCCATGCAGTCTATCTTCCTATAATATGTTCAAGGAAGCACGAGCTAACTGGGATACATTTACAGAGACATCCAAACTACACCACACATCCATAGGACACCTACACGTTGAAGAAGCTACCCAACTCCTCACGGCGCACATCCCCGACGCCGCCGAAAAGTGTATTCCCCACGCCTCTGGTGCCCCGCGCAACCAGCGGAGGCTGTGGTGGAATGAGGACTGTAGGCGAGCGCGAGAGGCCCAGATGAAGGCATGATGTGTCCTTCGTCGGTACCCCACGTCGGGTAACGTCGTTTTGTTCAAACGGGCCAAGGCGTTAGGAAAACGTGTGCGCCGTGAGGCAAAACGAGAGAGTTAGCGTTCCTTTATAAAATCAATAAACTCCTACACAGACACACGGAAAGTATGGACTAGAATACGCAAACTCAAAGGACAACCGACACACAGCCTGCCTCTGGTCAGAACAATAGGGGACACACTCGAAGACCAGGCTGACACACTCGCACAACACTTCCAACACGTGTCCAGTTCAGCACACTACACAAACACTTTCATGAAACAAAAACAAATGGCCGAAAAGAAGCCTATTCTAGATAAAAATAGGTCAACATCTTCTTATAACTCAGAGTTTTCACTGCATGAGCTGAGGGCTGCTTTGAGCTCGTGTAAACACTAAGCTCCAGGCCCAGAGAACATCACATACACAATGATACAACACCTGCACGCAGACACTCTTTTAACAGTCTACACCTATATAACAAGATTTGGCCTTCGGGGCACATTCCAAACTCTTGGAGGGAGGCCATAGTAGTGGCTTTCTTGAAGTAGGGAAAGGACCCGTCGTGCCCCTCAAGTTACCGTCCAATAGACCTGACCACCTGCCTGTGCAAGCTTCTCGAGAAGATGATAAACCGGAGGCTCGTGTACTTTTTCGAGTACAACGGTGTTCTAGAGAGCTGCCAGGCAGGCTTCAGGGCGGGGAGATCCACAAACGATCAACTTGTGGCACTAGTCATGTATTAAGGATGCCTTCATTCACAAACAGTTCTGTTTAACTGTGTTTTTCGACCTAGAAAGTCCTATGACACCGCTTGGCATTATGGGATCCTTACTAATCTGAAGTAATTCGGTGTTTCTGGTAATATGTTTAACACCCTTGCTAGTTATTTGTAGGAGAGAACCTTTCGCGTCAGATTTGGTTCTGCACTGTCAAAGGTACACGTGCAAGAAAATGGCGTGCCGCATAGCGGAGTTCTAAGCTGCACTCTCTTCATAGTAAAAATGAACTCCCTTGGGAAGGAACTGCCGCCTACAATTTCTTATTCCATGTATGTAGATGACATGCAGATATCGTTCAAGTCAATATGCGAACGCCAAGTCCAGCTCGGCGTCAAGGCACTTGCCAGCTGGGCAGACAAGAATGGTTTTAAATTGAATCCTGTAAAAAGCTCCTGCGTTGTGTTCTCTAGGAAGCGCGGGGTCCATCCGGGCCCAGACATTTTTCCTAATGGCGTGTCGCTTCCTGTTAACAAGGAGCACAAGTTTTTAGGTGTTGTGTTTGACCACAAACTCACATTCATTCCACACATCAAGGAACTTAAACATAAATGTCTCAAAACAATGAATATACATAAGGTTTTCTCCCACCAATCGTATGGTTCCGACAAAGAACTCCTACTACGGCTCCATACTGCTTTAGTTGGGTCTCGTTTAGACTATGGCAGTGTGGTATATGGGTCGGCGACTAAAATAGCGTTGCGAATGCTTGACCCAGTGCTACACTTGGGGCTACGGCTTGCGTGGGGTGCTTTTCGCACTAGCCCTGTCGAGAGTCTGTATGCCGAGTGTAATAAGTGGAGCCTTGAGAACCAGCGGACGTACATGGACTTACTTTATGCTTTTAAAATTTCGTCGCTGAATAATCATCCTTTTTATCCGGTCTTTAACGATACATCAACATCTCTGCTCTTTGTAAATCGCCCATCCGTTCCTCTGCCCTTTTCACTTAGAGTGAGAGAGCGAGCCTCGGATCTCAGTGCTTCGTTTTTAGATGTGTACAGGTCGTCCTTTTCTAACAGTTTACCGCCTTGGCAAGTTCGCCCTGTGTCGTTCGACCTTTCTTTTATAAGACTTGACAAAAATTGTGTACTACGAGCTGCAATACTGCAGCACTTTCTGTCTTTGCAGTTTAAATATACATGTGCAGAATTTTATAGTGACGCTTCTAAAACCTCCACTATGGTGTCGTGTGCTGCTCATGGTCCAAATTTCAATGCAGCCAGAACCATGAGCGTCCACACAACAATTTTTTCAGCAGAAGCGTATGGAATTTTACTGATTGTACGACATATTCTGGAACATCAAATTCCCAATTCCATGATCTATACAGATTCTTTGAGTGTTGTTCGCGCACTGTCATCGCACAAGCCCCCGAAAAACCACATTGTTAATCTTCTATTCAACACTATCATGTCCGTGTATACACAAAAGCATGAGCTGGTCCTCTGCTGGGTCCCAGGACACGCTGGGATCGCTGGGAACGAGTTGGCAGACGAGAGGGCCGCTGCTGCTTTACTCAGGAACACTGTAGACATTAGAACGATACCCTACACAGACCTCAAGCCACACATAAGACAACACTTGCGCAGAACATGGCAAACACACTGGGACGAACAGACAGACAACAAACTACATGTAATAAAGCCACACTTGGGACGGTACACATCTGACTCACAAAACAGACACACGGAAGTCGCCTTGGGTAGGCTACGGATAGGGCACACGCATGCAACTCACTCGTATCTGCTGACGGGATCTCCTAGACCCCAGTGCAGCAGGTGCGGAGAGGCCCTATCCGTAGTGCACATACTAATAACATGCAAGGCACTTCACACAACACGACACAAACACTTCAGAGAACTCTACAGACAACATATCCTCCTACATCCATCGCTGTTTCTTGGTGACAATGCCATGGTTTCTGTGAAACGTGTCTTTGAGTATTTGTCAGACATTAAGTTTTTAAACCTCATTTCTTATGACGCATAATCAAAACTGGCCCTATACACCAGCTATGCTCATTCTGGTTTTGTGATTTTACTTTTGTTTTTGTTCACTTTACTCAGTGTTTAAGGTTTCACCCCTCATATAAGACTATTGTTTTGGCGCTCTTTGCCCCAGTTGGCCTTGCGCCATAAACATCCAACCATCATCGAAACTAAAAGATAGAACATGGATGCTTACAATGTGAACAGAAGCACATTTGGGCCGGACAAAGGGCAAAACAAATTTTTAAATAGTGGAGCATGATACAGGCAGGCATTTTTTCACAGCCTAACATAACATTTAACTATGGTCAAATAGCTGCATGTGCCCCAGACACACAAGAATGCAATACTGGCACTTGAAAGTTGGCAGGATTAGTTAGGCTGCAAGAAATGCATGTGCTTGTCTTTAAAGTAGTCATGAAGAGAAAATACAACTTCGTTTAATTTGAAAGAACTATGATTCAGTATCTCGATCAGCTTCATTACAGCCAGAAAAGATATTTTTTAAAGAAAAAAGAAAGAAGTATTTAAAAAATTCGGAGCCCTTCCACCCCCTGAAGAGGGATGGCCAGCAAAGCTGTTGTGCCGAGCCTCCACGTGGTGAGGTTTGACTGGGTCGTAGTCCAAGGGGTGCACGAAGCAAAACACGTTTGTTTGTAATTTGCGATTGAGCATTGTTCCTGGTTATTAACTAAAAGTTCAGTCTTGTCCAGTCACCGCTCCTCGCGCATGCTCAGCACGCCTCTTCACGAGCCTCTCACGAGTCTATCAAGCGGCTTTGACGCAGCGTCAGACTTGGCTACTGCACGATTGAGGCGCACACCTGGGCACGCGCCGGCGCCAGTGCATCTGCCGCGCCCATGACGCAACACAATCCAACACAATCCACTTCAATCCAAGGCGCCAGTGCGTATGCCGCGGCCATGACGCAACACAATCCAACACAATCCACTTTAATTCAAGGCGCCAGTGCGTTTGCTGCGGCCATGACGCAACACAATCCAACACAATCCACTTTAATTCAATCCAATCCAAATCCAATCGAATCCAATCTAATGCCCCTCGCGCTTGCGCAGAACGGCCCCTCACGGCACACGCGAAACTGGTCCACCTCGGCCAGTGTAGCTTACGCTACAAAACACACAGGAATCGTGGGAAGAAATTTATTATAGCGCGGGTATGGTAATCACGGCGCATGCTCTATGAAGGCCCTAGGACCTGTTTAATTTTCGTAATTTTGCATAATTTTTTCCATGCCCCAGTGGTGTGGCGCGCCGTTTTACGATTCCGGGAATTTGAGTGGGCTCCGCAACGTGGCGCTACGCTCGCTAGCGATTCCTGTCTACATCGCTCTGGGACCGGAGACGATCTGCTGGATCCTAGCCATTCACAGCTTTGCTGCGAAATTTCACATTTTGCGCCACAGTGACGTGTTATGAGAAAGAAGGGCGTCATACGGGCCAACAATAAAACAAAATTTTCAGTGCGTTAAATGCACGTTAGCATTCAAGTGATGCGGTCAAATGGAACTAGAGGCCCCATTACAGGCGTCCAGTCATGCGTCGTCACGACAGGTCAGTTAGGCGGCCGCCAATAGCACAAACAAGGTTCCTTGTCGTCCTAGAAAAGTTGCGGGAAATTAGCTAGGGGGTCGCGACTGCTTCACAGGTTTTCTTTCATATCTCCGTTTTTTGTTCGAAGATTGCAATGATATTGGTATCATTGTTATCACGACTAAGCACTCTTTCTAATAAACCCAACTTGTATTTTGTCTTCAGGGGTTTTTTAAACGGGCACTGAGGGCCTGCTTACACAATTATCACGAAATCTGTGAATTTATGCCGACCCCAATTTTTTACCACGCCTGCCAATAAGCGAACGCCCATCAAAAAGTGTGTGCGGCCGCAACCCCAGCGATGTACAGCCAAACGGCTCCACGCTGCAATTAACAAGTTTTTGTGGTGCTCCTTGAGTTGGGCGTTGAGGCATCTGCCCATGTGCGCAACGTAGTGTTTGCCGCAAGACAGTGGTGTAGAGTACACCACTCTGTATGTACATGACACGAAGGGGTGGCAGTACTTTTTTTCGCATTAGGCAGCCTTTGAGGGTGGCCATTGACAGCTCTGCATAGCCTGAGAAGTCTTTCATGTGCTGAAAGACATGACTTCGCAGTGGTGTGCGAGCTTTTCAGGGTCTCATACATATTTGTATACATAACTCAATCGGGGCTGTTCTTCCATTGCGAAGTGTCTGTTCCTGAAATTCCTTAACAGATGTTTTACTATGGAGCCCACATTCCGCCATAGTTGACAGCATGTGCGACAGGTACGCCCCCCCCCCTCTCTCCAAAAAACACAGCCACTCTGTGCTTTCAAGTTTCATAGTTGAGGCGGTGCAGTGAAAGCAGAACTTGTGCAGAGCGTTTAGAAAACATGCCCTCACCTGAGCCCTGTTTGCAAGCTTTCAGGCCGCTGAGTCATACGGCAGCAATGGCTTTTCCATGCGTGGTTCATGTGACCAGTGTAAAGACAGGGACGGGCGAATACAAGATTGAGATGGGAGGCCACCGTTCCAAGCAAGCTGCTGCTCCTTTCTCATGTCTACTTCATAATCTTTTTCTACAACCAGCATATATGATGTCACGTATTGTCGAAGGTCTCGACCAGGTCAGAAGAATGGACACGGGAGAATCGCTGGCACATTTACCACAGCACACACTTATTATGCACAACTCCAACCCCTAAGCAAACTAAAGAACCAAGCAAAGAAAACTCAACCAAATAAATTCCTAAATACTAATCCCTAACAAAAACCCAGAAAAGACAACAACCCAGGTAGCACAAACCAAACCAAAACTCGCTACACTTAAGTCCCTAATAAAGCATCCTAGTTCCAGTCTATACAACGTCCATGTTAACAATCAGCAACGATAGTCATGTGATACCAAGTCCCTAGCGGACGGGGCTGCCGCTGTCTCCGGCGCTGACGTGTCGTACCCGTAGCGTGGCCGTGACACGCTGGTAGTCGTAGTTGTCCGCTGCAGTGGTGCCGATGGTGGTGGTACCGATGTAGGTGCGCGTGTTAGTCACACGGTGGACCGATTTTCAGGTACCCTTCGTGGTAGCCCTCGTAGCAGGAAGCAACCCCTGGCCTCGGGGCCGTCGCCGTGAGAGCCGGTAGCATCGGGAAGCTCCGTGAACGTCGCCGCGTGGGGACCTCCAAGGCGTTAGTTCACGGTGGTTGCTCGCTGTACGCAGGCGCGCGACCGCCGCTGCTGGGGCCACCAAAGCACAGGTTGGTGGTACGACGCGGAAGTAGGAGCCGATGCCACGTCGGTCCACTCCAGCCCAGGCTGACGTGGCTCTGGTCCATGGCGTGGCCTCGTACCCCCGCTTTTTCCTCGGACTCGTGCCACCTGACCTTACTGCTTTAGCGTTCTTCTGATCTCTCCCTCTCCCAGCCCGTGCCCCGGTATTAAATAGCATTTGCCCGGCCGTCGCGGCACTCTTGCATTCGCTGTGCCTGTGTCCGCCGCACGGGTCACCACCACATTGATTATTTCTCCAACTGCCTGCATCGCGTCACCTCGTCCTTCGTCCGCCCTCTTCGGGGAAATTTGCATTCTCTTTCTTCGTCTTCATCTTCGTCAGCCTCTGGCTCCGCTATGACACGTCACCTTTATTCTCACTCTGGGATTTCCCCCTTAATGATGACATATGTTACAGTACAAAGGCTGCCTTCAAATTTAGGTAACTGAAGCGCGATTCTTACGGCACTACACGAGTTAAAACCTGCCTCATTGCTACTTAAGAGCAGTAAAAGGTAGTCGTCCACATACCTTCATATTTCGGCCACTTCAGGGCCCCATAGCTATTTATGCAAACTTTGTCTAGGCTAGCGAAAAAGTACGACGCCTGCCGACGACCCTATACACATACCAACTTCCTGCAAAAACCGGCTCCCTTCACTGTTTGAAAAGGTAGACCGTAAGTAAAAGTCTAGCAACTCCGAAAAACGGCATTTGAAACACCCGCATCATTTTGAAAGGAAACAGCAAATGAGCTGGTCATAAGGCAGGGAGTAATAACAATCCTTCACTTCAAAGTAAGATGGGTATTCGTCATCACTAGTTCTTTTGAAAAAGTCAGTACCTTGTTCAGAGTTTACCCTACAAAACGATAGTTTAATTCCAAGAGAATGAACTTCACAAGCAAAAATTTTGATTTTCCCTCCTTCGAAGTTGCGCTTTCAGAAACAATTCTGTGCAGTGGACAGACTACCTTACGTATCTTCGCACTGAAAAATATTTCCAAGCTTAAGCCCTCCTCGATCTTACTGACTGATGTAGCCAATTGAGATTTAACCTCTTGCAAAGCATTTTTGTTTCTGGCATTACCTCTTGAAAATTAACGTCACCTCTATGTTCAAAGCTTGTACGTAGAGCATTGCTTTCCATTTCCTTCAGTAACTCATTCTGTAGAACTAGGAAGGCCCCCTACCTTTCAGTGGGTAGCAACACACGCGCGTGGCTCCTAGATATGACACCGATGCACATACAGGAATTGTTTAGGCAACCTGTTTGCAATTCCCCAACTTGTCCCCTCCTTCTGAGACACACCTGTCAGATTCTGTTACAGCATATAGTGTTGAATTGTTTTTTAGAATGCCTAGTTGCATGGCTGTTAACTTTATTAGCTCCATGGTAAACTTAGGGCCATGTCCAAGAAAGTCAGTTAAGGCATCAAGAGTGACATCTACGATGGTATGACTAGGTTCTGGCTCTTGGGAGGATATCTTGGCATTGACGTCATGGAAGCTCTCTTGGATGTGGACATAAGTTCCCCGAGCAGCCTAAAAAGTCAAGGGCCGAGCTACTAGGCATTGTGAGGAACGTTGCAAGACTGCTGCAAACCGGTTGATAAGAAAGTTTCTGTAAGTACAGCGGTGCCATTTCTCAGGAGCCACGCAGATGTGTTGTTACCCGGTGAAAATAAGAGTGTTCCCTAGTTCTACAAAATGAGTTACTGAAGAAAAAGAGCAAGGCATGCTGTAGGTTCAAGCTTTGAGCGTAGAGGCGATATTAACTTAAAAAGGAAAAATAAAAAGTAAAAATTCTCTGCAAAAATTCTCTGCACTGACCTCGGGTTAAATTTCGGTGCAGAAAAATCAGGAATAATGGTTTTCAATGACGCTACCACCGACGTAGTGTCTATCCAGCAAGGCGAATTACCTAGAGTCAAGGAATATAAATATTTGGGAGTGTGGATAAACGAAGGGGATAGCTATTTAAGTACTCACGAGGAGCAACTTAAGGTTAAGGGAAAGCGAAACGCAGCTATAATGAAGCATAGAGCTCTGTGGGGGTATAACAAATATGAAGTAGTAAGAGGAATGTGGAAAGGAGTAATGGTTCCGGGTCTCACGTTTGCGAATGCTGTACTCTGCTTAAAATCAGACGTTCTATCACGCCTTGAAGTAAACCAGAGAACGGTAGGACGTCTGGCCTTAGGCGCGCATGGAAAAACAACTAACGAAGCAGTTCAGGGAGATATGGGCTGGGCGTCGTTTGAAGTTAGAGAAGCTCAGAGTAAAATCTGCTTTGAGATGAGGTTGAGGGCAATGGATCAACGAAGGTGGGCAGCTAAGGTTTTTAGGTACCTATACTTGAAAAGCGTGGACACGCAGTGGTTAAGAAAGACTAGAAGGCTAACGATGAAATACGGAAAGAACAGTGGGGAATCCAAAACAGCCAAGGTAACCAAAAAAGAGGCAAGGCAGATTGAAACGACTAAATGGAGGGAAAAAATGGAAGCCAAAACGTCGTTAGAGATGTACAGGGCTGAAAAGATGAACATCAGAAAGGAAAATTTCTACGATAATTCCCAGGGCAGTGCTTTGCTTTTTGAGGCTAGATCAGGTTGCCTGCGAACTAAGAGTTTTGTGGGGAAGTATTCACAAAATGATGGGGTATGCGTGGTCTGCGGAAAAGAAACAGAAACTATGCGGCACATCGTGCTAGAATGTGAGGGTATCCATCCAAATCTACATGAAGGGAATATTGGGCTGTCAGAAGCCCTAGGATTTAAAGGTATCACAGAGGAAGTTAACTTCAAGGCTGTCGAGGGCACGAAAAGAAGATTAGAATGCTGGTGGACGAAAAGCAAAGAGGGGAATATTGCCTAGGACAGTTACCACTTGTAACAGAAAAAAAAAAGTATTTTGTGCCTAATAAGCTTTTTGTGCCTGCCCTAAGCAGCGCTAGTATTGAACCAAAAGTGTAAAACATAGGTATATTAGTTTTTTTGGTAAGATGACATGTCATCACCCCGATACAAAGGGGAAACCAATAGAAATCATCATCATCATCATCATAATCATAGAAATTGAATCTCGATTGGCTACATAGGTCTGTAAAATCGAAGAATTGCTTAAGCTTGGAAATATTTTCCACTGTGAAGACACATAAGGTAGCCTGTACACTCCACGTCATTGTTTCTTAAAGCGCAACTTGTAAGACGTGAATGGTAAGACGTGAAAGATCCGAGACAAAACCTCGGGTTGAAATTTTCTCGTAATATCTATCGTTCCAAAACTGAAAGAGAAGGATCAGAAGTATATCCAAGCGCCATTCTACATACCGCTAGCTTAAAGGAAATTATTAACTTTCCTTTAAAGGTGACGCCTTGCGCGATTCATTTTAGTTGAGATCAATACGATAGTGTAATAATCTTCTACGTATGATTGCATCCACTGTTTATAATGACTATTTACTGCGCTTTGAAGAATTATTTTGTTATTTTGCCTCAAATTTGATGCTTACTGTTATGTAGCCCCCTGCTGTAATGAATGAAAAGGCGAAGCAGGTGTCAAATGAATAAATAAGTGAATAAATAAATAAATGACTAATAAATAATAATAAATAAAAAATAAATGAATAATAAATAAACTTGTTCAGCCGCAAGTTCGCCAATGACGGGTTGAGAACCTTACGCATTCATCCTGACCAATGAAATATTTATTGTTTTACCCGTTTCAGTATGCAAGGTTTGCTGTTTGAATACTGCCATTGCAATGCTATTGGTTTGAAAGAAATGATGAAACTCTAGTCTTACGACTTTCCTTGCATCAACACAGAGGGATAGAACTGTAGCTACCTGAACCAGCAATCCTCCAAAGTGCTGCTGTTCACATTGCGTAGAATCGCCCATGACCAATTTTTTTTTTGCTCGCTTATTGTAGGCCATAAAAGGCACCATGTTCAGCTGAAAGTTTTAATTGCAAGTTCAGCCCTTTGCCTGTTTGCTACCTACTCTGTGGAAATATTTTGCACTGTTTATCCCTTTAAAGAAGCCACGAAGACAAAACACAAATTTGGTTCATTCAAAAGTCTGCCTCGTTATAATCATACTGACACCAATTTTAACGTAAACGTCGCTCAAAAAAGCTATATAATTAGGAAAAAAGGGAATGGCCATGCGGCCCACTCCCCCATTTCCCGCAACAGAACCTATGATGTCAGACCAGCCTGCTCTGCTATTGGCCGAGGCCAGCAAAAGCAAAGGCAAATAAGGCTGAGCTTATAAGCTCGCAGAACGAGCTATTTGTGCTTAAATTTAGGGCACATTATATTTAAAGCAATAAGACTAGTGGGACAAACAGTGGAAGTTACGAAAACACAGTAAACGTATAAGTATTGATGCGTACTGCTGTTGGTACTGCGCGCACTATGCTTGGTTTACATGCACACCACTGCGGGGCTTCGGGGTTCTCTCAGACGACACTGGCCGATTGACACAAGCAACTGTGTCTTACGTGACCATATTTGTCGACCGAGCATTATGTTTCGCGAAACAATTATTTTCTCCCAGAACAAAAACAAGCCAGGATTAAATACGGCTTGCGACGGTTCGGTGGTGCCATCTAGGGTCAGTAACGTAAACAAACTCCCAAACGTCGCCGTAGGGTACCTCGATGTCAGCGCCGCCGTACGGGGTGGAGACACCTTTTGAATGGTCCCATGACGCCGCAATTAAATCAGCGTGCTCAACGCGTTGTTCTTTTCGTTTCCCACGAGACCCAGCAACGTGAAACAGATAATATGATTCAAACGTCGCTAGTAAAACGCGTTGCACCGCTAATTGTAGCGCAGTTTTGATACAATTACTTCGACACCAAGCGAGTGACCCAAAATGGCGGCGCCAGCGTATACATGTCTCCACCCTGTACGGCGAACACGTGAATCGAGGCACCCTAGGCTGCAGAGCGGGCGGTTCATGTGATGTCATTGCAGACCACGAAAACACACGATTTAACAGGAAAATAAAAAATTTTTAACATAAATTGAATAATTTCCTAGTGACTAAAGCATCGTTTGTAACCGGAGAAGCGCTGGGGCCACTATAAAACACGAATTGTTTCCAATAAAACGAGCTTGTATTCTGTCATTATGGCTGCTTTAATGATGCACAATCTAGCCCAATCTTCCATTTTAACAAGCAAATTGTTTAGTGTTATGTAGCTCAAACAGCTTGTTTAGAGAAAACAGCACATACAAAGGAAGAAAACTCAGACAACTTGGAGTGCTCACTGCCAAAAAAATGTGCGCAGAATAATTGTACAAATGCACGCATCCTAGGTAAACCGGTTGTGCCGAAAATAAATGTGAGAACCCGGGATTCAGGGTTTAAATACCTAATGTGCCCTTCCAATACAGGTAACAAAGCAACCGGACACATGATTTGCCTTTATGTGAATGACTAAAGCCCAATGAATCTTTTGTGCACATGCCGCAAGACCCAGGCAGAAACAGAAAACGTGGCCAGCCTTTGGCTTTTTTTTGGCCCGATCCCTTGGGCCTGTTTGGCCTTTGGAAAAGTTTGGGCTGCCAGAGAACTTAGGTTCTTCGGCATGCATTTGGTCGCGGAATACTTGTTGTTTGTTTGGCCAGCCGAGGTCCGAAGACGAACGACAAAAATCTGGCCGCGGAATACTTGTTGTTTGTTTGGCCAGCCGAGGTCCGAAGACGAACGACAAAAATCTGGCCGCGGAATACTTTTTTTTGTTTGGCCAGCCGAGGTCCGAAGACGAACGGAAAAACTCTGGCCGCGGAATACTTGTTGTTTGTTTGGCCAGCCGAGGTCCGAAGACGAACGACACAAATCTGGCCGCGGAATACTTGTTGTTTGTTTGGCCAGCCGAGGTCCGAAGACGAACGACAAAAATCTGGCCGCGGAATACTTGTTGTTTGTTTGGCCAGCCGAGGTCCGAAGACGAACGACAAAAATCTGGCCACGGAATACTCGTTTTCTCTGCGGCCACCCATCTAGAAAAGATCTCCGGCCAGAGAATTGCGCGTGTGTACGTGACGACCTCTAGGGAGGGGTCGCGGTGGCCGGGAAATACAATGGTGCGGGGGAACGAGCCGCTTGTCCGCGGGGACTTTTATGGCATGCAGTAGCATGGTATGTAGCTTCGCGAGTGCCAGGCGGTGGCAGTGACCTCTTCAGCGAATACCCCTTTCTTTGAGTCAGCTAATAATGATGGCCAAAGATCTCTCCTTTAGTTAATAAGCTCTGATAAAGCAGGTACGGCTACTGACATCAGACTTGCTTTAACTGAAATTTTTTGTGTGTAGGATGCTAATTTAAAATTTTCAAATATTTTTCGCGCCGAAGCTTGCTTAAACAAAAATTTACCCCTAAATGCTACATTTTCACCAATACGAGGATATTAAGTTAGCGCCGCAAAGGCGACGTAAGGGCTTTCCCTTTAAAAAAAAAAAAAAACGGCAGCGTTGCAACGGATCTAACTAGCATTCGTGTTGTGTTTGGAAGCACCGCACCGCTCTGTGATACCCATGAATAAAAGAAAAAAAACAGGCAATGAGCATGTAGACCAGTCATTTCATTTTCATTTCCCAGCCTACCACGCACATGCATATGCTCCTAGCATACAGCTAAGTGCCCGTGAACACGTGGCGCTACTGATTCACATCAGCCTTTCATTTGAGACATGTGCTGTGTTAATAAATGTTTTTAAAATTTTGGGCGTAATAACAACATACCCCTTAGCCCTGCTATGCATGACTGCATACTTCGCTGTGCCAAAATGTCTTGCGACCCAGCTGCTTCACCGAAAACACGTTTCGTCACTGGTGAGTGGAACATCCTTGACGTTTCATTTCGGTTATATTTCCTATATAATTCAGTACCGGGGAAAAAAAAAAAGAACCCTTCGGGTATTAGAAATATGTATTTTACGATAGCTGCATGCCATGCTAATGTTTTACGTTTCTAATGTATATTTGTATAAAACCACGAAGCTCTGAAACGACGTGAGTTATTCAAAAAAAATGGTGGGAACCACGGAAGTTGCGAAGCCCTATATTTCTGGCATCCAGGCCATAAGAACTGTCCTGACATGCACAAAGGATAATACAAGCGTTACGAGGTTGCACGTAGGTTGTTGAATACAAGCTATACATACGATTGTGAATACCCTCATACTACGAAATCACGTGCTGGGGCGTCCTGAATTTGGAAATAATGTATTCCGGGGGTTGTGATGAAACGCGTATGCGTGTTATAACATGGAGATTTAAAGGAACATTACGCGGTGTTTCCCTGCAACGTCATAGCATGCTTTCAATTATCGCTTTAATAATCTTGTCCATGTCGTTACCACAAACATATTCTCACCCAGGCAACGTTTTCACGGTTTTTTTTTTTCAAAGTAGCGAATGTAGCCCATTTGAACTGTTCCTTCACGATTTTGACTGCCGCCATTTTTACGCAGCCGAGGTGATCAATCTGTCTCCAAAATGAATTATTACAACAGCATTACGAATAGTTACATCCTACAATTTCCTTGTGGGGAATATCAGTTGGCCAAGTACTTGAATAGTATATTTTATATCGCCAGTAACAAGCCATCTATAAGTGAACGACACACCAATGGAGGTTACGGGTGACACTGCTGAAGGAGGATCCGGCATGAGGTCGCCTCTCGCCTAAACAAAAATGTTTGCCCCTACGCCCCGTCACCCCCACCCCGGTTTCTCCCACATGCGCTCTACTCTTGCACCGGTCGCTTCCAATTTGTTCACGAACTTTTTCCGGCCTAGCGGACTTTGTGGTTTCTAAAACGCTTTTCAGCTACTTCTATAGATTTTTTCTCCCTCGAAAGATAGAAATAATTAGCATCGCTTCTGTGCGGGACGATATGCTTTTTTTAAAAACTTGAGGCAGGAAGTGAAAGTCTACTGTCTCCCGCCGCGGTGGCTCAGTGGCTAAGGCGTTCGCTGCTGAGCACGAGGTCGCGGGTTCGATTCCCGGCCGTGGCGGCCACTTTTTAATGGGGGCGAAAAGCAAAAACACCCGTGTGTACGAGATTGCACGTCAAAGATCCCCAGGTGGTAAAAATTAAACCCGGAGCCCTCCACTACGGCGGGCCTCATCGCCTGCGTTGCGTCGGCGCGTTAAACCCTACAATCAATCAATCGAAGGTCTAGTGTCGGCTCAAACGTCGGGCTGAATGTAACTGAGGGAAGAGGAGGGGTAGGAGAGGGGGGAAAAGGGGGATAGGTGCATTTTGAAGTTTGAATTTTATTGAAGGGTAAGCATACATATAAAGGAATAGATAAGCGGAGTACATGAGGAGGTTCCAGAGTACGAACTGTCGGGGGGACCTCCTAACACATTGTGGATAAGATAATGCATAATATGCAGCAGACAATGGCCGTTATGACAAAGTTTTAAATACAATGTGTAGCGTTAACGCTACACGCTACAATGTGTAACGGGAACTTTTTATCCATATAAATTTTATTAGGCATTCCACTCTGTGGAGGTGGATTGTCAGTGACACTTTTTAGCTCTAGACATAGGGGTGACAGAATTCAGGGGAAAGGTATGACAAAATTTTATTTATTTTACTTGCTCGGCAATTTTCCACCGAGCAAAGAAAATAAACGTCGGCATGCGGACGTCCATCCCTGTTTTTCTGAGGGGAAAAAAAAAAAAAACCTCTAGCTGTGTTCGCCACTCATTTCACGACGCAGCGGTGAGTCGCAGTTCCAACTCTAACTGAAACCCCTTGTTTACGATGCGGCTGGGGGTCTAATAAAATTCGGAATTTTCCTCATAGGCTACCCCCCCCCTACACTCCTGTAACTGAAGGCAGCCACACGCCCGTTTCGCGCGCTTTATATAAATACAAAACTTGTGACCCTTACGTAAAAAAACAGGAGCCACGCCATCAGTGTTTGAGATATCACCTATTCTAATTTTGCTGGCTTTACCCTTTCCCCCCTCTCCCTCCAGCCATTTTTTTTTATTTTCCCGGGTTTTTGTTATTTTTTTGTAAGTTGCTGCTTCGCGTACTGCACCCGCCTGTTTGCAATGTTGCACCTTTCACATTGCTTATAATTGTTACAGCTAAACTTCCTTAATCCGCGCGTGAACGTCTGAAAGCTCTTATTAAAAAAAATGTCACTGCCTAAAGTATGCGAAAACATCTTTAAAAATTGTTTTTGGTTAGGTGGCTAAACAACCCTAATATATCTGTTGTAATTACATATAGGCGTACTGACCACTTAAGCAACGGCCTCATGCTAGAAAGAAGCCAATATTTAACTTCAATCTCGTTTTAAAGCAGCTGACAAGCTCAAGGTAGCGCATAAAAAATCTACGTTTCTCTTCAACTTGTGAAGTTCACTTGACATCTTTTAATGAGGTCATTAGTTATTCAAGCAGCGACTGCGCTCAGCAGTGGGGAGAGGTTTGGCGAGAACGGGTGAAACCAAAATAGATCTAGCAAATTACGTCGACGTACTATCGGCGTCAAATGAAACGTGAACCTTAAAATATGAATCTGAACCCACAAATAGCGCAATTTCTTTCTATGCAAGCCAAAATGACGCGTGCATTAGTTACAAAAACAAATTTGGGAAAAATGGATTTCCAAACATACCAACAGCAAGCCAATATATGAACTCTGCGAACAGTATTTTTCAATTTTGCACGTTCTGGGTTCATATTTTTGTGTTCGCGTTTCATTTGACGCCGATATTACTGATTAGTCTATGACATAAAGTTGCTCAGGAGTTTCGAGAAATTCTATGGTGTATGACTATGGGATCTCCTACAGTTTTTTATTTTGTAAAGCACCTCAGCAGCAAAAAAAACAAACTGAAACCGAAACTGAACATTAGCCACAGCCAGCAGCAAGACGACAGTAGCTAAGCCAAAGCAAAGCCAGTAAGCAATGGCCGGCAAAAGAGTTGGGCGGCTAGGCACGTTGGGGTAATTTTCGATCGTTTTCCCCGCGTAATTTCAGTTTATTTAATTTTTTCGATGCTTTTCAATCTAAACTACCGTTCTCAACTTTAGAGCAGCATCCGTCACGTGTATTATACGCGGCAGGAAGCCAGGACTCGCCTATTTCTACCGTACTATGTGCTCGGTCTTTGGGGGGACGATTGTGTGTGTGTACTGGAATTTCGGTGCAACGAGGGACATCAACGAAGCGGCGTCCTGCGATTCGTCGTGAGTGCCCTCTAGGGCAGTGCATGGTGACGGTGTTTGAAGGTATGTTGGTCTTTCCCTTTTCTCTATTTCATGTATTTGCAAGCGTGTTTAGCCCTGTTGTGCTTTTATGAATTTACAGGGGTGTGGAAAAAAAAGGTCCCGAACCAAAGGGAGGAAAAAAGTGTGGGGGGGGGTGGCCGTATCTTTCGTACGAAATTTCAAGGCATATCAACAGAAAATTTCGCCTTCACATTCTCAGAGTCGTAAGCACCCCCTGCAATTTTTTGCGTTTTTCTTTCTTAACTTTTTCATGCACTCTTTGTTGCTGTTTGTTGCTCCTGAATGCTTTTTTTCCTTTGTTCGTTCATACTTCGGCGTTAAAGGTATATTTTAACTGTACTTACATTTACATTTCGGTGCACGCACATGTTGGTGCAGGATGTCTCGGTGTGGCAGTTTCGGTGCACGGGATGTCCCAGACATTATTTTAACGCTTTAGCTTTAATAGGCAGTTTTAGCATATCGTTACCGTGTTTACGTTACCGTTTACCGTATTTGCGGGAGTAGGCTTCGCAGCGCGAGAGTTACCGCGAACGGTAACTTACCGGCACAGGCTTCACCGTCGCCAGCGCTTCCGGTAACACGGTAAACGGTAACGCAAACACGGTAACGATATGCTAAAACTGCCTTTTTTTTTCGGATGACATGGAAATTTCGTTCGAGGGTTGGGGTTTTGGGGCCCCACTGCGCGGAAACTAATGTAAATAGAGGCGCAACATCAGCATGTAAAGCCCCATTTCGATAGTAGATGTGAAAAATTAACGTTGCTAATTTACTTCCGTTCCACCTTCTTTTTATTTTAACATTCATGTGAAGAACCCTAATAAGTGTTACCGAAGCGCAGTGCTTTCACTTCACCAAACGCTGCGAGACGTTGCTGCCTCTAGGTCATTCCTATATCTCCTGCCCCCCCCCCTACCCACAGCAAAACTGCCGCGAGAGAAAGAAAGGAAACAAGGTAGCTTAAGCGCGTGTGCATTTACTCATCCTTACTTTCTGTAATTTAAAGTCGTCTTCGTTGCGTTCGGGTTTTAGTTCTATTTATAAGCTTATCAACAAACGTGTTTACAGGGGCTCGCTAAAGTTTTTTGGGGGGGGGGGGGGGGGGGGGGGGTGAGCATCGCGGGTACCAGCCCCCTTGGTAGAGAGAGGGGGGGTGTCACTTGTGTTTCCCAAAATACTTAAACACGACTGTCGCGGCCCTCGCCAAACCAGCCTATTCAAAATTTTCCCCCCCTTACAATGGAAGAAAAGGGGGGAATGTCTGGCCTGTCCGTGGCGTGCGAAACTTGAAGAGGTAATTGCGGAAGGGTCGACCGGAAAGCAAAGAAAGAGCTATCCTGGAGAGGGGCGCCTTCGGTGGGACCGCGACGCGCAGAAGAGTGCGGCCAGCAAGCTTGTTCCTCCATGGAGGCGACAGGCGCCAACGATCCTGGTCATTGTGTCCCCAGCGGCTTTTCGGGTGGCTTTTTGTTGTGCACTAGAGAGGTTGTGAGCTCATGCTGAATGTATCGCTTTTTCTTGCATCAATGCGGTGACGCTTCGGAGACCCGAACTCCTCTATGCCTGCAAGATTTTCACCTGAAAGTGAACATACCTAATATGACTGAAAACGAAATCTGGGGATGATTAAAACTTAAAGAGGGGGGGGGGGGTCCTTTGGTAGCTATGGCATAAGGAATGCACGGGATGGTTCGGAGGAAGGGGAGCCTGCATGGTTTATGTCAGGGGATGAGATTTGGGGCGGACTTCAAGCGGAATTCTGCGAATTTTTTTTTTTAAACTGACTTGGTGAAACTGTCTCGGTGGTTTTGAAAGCGATGACTAACATTGGTGAAATGTTAGGTGCATTTGCTTCCTGTATTTTTTTCTTGGTGAGGGATCGTTGCTGCCATCTTGAATTTTGGTGTTTCGGGGTAGTGCTCCCTCCCAACTTTGCCGGTGATCTCGAGTTGCGTGCAGGAGAACACTTGCTCCAATTTTGCGGTAGCAATTGCGGGCTTCGCATGCTTTCAAAACTGCTCAGAATGCATGTGCTCAAGACATTGTCTGGTTGAGTGACTCTTCACCATAAGTAAAGCACACATTTACGCACACACGGCCCCCCTCAATCTGCACTGCCATTATAGCGCATGTTTGCCCACACTCCCCACCGAACTTGAATCAGTGCTTCCTGCCGATAATATGCGTTCAACGATAGCTACAACAGATAGACCCAGCCGTTGTTGTACCTATTTTAACACTTTTAGGGAGTACTGTGGTGAGCGCGTCCCCTGGGAAGCTTTTCTAAGCCATAAACACCATTCGAGCAGCACCTAGTTGCACTTAGTGGTACTCTACATTATGGTTAAAATGTTCTATAAGTATGGCGGTGAGTGCTCATTCGCAGCACCGCAACTGTCGCAGCAACAAAATAACGTGCACCCGTGATTAAAAAAAAACAAGCTCTGTTCTGTGGCGGCCTTTTTTTTTTAAAACAACGTGCACGCGTCATTAAAAGAAAAACATCTGTGCTGTGGCGGCCACTTTTCGGGAAATTCGAGATACCATTCGTACAATGGTGATGGGGTTGAAATTCAAGGGTCCCCGCGCAAAGTCAGGGAAAGTAGGCAGGTCTGCTTATTGCTTTGGTTTCATTTGTTTGTTTCATAATTATTTTATTTTTTTATTTCCAGGACCAGCAAAGCCAGACCAAGAAGCCGACAAGGGAATTGGGGCAGCCATTATGAAGAATTCATGGGAAAACATTGCAAGGAAAGACGAAGACACAGATAGAAAGGCAATATAAATAAGCACGACGCTGGACGATGTTTAAGAAGAAATTGATAAAAATACTCTGCGAATGCCATCTACGTGCTCTGAAAGCCAACAAAAGGAAATTGCATGCATTGCGTAAGGACAAAAAAAGACATAAAACTGACTGGTTTGTGTTTCATTTACATAACACCTGGTGCCATTAACACGGCCAAGGTTAACGGCCTGCTTAGGGGATGCATGGCAGCAGCCTTGGGCGGGCTTCCTCTGGCCTGCATAGAATAACCAGAATCTGGCCAATGGAAGGCCATACATTATTGGCCAATGGTAGGCCATACATGCTTGGCCAATGGTAGGCCATACATGCCTTTGGGCCCAAAAGTAGGCCATACGTCTTTTGGGCCCAAAAGTAGGCCATACTTCTTTGGCCAATTGTAGGCCATACCGGGTATTCGGCCAATGGTCGGTACCAATGGTATTAGCGGCCAAAGCAGATTGGCCAATGAATGACAGCCAAGCTCCAGCCTTACACGGCCAAGGACCATTTTGGACTAAGGGCCGAACACTTTGGCCGAAGATTGGCCGGGGGGAAAAGGGCTGGCCAATGTTCTTTGGGCAAAGATTGGCCGCACATGCTCGGGTGCCTGGGATATTTATTCATTTTTTCATTTATTCTTTTTTTGGGGTGTCCCGTTAAACATACAGGCTCTTACATTGGTACACAAGTCACATATAAAATGTGATAAATTGAAAATAAAAACCACCAATTTAATACAGCTACAAGGAAATGCCGATATCGCGAGCTCAGATTTATCAGTGAAATAACCGTGCATGGAAGGCAGAACCGCCAGTCATGGCATTAGAAGCAGATTTGTTAAGGTACGACTAAAAACACTTTGAGGCATGAAGAAATCAATATTTGTTGACATACGATTGCGGAGAATTTGCAGGCGTTCAGCAGGTGATTTGCTATGTGGCATACTGGGAGAAAATAATTTAAAATGGCGCGTGAATCACTGAGGGACATGAAAATTGACGCTGTGCATTAAATCGGGAGCGCCAAAATGGCCATTTAGTATCTTATGAAAAAACATGGCGCTCCGATAACATCGGCGACTTTCTGGGTCGGTGATGCCTATTGTGTTTAAAAGAGAATGGTACTCATATTAAACCTTACGTTTGAAATATCTGTCATAGACAATAAGAACCAGGCGCTTCTAGACTGATTCTATTAGGTGGGAATACATTTTTGGGAGCTGGTTCCAAACAACGCAACCAAATTCCAAACGCTATCTGACCAAAGAACAAAACAAGTGGATGATGGTGTCCGGGAATTTGAAATTGCATGTGAGGAGCGAAATTACACCCAGTAGTTTAAAACCGGTGTTACAAAGGGACGCAACATGCAGTTTGAAATTAATATATGAATAATTGCTCCTAAATCTTTGATAACCTTTACGCGAAAAATAGCTTCGTTGACCACCTTGTAAGAAAACAAAACTGGCGCGTTCTGCCTCGATAGAGTAATGATTTTGGTTTTAGACGTCTTTAGAGATAAACAATTTTTCATACACCACTGCGAAATGGCGCAAATATCCTTCTGCAAGATTACACAGTCCTTTGTTGACTGAATTTTTGAAAACGGCTTCATATCATCCGCGACCAAAAGTACTTTTCCATAATTTATACAATCGACAACATCATTTATAAAAACAAGGAACAACAGTGGGCCCAATACCGACCCTTGGGGCACTCCGGCGGAGCTCGGAACAAAGGGTATAAACAAAATATCATGAACACGGACATAATTTTGGCGCGTTGACAAATAACTGAGCATCCATTTACATAGCGCGGGACAGAAGCCATAGCCTTTTAGCTTTCCTATGAGTAATTCATGATGGACTCTGTCGAATGCCTTTGATAGATCGAAGTAAATGCAGTCCACCTGACCTCTATTTGAGACCACAGGGGACACGTGGGTCAGGAAGGAACAGAGGTTAGTTTACACAGATCGCCGTCTCACAAAGCCGCGCTGTTGAGTTGTTAACACCTTGGACAGATGAGCAGAAAAGCGCCTGCACACAATTCTTTCAAAAACCTTCCAAAAGCCACAAAGCAAAAAAATCGGGTGGTAGCTGGACGGGTTACAAGCATCACCTGTTTTAAAAAATGGGGCGACTATGCCTTTTTTCGAAAGCTCTGGAAATACACCAGTGTTGAGCAAAAGATTAAAAACATAGGCCAATGCAGGGGCGGTAAGCCAGCAACATCCTTTGATGATGAACAGAGGAATTTCAGTAGCTCCCGCAGACCGTTTAGGTCTGAGCTTTTTATCGCCGCTATGACGTCAGAGACGGTAATAGTGAAAAGGAAGCAGGTATCAGTACTGGCGTTTTGATACGCATCTCCTGCAAGCAAATTAGGGCAACCTCGTGCGCTAAGTGGCAAATAACATTCGCTAAAAAAGGAGGAAATTGTGTCCGCGACTTCCTTCGGTGAGGACAGATGACGGGTTCGAGAATCAGTGCGCACGCGCAAAGAGATGTCGTGCGAAGATTGGCGCGTGTGGTCGTGCACATATTTCCAAAAAGACTTTAAATCGGAGCGCAAGCTATGCTCCGCTCGTGTTTCGTTCATAGCTTTATCACGTTGCGTTTGCTTTTTTACCAGAGAACGAAACGCCCTGAACTTTGCGTACCATACAGACAACCCGGTTTTCTTGAAACGACGGTGAAACATTTCCTTCTTGCGCAATGCTCTTTTGATTCTTTAGAGAACCATGCGGGAAAATGCCCGGAAATAAATTGCCTTTTCGGGAAGTGCTGATCAATTGCCTCCTTAATAAGCGTGGAGAGTTCGGTCGCTGATTGGCTGCATCGCTTGTAGCATAAAATTCAGACCAAGTGTACGACTCAACGTTTTTGTAGAGATTAAAATAATTGCCTTTTGTGTAACAATAGGCAAGCTTGGAGGTTAGTGCATGTTGATAAAAAGTTGCGTTAAAGGTGACCACGAAAGGCGGGTGAAAGGAATCAATGTTGACAAGAGATTCTGTTACAGCTTCCAAACTCCCGATACAAACATTTGATAGCATAATGTCAAGGGTGTTAGCAGCCACATTGTTTTAAATTACTGTATTGAATCAAGCCACTAAAATTGATAAACGTCAAGAACCAAGACGCCTTAGAATGACAATTTCGTCACAACACGGCTTAGAATGACAATTTAGTTAGAATGATAATTTCGTCACAACACGGTAAGCTGTTGCTACTATTGAAGAAGCAACGAGAGGTTACTATTGGCGGTAAGATGTTTGAGTGGCGCCCCATGGCTCTGACGTCGGCATAGGTACTCGCGCCGCTGTCGTCTGCTACACTCCGCTTGTGAGAGGCAGCATAGAAATCGCCCGCTTTCACGCTTTAGTGCATAAAATCGTATTTCTGGTAATTCAGTTCTTTTTGCCAGCTTCTGACACATCTGAGTAACATCAAGCTGTATCCCGCGCCGGTTTACAATACGCGAGGAGAGAGAAAACAACTTTCTTCAGACCATCGGTCAGAATATTGAGTGTAACTCGTCCTTTCTGGTTTATTCGCGAGGTTCAGCGCTCAGAGCTCCTCTATAAGTATTCAAAAAGCGCAGGCTTCCTTCCGTACAGTATTTTTGAGATGATTTTATGAAGACTCAACAATATTATGCTACGTACCAAGCAGCGGGCCCCCACACAAGCATTGCACCCCAGGAACTAAAGCGGCTCTCTTCCATTTCTTTTGTTGTTGTTGTTGACTTCTATCAGATGAACGTTTTTTTTTCTGTGCCCAATGCACAGAACGTCTTGTTGTTATGTTTGGGAATGTTTGGGAGGCTCACAAAGATCGTGTGGATATTTTCTTCAGGCTTATGGCGTATACATTCCCTTCTAAACAAATTAACTTTCATTAGGGCTGCGTGCAAGAATCTGTATAGGCGCCGTGCAGTGAACAGAGGGCGACACTGAGCCGCGACACCCAGCGCCGCCATCGGGGAATAAGAAAAATACTGGGTCCGCCACCGCTCGCCAGCGTGCTCGGGTTGCGGTTGCGCTCCTGCTTGGCGGCGCCGGATGAAATGTAGTGTACGCAATTTTTAAGTTTTCGATTAATTAAAACATACAAAAGTAATTCTACCTCACCGGGCTAGGAATAGACAGAAGGATTCAACTGTTGACTACGCGTAAGGCGGAGGAGGGCAAGCGATATCGACTTGCCAGTGCACGCATAGCCAGAACGCAGGTGGAGCATTGCGTGCGCGCGTTTTCACGTTTACACATTTTTTTTTCAGTGAATTTGTGTTTCTGCTAGAAAGCAGAAATTAATTAGCTGTTCACAGCATTAAAAACACGCCGTTTTGTTCGCATACTTGAAATCGCGGACCCCAGTAGTTTCGCGAGTACGGTGTTCCGTCTCACATGATCGATTGTTTGGGTGTAGTGTGGCCTGTACGCTACGCTACGTGCTAGTAGCATTGACTTTAAAGAAAGTATAATTACCTTAAATACACAAGCTCCTATGTGGACCAGGTGAGTCTGAAGCATCGAGCCCTGCGCCGCAACTGGCGGCGATTTCCGATTCATGCATTGTGCACTTCAACGCTCCGACGCCAGACAGATGATGAGGCGCGCCGCAGTGGACTGATGGGGATTAATTTTGACCACCTGGGGATCTTTAACGTGCGCCAAAATCTCGAGCACACGGACGTTTTCGCTTTCCGCCTCCATCGGAAAAGCAGCCGCTGTGGCCGGGAAACGAACCTGACGACGATTTTCAATTTCACGGCTTGAATTATCTCCAAACATTCCCAGAATACGTCGTGCTCCTCGACCGTGACAGTTCGTGTCCGCTGGTGCCAGTTTGTCCCACCGCGAGATCACGGAGCGAGCATGTTTTCTTGCTCCGTTGACGAGGTCAAGCAGTATCGCCTCAACAAGTCTGCAGAAAAGGAGCGAAGGAAGACTGCAACTTCTGTGCCTTCCGTCTGCTTTTCCGGGAATACATTCACAACGTACACGGGTTTCGCTGGAAGCCCGCCAGGAAGTGCCCGTGAACGATTTAAGACTATCTTTTCGGTTTTAAGGGGTAACCAGGGCCTCCAAATATCAGAATCCTCATAAACTCCGTTTATATTTTATTGTTCTCTGAAGTTGCTGTTGTGAGCCCCCTTAAAACCGATTTATTTTATTGAATAGCATTTATTTGCAGCGCAAAAATACCGCATGCGTTCCTTTAGACCTTGTACTTATTTCGATTTTTTAGAGATTTTTTTTTCAAACCGATGACCCTACTTTGTTTAAAAACCATTATATTTTTGCTAAAAGGGGGTGACATGTTGCAGCCATCACTTCCCTCATAACTAAAATACGGCTGAGTGTTACGTGCCGCATGAATTTTTACTATAAACGCCGCCAAAGACGCATGCATGATGTAGAGAAACCAATTCCTTCGTGCAAATACTGCCAATGCGCGCGGTATTGTAAGCTCACGAGTATTAAAAGCTGGCAAACCGATATACTTTACTTTGGCAAAAGCACGTATTCTGCTTGGTAGTCATCGTCGTTGTATTTTCTCAAAATTTCACGAAACATGTGCTGCCTGACCCGTCTTCCCAACTCGGACGAGTCAGGGCAGCGAAGGCGGTAGCTTTCCTTCTGCGCTTTGTTTCTTTTAAAGCCTCTCGGTGGATAACACTCCATCCTGTCGCCGTTGCAGCGTATTCGGCAAACTTAAGCCACTTAAGCGTACCTAACCACTTGATAGTCGCCTTTGCAAGGGCGCGTGCACTGTGCCTAGAGCAGGCGGCCGGCCAAAATGGGGCGGCTCGGCTTACCCAGTGTTGCGCGGAGGCGCGGTAGATGACGCTGCGCTCGCTCGGCAAACTTGGCTGCACGGAGCGTATATCCACAGCGTGCGTTGTTTATTCACATGGAAATACAATGAGAAGGCGGGTGCTATGCCTCTGCGATCGCGCCCCAGACAACATTGTCCAGAGTACTTGAAGGCGGCTTTTATGCTCTGAATTGCTATCGTAACCATCGTTATCATAATGAACTGGCTCTCAACCCGAACAATTATGACAGGATTACGGTGCTGGAGGCTTGATATTCTGGCTAGATAACGCAATAAGTAGTACACGTGCATATATTACAGAAATCGAAAACGATGAATATTTCCAAGTATCTCGTTATTGTTTTCCAGCCCTTCAAGGCGTAAAGAACCAATCCTGGTATACTTAGAATAGCGTTCTATGAATTGAAGAAAATTACTCTTTTAATCTTGTCGTGGACTGAGGACCGGGCCCACTAATCAGCTCTATTTTACTGTTAAATAAAGTTTTCTTTCCGTTCTGATCCGCCTCCTCCTCACAGTGCATTGTTACTATTACGCATATTTGAATATTGGGAAGACGTGGCTGTGCGAAATGTACCGAACTATCCCTCCCGGTCTGAACAACCATAGTCTCACTGTATCTTTACCGTATACGTGACTCATCTGGGTCAATAAACCTCCATACTGGTTAGAAGCCTGGTATAAAACCAGCACGCGCCTATACACACATTGGGATATCTGGAATTCAATGTACAGTTTTTGCAACCCATAGTGCATGTCGGCATACTGTCGTGTGATTAAAACGTAAAGTTATACAATACAACACTTTCAAGCGTTCGGCAAGGTTGCAAAAACTGTTTTACCCTACATATGATTACCGGGAATCGTAATGCTTTTTGCGAAAGCCAATAGCCCCGAAGGCCGGAAATTTGTTTTGGTCCTGTAATTTCGCTGTTGTCGGTTACTAGCAGCTGGCTGTTCCCTTTCGCCGAAAGACAGCTTAATACAGACGCTGACGCCTAGCTCCGACTCTTCGTGCTTTGCACAGGACCGGCTTCGCAAGCAGCAAGGAATAGGGCGACGCCAGCGATGGTTCTTCCCTTAGGGTATCCAAAACATACTTTAACTCGTGCCTTGAGCTAGTGTATGCGATTTTAAGTTTATTATTAGAATAAAAACTTACGCACACTCAAAATGTGGTGCGGACAAGCATCAGACGTCAACCGAGCGCAAAGAAACAGCAGGGAGAGCGAGCCCGAGTGAAGCAGACGACAAATGCGAGATTCCCCAAGCCAACGTCATGGAGGCGCGCTTCGGAGCGCCGCCCGTGGTCGCGCTCACCGCCAATTGCCAAATTACAAGCAATACGCGTGTTCTCTAAACGATCATTGGTTACTATTGCCAAGTTGCAAGAAATAAACGTGTTATCTAAACGATCATTCGTTCACTGTGCCGTTTGGCTGATGTAGTAGCGGCTATACCACTATTTTATTTAGCTTAAACCACCGACATTGCATTTATTGCAACTACTCTTGTAGTTCTTGCTGCAAATGACTGTCGTTTCAAGCCATCATAATGTGCAAGCGTTAAAACACAGTTGGTCAAGAGAAAACTAAAGAGTCACAAACATGGCCAGCAAGCTTTTTAATCCCTCCAAGACCTCATGAGCATAGGGACAATTTGGGTTCCACGATGGAATTCTTTGGGTTAGCGCTTGCGTTCTAGGCTCTTGTGCGTCTCACAGTGGTACTGCTGAGAGATTATAGAGCCCACCTTCTGGATAAGCAGGTAAACCTGACCTCTGATTTTGATTGAAATGATTTTTTATTTATGTGGGCCCATGAGATTACATTCATCTCGGTGGCCCTATGGTCTACTCCATAATCTCACAGTAATGTTACTGTTTGAGGCCCGCAACAGTTTATAGAGCAATCAATAGACCAAAGAGCCCCCTTGTGAAACCACAATTATTCCACGTGCTCACCTCACCAAGTCTCGCTTAGAGATGACTGGCTGCTCATGTTGGCGTGCGTCTGGTTTTTTCTGCACCAGATGAGCTTGGGAGAGTGCAGCAATTCCTGCGTTGCATTACAACGCAGGAATTGCTCGATGGCTTTTGAAAACCTGTCATTTAATATGATACCACGGTCAACTGGCAAAGCAGATTTTTCAGAATTTTATTTATTCACGCCAAATGTAAAGAACACGTCAGATTGCCGTCCTTTCATTTATATAAAAATTACATTAGTGCCAAATTTTCTACTCCATGCCAAAGATCATCTGGACCAGAGACAATTCAAAGCAAAAGCTTAATGACGACCTGCAACCTCATTGCGGTATGAAAATAAGAAGAAAAGATGCTTTCTTTCAATTTTTGGCATACAATTTTTCAGCCTTGCTTGAAGGGGAAGTCCCACTTTGAATTTTTTGTAGTTTGTGCATTTTGGCAGGGCTTAGAAAAAATTGGCAAACACTACCCAAACGTTTATATTGTGTAATTCCTCCCGTCATTTTTTCTATATTTTGTCGTCATTTTCCTAAGAAAACTGAAAGTTGGAAGCCAGTGCAACATGGTGTCTCGTCTTTCTTTATTCTGTTTTTCAGCTGTTTTCTCTGTAGGATTATGCACGAAATGGCCAGAGATAACCCTTTTTACAGAGCAAAAGCAAAATTTGGGCCAGTTGGTTAGGAATCATGATAAACACCACAGGGAACGGGACGAAGACCAGAAAGACACGGAACGGGCACTGACTAACAACTAAATATTATTAGGACAGAAATACAGAAAATATACAGAGATGTGTACGCACCATAAACACATTACGAAAAAGAAAAATGGAAAGAAGAAAGTGAAAAGTAGGCATTATCATGTTGTCTCCAAAAACGTGACCTCTTGGTCAAGCAATGCAAGTGACGTCGCACTTACGCATGCGTCAAGATGCTTACGGATTGCAAAAGCTTCGGCAATTTCTGTTGTGCGAGAATCACTGTGCACAAAATTGACGGTGGTGTGACCAAACTCCCGACTGCAGCCACACGTAGAACAATGAGCTGACAAATGTGTGCAAGGCCCTCCTTTTAACCAACTTTTATGCTATGCTCGGGCAGACGAACATTGAGGCAGCATCCCGTCTGCCCCAAATACACTTTGGCGCACGACACCGGAAGAGAGTACCCCACATTGCTTTTACACGGAACAAACTGGTTGTGGTGTGTTACACTACCCACACAAACCCGACCCTCCAGACTTGTAAATTCTAGCACAAAAGTTTTGCTGCTTATTCCTGGCCAAGAAGATGACATAAACATGTTTATTTTCAATCTTCCTAATGTGATAGGAGATGCCATGGAGGTACGGTATGACTGCTAGCCTCTTACGCTTCCTATTATTTTATCTGTGGGGTTGATATCATTGGATCACAGATGTCCATCGAACGTTCGTCGGACACCCGGTGTCGGACATTCGGACGTCCGTCAGACATCTGCAGAAAGCAGGAGGACGCCTTACGAACGTCTGTGTGATGGTCCGATGCAAAGGAATTGGTAATCCTACAAACGACCGATAGACGTCCCAGCCGGATTTTCAGACATTCGGCGCATGTCCAAAATTGGACATTTCCAAACCCAAATATACAGGGGACATCCAGGGCACAACAAATTGCGGATATTGGACGTATGCGGGAGGTCTGTTTCTAGACCTTAATTTTTTGAATCAGGGAGAACCTGTACTCACTGTAAACCTGAGTGATTTACTGATAACATGCCTTGAAGCATTACTCCAGCTTTAAGAACACTTGATACAAATGCCCCTTCTGCAGCTTGTTTTATTACAACCCTCATTATACATGCTTGCACCATGCACTCTGTGGACCGAAAACTCCACACCCTATTCATGCTTGTCTTGGCGAGGGTGCGAACAGTGATATTACGGAAGAATAGCACAGTGGAACGTTGCAAGATTATTATCGTCACGACTTTTCAGTAAGGACCATGCATACACTGTGGGCTGTTGTGTCAACATAAATATCAATAAGTTGTATTAGGCAGTTACCACCCCGGTGAACTGGATGCTTCAACACGACAGCCCACAGTGTACACATGGTTCCATATAATAATGATATGCATTTATGAGCTTGCAACGTTCCAGTGTATTATGCTACTGCAAACATCACTTTTCGCACTCTTGGCAAGAAAAATATGAATATGGTGTGTTGTCATCGGTCCACACAGTGTGTGGTACAAGCATTTATAATTAGGGTTTTGCAAAGACAAGGTCCAAAAGGGGCTTTTGCATGGAGTATTTTTAAAGCTGGAGTAGTGCTTCAAGGCATGTTATCAATAAACCACTAAAATTTGCAGCAAGTAGAGGTTTCGCGGGTTCGTTTTCGGCGCACGTTATAGATTTCGGCGCACGTTATAGATCCCCAGGTGGTCTAAATTAATCCGGAGCCCTCCACTACGGCGCGCCTCATCGCCTGCGTCGCGTCGGCGCGTTAAACCCTACAATCATCATCAATCAGCAAGTACAGGTTCTCAAGTTTACTAAAAAGTGAAACCTATACTAATAATCATCATGAATCTTTACCTAGTATGTTTGGGATATTTCCAATAAATTCTAAAAGACAAAATTTTAAGCAATGCATGCTAACGAACAAAGAGTTAGCTTGAAAAAGTGAAGTATTGATCAGGTAAGCAGGCTACTGAAAACTAGTATACTCAATCAACTAGATCTAGTACATTGCAGATTACACGTTCCAAAGTATGGCACGCAAAACCGATGGAACGAAGTCGTAAAGCTTGAAAATTCTTTATTTATCGCTGTATAACCTCCAATGTGTGTGCAACCTTTCACGTGCCCATCTCGCTTCATGCCAGGAACATCTTGGCTCAAACATTTCCCTAACACCTCGGTCAGAACCTGCAAAACCAAAAGCAACAATCACATGTTTCTTTTTGCAGCCACCCTACACAAGTCAACAACATGTAAATTCAAACTTGATGTTATTTTTTTTTATTTATATGGTTACAGTATTAGACACAGAAAAAGAATTTTAGCCCGCTTTATAGGCGTCTATCTATTAAGAGGTGTACGCACCGACATACAGCCGATGAGGCGCGCCGTAGTAAAAGGCGCCGGATTAATTTTGACCACCTGGGTATCTTTAAAGTGCACCCAAATCTCGAACACACGGGCCGTTTTGTCGTTTCGCCTCCACCAGAAAAGCGGCCGCCGCGGCCGAAAATCAAACCAGCGTTCTTGGGCTCAGCAGCACTAGCTTCACCCACTGAGCTAACGCGGCGGGTATAGACGGCGCCTATCTGCGGATACGGGAAGCTTCAAGAGAACAGGCATGTCTCATATGAGCTCCTCGGATTTCATCCCAAGTTGACGGAAATTTGTAGTTTTCGGCAGCGAAGACAAGAAGAAAGTTTTTGCGAAACGGCAAGGATCACGCAGAACCAATTCGGAAGTTCGTGAGCGCATTATTTGTCGTTTAACAACGATTTGAAAATCCCAAGCGGACGCGGCTGCGCTAACCGTGGTCAGCGCCTACCATGGGTATGGAGCGCGGAGCGGCGACGGGCGCGGCAGCAGAAGCTGTTAGCTCCAGCTCCGGCGAGGTCAGGACAGAAGACGACTAGATGGAGACGCAAGACCGCTGCGACCGAGGAGAGAATTCCTATTCCGATTAAAGGTGGGAAAAGTGGATGCAAGTAATGAGCAATTCGGCGAGACGACAAAACAAGGAGAACACTTCGGCTACTGAACAACCGCTGGACTCAATCCCAAAGACGTCAACCTTGAAACGACGGCGGGAAGAGTCTAGACCTAACCCGCTGCCACTGCTGGAGGCAGATTACAAGCTGGTGATGCGACCAAAGAACGGGCTCGGACTCGGCTCGGTCAGTCCGGCACTTCTGGCCGAGAGCATCCTCAACACGGCCCGCCTGTCATGGAGCGACGCTGAAATCCGTGGCCGCATTGACGCGACGCAGAACATCCTCACCGTCATCACACCACGCGAACAAGCAGCGAGAGCCCTCAGCCAAATTACTCAGCTTAACTTCCAAGGACGGGTCCACCCGGTAAGTCTCTATGGACTCTCACCTTACGGCTCGTGCGAACGAGTTATTCATGGCATCCCGACACATTACACGATGGAGCAAGTGTTGGAGGACATTCGGCCCCCAGGATATCAATTCCTAAGCTTCCGCCGCCTGGGAATGTCAGGCTCTGTTCTCGTTACGATACAAGGTCACAAGGTATCCTTCTACATTTATTGTAAGGGCGTAGAGATGAAATGTTTCATCTATAAGAAGACCATCCCATGCTGCACCAACTGCGACTTTACGGGATACAGGGCGGACGTCTGTGTGAACGTCGGAATCAGTGCCTGTGAGAGGTGCGGCGTAAGAGACCCATCGCCAGATCACCCATGCGACCCGAAATGCGATCTCTGCAATGGCAAGCACATAACGGCATGTAGAGAATGCCCAAAACGTTTTCGGGAACCGTAGATCATCCGCCGCGAGGCTTGGGAGAAAAGTTAAGAACACTCGAGTGGCAGAAGAGAACCATCCAAGGACAGATTGAACCGCTCGGCTGAACACTTGATTTCGTGGGACGACGGGTCAAGACGAAAATGATCATCCCGCTCCAATTCCTGGAGCCGCGGGCTGTCTCTACAGAGATGTACGGGGGCAGCTGAGAGGCGATCCAGGTCGCGCTCCAGATCGCGAACGGACCTGAGACCTAATGGCTCCGAATTGGAAGCCTAATGCGAAACCCGAGCTCGTTCCAGGTCCCGCTCCAGACCCAGGTACCGGTCAGGACTAGGTGCGGACGCCAACAGCGGCAGAGGCAAAGTGAGGACCCCGTCTTCCGGGGCGCCACAGGTGAGCTGGTCTCAAGTTCTTCTTCCCACTGCTCAACCCCCTAAAATCCAATGCGAGGAATGCAACAAGCTACAATCGCAGATCGAAGACCTAAAGAAAGAAATGGCAATCCTGAGATCTACAATCGTGCAGGTTGCCTCGCAGGCTAAGCTAAACCCTCCGCAAACGAAGCGGGGAACAGAGAAACGTCGTAAAATAAACGATACAAATGAGCAGACTGACTCCCCAAGGCGTACTGAGGCCCTAGAGATGCGGACAAAGGATGCAGACGGCAAGCTGACGGAGCAGCTAAATGCACTGGTGCAAAACATGACGGCTGGCATAGCTCAACTCCAACAGTCTGTCACCCTTATGTTACGCAGACTAGATGCACCCGAAAGCCAAAATGCGGCAGCTTGCAGAACGCCACGTAGGGACAAGCCATACCTTCGGCCGTCCTCGCTAGATAACCACGACCAGGCAGACCCCAACCGAGCTAACCATGGCTCGCCACGGGGGAAGCAAGTGAAAAAGCTAATAGTGTGGCAATGGAACGCAAGAAGCATCAAAAGGAAACTTGGGTCACTCTCACAATATATTCATTCGCGCATGGAGAAACCGGATGTAGTCGCGCAGCAGGAGGTAAACTCCTATGCACGACTACCTGGCCACATCACACACGGTGACCCGGAATGCGGAGACACTACCACGCTCATCAGCAATAGAGTAACGGCAGTGCAACACACTAACAGCTACCCAGAACAGAAAGGACCCTCGCAGAGCTGATACCTCGGAAACTTGGGGAAGAAAAGAGCGTTTTAATCCTTAACGTGTACTGCAGGCCTAAGAGGAAGCAGTCGAAATTAAGGAATCTGATACCGGAAGCAGTACAGGTGGCTGATGCCTGTCCCTTGCTAGTGTTGGGTGATTTCAATGCGGCCCACTCCGTATGGGGATACCACTACTGAAATAAGTGAGGAAACGAAGTAATGGCTTCATCTGAAGAGCTCGAGCTCACGCTCCTCACCGACTGGACTGCACCTACCAGAATGGAAAATAGTGTTTCCAGAGACACGTGCCCGGATCTCACGTTTGGGCGAAACGTCTCTCAAGCCACGTGGGAAAACACCGGGGAATACCTAGGCAGCGACCACTCAATTATAGCTACCACTGTCGTTAGGGAGGAGTACAGAGCACATAATGGCGTAGCCCGCATCGTGGACTGGGCTAAGTCCCGAGAGAAGCGAGAGATCCAATTCGTCTCAGATATCAACGGCATTAGTGACTGGGCTTCCTCTATACTAACAGACATTCAGTCAGCAACACAGGAAGTCAAGACCACTGTTTAGACTCCAAGTGTCGATGCCAAGCTGTTACACCTATGGGAGGCTCGCCGCAGCCTTATCAGGAGGTGGAAGGGTCAGCACCACAACAGAAAACGCAAAAAGAGAATAGCCAAACTCTCTGAGCAGGCCGCGAAATACGCAGCGGAGCTATGCAGTCAGAACTGGCTCCAGCTCTGCGACGGGCTCCACGGTACCTTCAGCGTATCCAAAACATGTAAACTGCTCAGATAGCTCATTGCTCCGACAAATTACAAAAGCGCAGCCTGCGAGAAAATTAGCACCATTATTCATAAGTTTGAGGGATCCCAAGAGGATCTGCTCAGAAAACTGCAGCAAACATACCTGCCTATGCACCCACCTTATGCGGGCCCTGACTACAAGGGAGATCCAAACCCGCAACTGTATGCACCCATTAGCACGGCTGAGGTGAAAGCTGCGCTTCAGAAGATCCGCCGAAATACCGCGCCAGTTCAGGACCAAATCGCAAACAAACCACTTTCAACCTTGACGAACCCTCTATAGCATACCTCACAGGCTACTACAATCAGTGCTGGGAGAGAGGAGCCATCCCAGTTGAATAGAAATCCGCTGAGGTGCGCCTAATACCTAAACCAAACAAACATCGCGGCATCAAAAACCCACGGCCAATATCCCTCACGTCATGTATCGGGAAGCTGCTCGAACACGTCGTGCACAACCACCTGCAGAACTTCCTCGAAGCCACAAAGCAGTTCCCACCGATCATGTGCGGGTTCCGACAGCACCTGTGCACGCAAGATGTGTTGCTGCAACTGAAAAAGGACATCATAGAACGGGCCAACACCCACACACCTAAGGCCATCCTGGCTCTAGATTTAAAAGGGTCCTTTAACGTCAGTCATGAAGCCATACTCACTAATCTGAACGAGCTCGGTTGTGGCAGTCGCACATACACCTACGTCAGAGACTTTCTCTCCGGGCGCCAAGCCATCCAAAAGATTGGAGACATTCAGACACAACCGACTCGCACCGGCGGATGCAGTACGCCACAAGGAGCGCTCCTGTCCCACCTCCTATTCAACATTGCCCTCATCGGCCTGCCTAAACAACAGGTGTCGATTCCGGGCTTACACTAAGGTCTTTACGCCGACGATATCACGGTGTGGACCAGTATGGACTCGGTCGGGGAGATGCACGACCATCTCCAAATGGCGGCTGATACCGTGAACGAGTATGCTAAGAACTGTGCACTCTCGTGCGCCCCAGAAAAATCTGAGCTGCTTGTAGTGCACAGAAAGAGCGGTAGGCAAACAGATGTCCCTTCGATGAAGATCACTCTGGACGGTGCTACCATCACCCCGTCTCCACAAGTGAAGATTCTAGGTATGATAATTCAAGCAGATTGCGCAAACACCTCGATGATAACGAAATTGGAACACACGACTCGTCAGATTGCCCACATGCTCCGTCAGATCACGACCAAGTTAACAGGTATGAAGGAGGCGGATACGCTTCGACTCGTCCAGATACGCTTCGCCTCGTCCCTATGCACTACTAAACAAGGCAGAGAAGAACAAGTTAGGTACGCTCTTGCGGAAGGCGTAAAAACAAGCCCTGGGTATGCCTCCCCCCCCTACACCTCCACGGATCGTCTCCTCAAGCTTTGGGTACACAATACTGTGGACGAGCTGATTGAGGGCCACCTGCTCAGTCAGCGCTACCCGCTAGCAGGGACGGATGCAGGCAGGGCCCTTCTGGTAAGACTGGACATAAACATCCCTGATCGCCCTCGTAAAACCACAGTAGACATCCCTCGCGAACTACGCTGAAACATCAGAGTGGCCCCGTTGCCCAGAAACATGCACCCGCAGTTCCCCGAGGGTCGGAGAGAGGCGCGAGTTAGGTCCCTGGAGAAAAACTATGGCTCAACCGATGTAATTTATTATACGGACGCCGCAGATTATGCAAGGCGAGGAGCCATGGTAGCGACTGTGACGAAGAAGGATAGCCACGCCACGAGCCTCACTTTCAAAAAAGTCTCGACGCTACAGGCCGAATAGGTTGCTATTGCGCTGGCTATAATGCAGACCCCAGCGGAAGTGGTAATCACGGATTCACAGTCAGCGTGTAGGAGCTACCTCAAGGCCGCATCTCGTGCATCGCCATGAAGATCCTTGGTCAGAACCCTCCGAAGAAAAGGGTGTCGATTGTCTGGACACCAGCTCACGCTTCCATCTGCGGTAATGTCTTCGCTCATGAGAATGCTTGAGGTGAGCGCCGCAAAATGTTGGCTAGAGACAGCGATCCCCGTAACTTTATACCAGGAGGTGACCAAATTCTACCGGCTCACCAGGCTTATGCTACCCACTGGCCACCCCTACCTCAGCAAGGCAGAGGAGCACTCCTGGCGTCTCCGCCAAACCAACACGTTCCCTCACCCGACCAAACTGCACTTATTCTGGCCAACGATATACTTCTCACAGTGCCAATTCTGCAACGCGCCCTGCACCCTGTATCACATGGTGGGGGAGTGCCAGCTTAACCCCTTACTTTCCCCGATATCTAATCCCTCGATTGAGCAGTGGGAGGAAGTGCTGGCCAACTGTAGTCTCGAAGAGCAGCTTCGGCTCATCCACCGGGCTGAGGCGGCTGGACGCTACAACGGGGTCCTGAACTGAGGAAACCGCCCGCTTGACTCCTCTCTACAAATAAAGCTTATTCTCTCTCTCTCTCTCTCTCACTGCGAATACGTGCGTCTAAAAGCGCATACAGCAAGCACAGCAGAAATATTAGCACACGCTTCATAATCACGTCGGCAAAATGCGTTTACTTCACCGGGTTCGCCGGCATGAGCTGCCGCGGCCGCGTCGTCTCTGGGGTCGTGAAATCACCTCCCTAGCACGCACCGTTCGGCTTCTTACGCGTTTCGTGACACCGTGCCTACATTTCATCTCAAGGTCAATGCACAACGCCTCTCCGCATCGCGCTCACACAGTAAAAATTGTTACAACCCTTTCCGCAAACATAAGTGAGCGTAGAAGTAGCCACTGCGCACACGACGTCGTAGGTAGCGCATGCTGAATGCGAAGGCAGGCATACTCACGACTTTCCCTTTCGACGACAGTACGTGCACGTACCAATGATACCTGTAAAAACGGTATAACTAATTTTTGGCGCCTATTTCTGCGAAGAAAATATGATTCGCTCAGCGCGTTTGCTGCACTGTCATTCAAAATGCGCCAAGCCGGTTATGCGTAACTTCGGCACGTTGTACGGCGTTTGCAGTACACGGAAAGCTAAGAACAAGTTCCCCGCCCCTGCTCACTCGCCGGAACTTATAAAAATGCCTTACCTTTCGCTGAGGATGCCAAAATATGTCTAGAAGAAAGCAGCAGGGTTTCTTTATTTAAGATAATCGAAGTTCGTTGGCGTTTCGCAACTTTTACACAAAAGCGAAAGGCTAGCTCTACGGCTTGACTTGGCTTGACTAGAGTTGGCGTTACATCGCGCGAAAAGAAAAACAGTAAAAAGCTTTAGTTAAAAAAAGCAGCTAATCAAACAACTGCTTTCGGGAAACTTTGCGAGATCTGTCTACTTTCTTTTTTTCCATTCGAATATTACTACATAAAGTTGACTCATTCAGAGCGTAACGAGACGTGTTTCTTGCGCGATCCAGAAAGGCGCGAGGGTTAAAAGTATTACAATTGTTTTCTGAGCTGAGAAATAGTTTCCCTCCCGCTGCAGGCAGCAAGAATATCGGTAATATAATTAACTCGAGGCTAATTACGATGAGTCACAAACATGATCGAGGAATATTGCTTCAACTATACAGACGTACGATGGGCATCCAGCGGACGTTATTGATGGGACCATAGTAAACATCCATGCACAAACGTAGCTCGGGACGTCCGTCGGACCAAATTGAACGGACGTTCACGTTTCCCAGGGAAAATACATCCGAAGTACGTCCGCGAGATGTCGAGCGCGGGACTTGGACGTTCGACTGTAAAACGGACGTCATACGGATAGATGTGGTCCAATGGGATTCTCGCGCAACAACCTGTTGAGAACTTTTTGTGAGGACGAAACAAGGGCATTATTTCGAAAGCCTACATTTTTGAGACATTCGACTTGACATTCCATGCTAGAAGCCATCTTTTGCACACAAGGATTGGAGATTGCAGGAAAAGCTATATGTTGACTGCAATGCCTAACTTTACCATTTTTGAGTGACCGGGCGAAAAACTGTCCGTGAGAAAAAGTAAGAAAAATCCGTAAGCATCTTGACGCATGCGTAATTCCGCCATCACTTGCGCTGCTTGATTGTGAGGTCAATTTTTTGGATACATGATAATGGCTACTATCCGCTTTCGTGTTTCAATTTTTCTTTTTCGTAATGCGCATGTGGTGCCCATGCATCGGTATATTTTCTGTTTTTCTGTCCTAATAAATATTCAGTAGTTACCCAGCGCTGGTACTGTGTCTTTCTGCTCTTCATCTCGTTCAGTGCGCTGTTTTTCATGAACTCTTTACAGATTTTTTTACAACACAGAAAAACTGCTGGACCTTGCCGAGCCATTTGTTTTGCCTCTTGATGCACATTACTTGTAATAAAGCTTTGTGTTGCTTGGTGCAAGAATACAAGGGCCGGGAAATTTTTGCACCATCCCAGCCACTCAAAAAGCACACTGATACGTTGCAAAAATGACAACGGCACAATATTTTGAAAAGGTCACCTTGAAATACCTGCTCAACTTGCGGCCCATTTCACCCTTTTGTGCACTGCTGACTCACCGTCACTGCCTCAGACTGACCCATGGTCCTACAAGTTAAAATTGAAAGACACTACAGTATTGTACAACCATGCTAACGACAAGAACCCCCTTGCTCAAGGAATCAACCAAAATAAAAAAAACCAGGCACATCACTAACTATGCTCTAATGTCATGCATACAAATTAGTGCATGATAAAATTTGCAAACTTCATGATGTGCAAGAGTGATGTGGTAGCGCAGACCTTGCTTTGCTACTTATAAACTTTATTAGCGATACCAACATCTACAATAACCCTACAAACCGCATAATAACCTGGTTAAGAGTTTTTAGGATAGGTTAATTATTGCAAGAGCATTGCACATTGTGCAGGAGTTAGCGGATACAGTGACATTACTGCGAATGCGTGTGCAGGCACGTTATTTCTTCCATTGGTTGGGATGGCAGAATGTTTAGCTTCGGGGGAGCTTTCTTGTGTAAGCCTGCACTGGCCGGCATAAAGAAGCTTTAAAAGCTTTAAAACTGCAAGACGCACACTTGGCTCATGCGTGCTTGAGCTAACAAAACGCATTGTAAATCAGGTATCGGTTCAGAAAAATGACGTTGCAACGAGTGGAGTCTACTCGATTCTGGATGCTCAAATGAACACGGTCACGACTACAACCGTGTGGTTGGAAACTGTAACGACGTTTTGCGCTTTTTCTGTATTTCATTACTTTTGTATTATTTCTTGTATTACTTCTCTTTGCAACATCATCTGCTTGTCTTTGTGTGCTAACGGTTGGCATTACTTTTTTTTTCATTTGCTACATGTAACAAGCAGAGGAGTCAGTTTTGCACTAAAAAAGACGTTTTGCACTGAGTGCAGCAAAAAAGGAAAAACGCACATCTCTCATAAAGCCTTACTTATAATAAAAGCCTCACGAACATAAAACAGCTGGCTCGAAGCAACTTCGTGCTTTCTGGTCCTTTACTGGTGCTTTCTACTGCAGAGTGGAGTGCGAAAACAGAGAAGGTGAACAATCCCGAAAAGTGACAAAAAACAAGTGATGGCTGAGCCTGAAAATTGAGAATGGAAAGAATACGCCTAAAGGGGACATGAAGAGAAAATAAAATTGTTTAATTTGAAAGGACTAACCTTTGGTAACATACTCAACTCTAATCCAGCCCAAAAAAGGTGTTTCTAAAGCTAACAAGAAACTAAAATTAGGTAAAAGACATCACTGGTTACTCAGTGGAAGAAATACTGAAACCAAAGTTATCTGTGTGTTTACAGCACGACATCATTCAAGCAGTAGGACCAAATGGAACTAGAGGCACGCTGCTGTCGCATAAAGTTTTCTTGGTGAAGGCTTTGGTTGCTGGCCACGAGTACCACAAAAAGGTCCCTGAGGCATTACTGTGTTGCCCTGCTTGAACTGTTCTCCTTAATATCTGGCAAAGTTGACGGTAGTCTGCATTAGGATTAATATTGTTATTAGGATAAAGCAGGATTTTTAATGGCCAAATTCGTTGTTTGGCTTTACGGTGCTATATAGGGCACAACTGGTTCATCGCATGGTATTTCATCATAGGCAAGTGATCTAATTACTTGAGATGTGGGGTCTCATCCAAATGTAACCTGATGCTTTGCTTTTTTGTGATCATACCAGTGGAAGTGGTATCGAAGTATGGAACTTGACAGGGAGGCAAAAAAAAACATTGATACCAGTAGAGAGTACTGATGTTAGAAAAAACGAAGAGGCCGGACAATTAAGATATTTGCACCCCTCTCTCCGCTGTTTGAGCTAGTTTGCGCCACCTTGAGCCGCAGAGGAAAATATTGCAACTAATAAATTAAAGACCCAAGAAGTCCAAGTACACCTCTAATTAGAAAGAACGTGATTTGGATAACTCACTCAACTCTGTTCCAATTACGAGTGACATTTTTTACAACAAAAAAGCAAGAATTGTTGAAACACTGTCAGGTTAGGAGCTACAGCGATATAATAGAAACCATAGTTATCAGAGTATTAGCTGCAGATTAGCATGCAAGTGATATTACCCAACAGAAGTAGAAGATCCACTACAATTGTCCATCGTGTTTCTGTGCTTTGGCGGTGGCTTTTGGGTTGATTGTGCGATTGGCGGCCGTCAATTGCAGAAACAAGATTCTGTGCTGTCGAAAAAAGATATAGGAAGCAACTGGATTTGCCACTGCTTCACATATTTTGTTCAAAAACTGATTTATTTATTTAAACCTTGCGAAAAATATGATATAGTTGCTATCAAGGCAAATCAGTCTTTTTAATGAACCAATGTTTTTCAGTATGCAAATCATAGCGGTGGAGGATGTTTATGTGATTTGAGTTTTACTTAATAGCTCTTGTTCACTTTTACAATGCCACTTATGAATTTTTTTATAAATGAAGTCAGGAAAAGGTAAACTTTTCTCGAAATTGATGAATCAATGCTATTATTGAGATTTATGGCAAAGAAAATCTAAAAGAGAATTTTGAGTATTACAGTTCTTTTCATGGGTAACCTGAGGTCATTCTGACATAACGGTGGGAGATGGGAGATATTATTCTTTGTCATCGCGTGACATACACAAAAAAAGGATGATCTCGCACTTTCATTACAAATTTCCCCATGTGAGGAAACGACCGATTACAGATGAACACAATGCGATTAAAAAGACCGACTCAAAACGCAGTACTTTCCAAATGCCAACTCTGCACTAGTGCTGAGCGGTTCTTCTAAAGAAAGCAAAAATAGGCTGCGATGAAAGCATTTAGCAGCGACTAGCAAGGACTGGAGTAAGAAGAAATTCTTTCGAGACAACAGTTCATACCTAATCCAATATTCTTACTCTCAACTGTCGAAGAAAATCTGGTCAACCAGATAAGTAACGAACGTACAGTGGGTACGCACTCGCTTCCCGTCTATCAGACGGAAGCGAGTGCGGACGAGTACACGGTTTACTAATTACGACGTGACATAACGCACATTAGGAACAGTCGCAATGCAATATTTCGTTAGAACTAAAAAAGAAAACACGTCAGTATTCCCCAAACACTGCGAAACCGACATTTATTCCGGTGTTTTACCTAAAAACGACGTATTTATGGCCTTCCTTATTAGCAACAACTGATTAAAGCTACTGAAAATTCCACGATACAATAGCTGAAGACGATTCACTGGTACACTTGTAAATCGAGCCACTGCAATTGGACACTGGTATGTCGAAGTGGTAGCGGCTTTATGAAATCACTTTTCTTTGATGTTTCCCCATCAAAAAGCGAGGGGCATGATTACTGGTCTTTGTAAAGAATTCGTGGGCAAGTGCCGTCAATACACGGAAAGCGCAACAGGGTTAAACACGTTTGCAAATACATGAAATAGATAAAGGACGAGCAACATACCTTCAAACATCGTCACCATACACTGCACTAGTTGGCACTCACGACGATTCGCAGGACGCCACTTCGTTGAGGTCCCTCGTTGCGCCGAATTTCCAGTTCCCACACAAACTCGTCCCCTCAAAGAAAGACCGAGCACATAGTATGGTAGAAATAAGCAAATCCTGGCTTTCTGTGCGTTTAATACACGTGTCGGACGCTGCGCTAAATTTGAGAATGGTAGTTTAGATTGAAAAGCATCAAACAAGTTAAGTAAACTGAAATTACGCGTGCAAACGACCGAAAATTATCCCAACGTACCTAGTCGCCCAACTCCTTGGCCGCCATTCCTTAATGGCTTTGCTTTGGGTTCGGCTAATGTCGTCTTGCTGCTGGCTGAACCTAATGTTCAGTTTCAGTTTCAGTTTTTTGTTGCTGTTTAGGTGCTTTACAAAATAAATAACTGTATTAGATCTGGTAGCCATTGACCATAGAGTTTCTCTAAGCTACTGAGAAACTTTATGTCATAGACTAGGGAAGGTACCTCGTACATTTACTAGTTCGGTTTCATAGGTTCTTGCCAACCCTCCATAGGTTCTTGCCAACCCTCACCCCACTGCTGAGCGCAGTCGTTTCTTGAATAACTAATGACCTCATTAAAAGATTTTAAGTGAACTTCACTAATTGAAAGAAACGTAGATTTTTTTGTGCGCTACCTTGAGCTTGTCACCGGCTTTAAAACGAAATTGGAGTTAAATATTGCCTTCTTTCTAGCATGAGACCGTTGCTTAAGTTGTCAGTACGCCTATATGTAATCGCAACAGATATTTGTAATCGCAACAGCAAAGTACTTTGCTGTTGCAAATCGCAACAACAATCACAAAGTACTTTGGGCAGTGCCATTTCAGGTAATAAGAGCTTTCAGACGTTTTACGCGCGACTTGAAGAAGTGTAGTTGTACAATTATACGTAATGTAAAGTGAAAGGTGCAACATTGCAAAAAGGCGCGTGCCGTACTCGAAGCAGCAACTTACACAAAAAAATAAAGAAACCGGAATAGTAGAAAAAAAGTAGCTGGAGGTGGCGGGGGGGCGGGGGGCGGGGCTAAATCAAGCAAAATTAGAATAGTTGACATTTCAAACACTGATGGCGTGGCTCCTGTTTGCACGTAAGGGTGTCAAGTTTTGTATTTATGTACAACCTCGCGAAACGCGCGTGTGGGTGTCTTTAGTTGGGGGGGTAGCCTGGGCAGAAGTTTCCGAATTTTATCAGACCCCAAGCCGCATCGTAAACAAGGGAAGGAAAAGTATACTGGACCGCGCTGCTCCAGCAATTTCCTGTTAGAGTTGGAACTGCGACTCACCACTTCATCGTGAAATGCGCCGCGAATACGGCTAGAGGTTTACTTTTTTTTTCTCCACTAGAAAAAAAAGGATGGACGTCCGCATGCGGAAGTTTATCTTCTTTGCTCGGTTGAAGGACTGCCGAACATGTAAAATAAATAGAATTTGGTCACACCTTTTACCTGAATTCTGTCACCTCTATGTCTTGAGCTAGAAAGCGCCACTGGCGATCCACTTGCACAGAGTGGAATGCTTAATGATATTTATACGGAGAAAGAGCACCTGTCCCCTCGTCCCCCCCTACGCTACCCCTCCTCTTCCAAAGATACATTCAGCCCGATGTTTGAGCCGACAGTAGACTTTCACTTCCCGCCCTAAGTTTTTAAAGAAGTATATAGTTATGCACAGAACCGATGTTTCCAATTTCTATCTTCCGAGTGAGGAGAAATCCATAGAAGTAGCTCAATAGCGTTTTAAAAACCACAAAGGTCGGCTGGGCCGAAAATGTTCGTGAAAAATAAGAAGCGACCGGTGCAAGACTGAAGGCATGTGGGAGAAACTTTATGGGGTGATGGTGGCGTAGGGGCAAACATTTTTGGGTTTAGGCAAGAGGTGACCTCATGACGGATCTTCCTTCAGCAGTGTCACCCGTAACCTCCAGTGGTGTGTCGTTCAGTTTACTGATGGCTTGTCGCTGACAAAGATATCGAATATACTATTCAAGTACTTGGACAATTGATAGCCTCACAAGGAAATGGTACCCAAGTAACAATTCCTAATGCTCTCATAATTAATGATTTTGGAGACAGACTAATCACTTCTGCTGAATAAAACAGGTGGCAGTCAAGAGCGCGGAGAAAGTGCTCAATTTAGCTAGATTCGCTACTTTGAACAAAAGCAGTGTTACATACGTTGCATGGGTGAGAATGTGTTTGTGGTAACGACATGGACAAAATTGTTAAAGCGATAATTGAAAGCATGCTATGATGGTGCAGAGAAACACCGCCCAACATTCCCTTAAATGTCCGTGTTATAACACGTATACGCATTTCATCACACCCACAGCATACATCGTTTCCAAATGCAGGATGCGCATATCCCGTGATTTCGCACTGTGAGGGCATTCACAATCGTTGTATTTATAGTTGGTTTAAACCGCCTGCGTAAAACCTCGTAACGCGTGTATTATCCTATGTGCATGTCAGGGGAGTTCTTGTGCCCTGGGAGCCAGAAATATAGGAATTCGCAACGTCAGTGGTTCCTACCATTTTTGATTATCTTGTTTCAGAGCGTTTGCGCTTCATATAAATATGCATTATATCTTAAAACCTTCGCAGGGCCTCCAGATAAGGTAAAATACATATTTTGAGTCTTCGAAGGGTTTTTATTTTGCGCAGGTACTAAATTCTATAGGAAATATAACCGAAACGAAGCGTCAAGAATATTGCACTCACCAATGACAAAACATCGTGTTTTCGGCGAAGCAGCTGGCTCAGAAGACATTGTGGCACAGTGAAGTATGCAGTCGTGCATAGCAGGGCTAAGGGGTATGTTGTTATCACGACGCAAATTAATATCATTTATTAACACAGCACACGCCTCAAATGAAAGGAATATTTGAATCACTGGCGCCACGTGTATCACGGCACTTAGCTGTATGCTAGGAGCATATGCATGTGCGTACAAAGCAGGAGTAATCTTCGTTGATGGTCTTTTTCCCGGGGCTTCTCCTCCAAGCCGCAGCAGCACTGAGGATCTGACCCAGGCTATCCTAAACCGACAAACTCAGCTTCCGATACAAAAACTGTGCATTTATTTACAACCCGGCCGGTGCATAAAAACCACTGCTCAGGCGGAGCTCGCAGACGACGGGCCGAGCTCTCCTGCGCCCGGACCGCGTCTCCTGTTCATCGTCCACCTCCTCTTGCCGCTGGGGGCCAGGGAAGAGGGAAAAGCGAGTCCTTCGTGGGGGTCCAACCCCATGTGGTGGTCGTTGGCGCATCCGGTGTGAGCAGGCGCGACCTTCCTCGGAATGCGCGACGTTTCAAGGCGCCGCGCGACACGTGCGTTTCATTTGTGCGCTGCTCGTCCCACGGCCCGCGCCAGTTGGTGCGTCGAAGCGCCCGACATCTCCACCACCACTGTGAAACATAACTTCAGGAATGTTTCACATCAACACACGCACGTCACACACACTTTCAACACGTGTACCGTCGCTCTTTCACTTGACGACACACAACCAGCGTGGCCAGTGCCCCTTGACACTGGCTGCAGGTCACCATGACAAAATAGCCACGACATCATCTAGCTCCTTCAGAGCGAGCGGCCTTTAGCAGATGGTACGCACAGGCCGTCGTCGTCCGAAAACCCCCTTGCCATGCGGCGCACCCCGTCGCACAACCGTAACAGGGGCCCCTCTCCTCCTCGCTTTCTCGCCCGATGAGGAACCGCTGCTGCCTCGTCGGCCTGCGTTGCAGCCACGCTGCACTGCGGTGAAGCTGACTGACGCAACAGTATCGGGAACCCCTCTCCTCCATGCTTTCTCGCTCGAGAAGGGACCACTGCCGGCTCGTCAGCATGCGTTGCAGTCAAGCTGCACTCAGGTGAAGCTGCCTGACGCTTTCGCCTCTTTCTGGGCGAACCCTCGGGTTCGGCCGCTTCCGCGCTCGGAACGCCGTTCTCCGCTACGAACCGTTGGTCAGCGTAAGCAGCAGAGGGCTGCTCAGCGGCCGCATCAACGCTGACATGCAATGCTGGAAAGGCTATGTCTTCAGCCACTTCTACAGTCCTACCTGCAACTCCCTGGGGCTGCATTACATCAGCGGCCGTACCCTGACTTGCACTTTCCTCTCTCAATTCGCTGGAGCTTCCCATGGCAATCGCATTTTCGCGACTCGAAATTTGGGCATCTCCAGAAGCACAAGATGCACTTTGCGCGACACCAATCGCACCCGATTCCTCGCGCGATTCCCGTGCTGCCGCATCCTACAAAGCTACTGGCCGCTCGGCCACGCTCCCGGAATGTTCTGCGTCTCCGCACGATGCGACGACGGGCTCACGCTCAACTGAAGCCAGCCTCAGCCCCTTCAGCACTGCTGCTTTAAGAACTGCGTAGTCCTTCCGCTGCTCCCCCGAGAGTCAAGCTAGGCACCCTCTTGCCCTCACGCTCAAGTAGGGAAGAATTACCCCTGCTCGCCATTTCGGCGGAACACAGTAGGAGTCTAGCCTGGACTCGGCATCAGCGAACCAATCAAGCACAAGCGCTTCCTTGGAGGGCATATCTACGAGCACCCCCTCCAGCATACTCATGCAATCTAATCTCCCATCCATCTCGCTGCACCCTTGTGTTCGCTGCCCGATCGGTGAGGTGGTGGCGTTGTTAGCGCTTCTCAAACGCTCACTCCTTAGCCGTTCCTCTGCTACCTCCGCCTCAGCGATCTTCAATATCGCCTGGAGTAGCGCCTTCTGCTCAGCTAACGACATGGCTGACGTAATCCTGACGCTTGCTGCCTCGTCAGACCTCGCACTCAGCTCCATCTCTGCATGCGTAGCTAACCGGCCCCCATTATCTCAGGGCTGCTCATGAAGCACCCCCTACATGTCATGGTGAGCCACGCACCCAGGATCAAGAGAGGCACTGACCTGCATAGCTCGGTGCCTGTAGAGATGCCGCACCGGTGCAGAGGGGGTATCCATTTAGGCGCGGCTCCTTCAGCCGAGGTGTCCGCCAAACAATGGTCAGCTGATTTCTCGCCTGCCGACAGCTCGCTGCTCCTGCCGCTTCACGCTCAATGGGCTGCTGAAGCCTCCACTAACCGCTGGCCAAGCTGCTTCTTCGCCGCTCAGCAGGCCGCAGAGATTCCCTCGGTCGCCGTTGAGAAGTCCGTTGAGCGCCGATCGAGCCGCTTCTCCACCAGGCTGGCGAGCTCGCTGCTCCCGCCGATCTCGTTCAGCAGATCGCGATTTCTCCGCCTGCTCCGTCCGTCGAGGGCCCGTATCGCCCTCCGGCCGGCTGAGTCGTCGCTGTTGAAGATCCTGTCGACTGCGCCAGTTATCTTCGTTGATGTTCTTTTCCCCGGGGCTTCTCCTCCAAGCCGCAGCAGCACTGAGGATCTGACCCCGGGTATCCTCAACCGAGAAACTCAGCTTCCGATACAAAAACTGTGCATTTATTTACAGCCCGGCCGGTGCCTAAAAACCAGTGCTCAGGCGGAGCTCGAAGACGACGGGCCGAGCTCTCCTGCGCCCGGACCGCGTCTCCTGTTCATCGTCCCCCTCCTCTTGTCGCTGGGGGCCAGGCAAGAGGGAAAAGCGAGTCCTTCGTGGGAGTCCAACCCCATGTGGTGGCCGTTAGCGCATCCGGTATGAGCAGGCGCGACCTTCCTCGGAATGCGCGACGTTTCAAGGCGCCGCGCGACACGTTCGTTTCATTTGTGCGCTGCTCGTCCCACGGCCCGCGCCAGTTGGTGCGTCGAATCGCCCGACAGCAGGGAAAATGAAACTTAAATGACTTTTCTACATGCTCATTGCCTGTTTTTTGCTTTTATTCATGGGTATCACGCCTAAAGTAGCCAGAGTGGGGCGGTGCGTCCAAACACAACACCATTGCTAGTTAGATCCGTTGCAACAGCTGCCGTTTTTTTCGTTTTTGTAAAAAAAAAGAATGTCCTTACGTTAACTTTGCGGCGCTCGCCTAATATTGATTGAATGTGGGATTTAACGCAACGACGCAATGCAGGCGATGAGGTGCGCCGTAGTGCAGGGCTCCGGATTAATTTTGGCCAACTGGCGATCTTTAACGTGCGCCAGATCTCGTACACAGGGGCGTTTTCGCTTTTCGCCTCCATCAGAAAAGCGGCCGCCGTGGCCGGGAATCGAACCCGTGAACTCGTGCTCAGCAGCGCAACGCTTTAGCTCCTGAGCCACCGCGGCGGAGCCTCGCTTAATATCCTCGTATGATTTAAATGTAGCATTTAGGTGTACCTTGTGGTTTAAGCGAGCTTCGGCGCAAAAAAAAAATGCGTCAAGTTTAAGTTAGCATTTCAGTTAAAGCAAGTCTGATGTCAGTAGACGTATTTGCTTTTTATAAGAGCTTATTAAGTAAAGAAAAGATGTTTCTGCCTATAATGGCCTTGATCAGCTGATTCACAGAAAGGGAGATTTGCGGTAGAAAGCACTGCCACCGCCAGGCGCTCGCGAAGCTGCATACCATGCTACTGCATGCCAAAGAGTCCCCGCTTACAAGCAGCTCCTGCTCCCGCACCATTGTATTTCCCTCCCACCGCGACCCCTCCTTTCAGAGGTTGTCACGTACACACGCGAAATTCTCTTTCCGGAGATCTTTTCTTCATATGTGGCCGCAGAGAAAACAAACATTCCGCGGCCAGATGATTGTCGTTCGTCTTCGGACCTTTCTTGGTCAAAGAGGAAACAAGTAATTCGTGGCCAGACGCTTGCCGTTCGTGTTCCGCCTTCCGCTGGCCAAATGGGAAACCATTACTGCGTGGCTCGGCGCTTTTTGTTCGTCATCAGACATATTGTGGCCAAGGAGAAAGCGCGCACTACGTGGGCTGATGCTTGCCGTTCATTAGGGGACCTAGACTGGCCAAACAGACAACGTGGTCCCCGTGGACAGACGCTGACAGTTCGTCTTCCGACCTCACCTGGCCAAAAAGGAAACGAGGAATCCGTAGCCTGACGTGGCATGCTGTTCATCATGGAATGTATCGTGACCAATAAAAATACAGATTCTCCATGGCCAGACGCTTGTCATTGGTGTAAAAACCTTGGTTTGACAAAAATACAAGTATTTGTGACCAAATGCATGCCAAAAAACGTAAGTTCTCTGGAAGTCCAAACTGTGCCAATGGCCAAACAGGAAAAGCACCGGCGAAAAATGGGCCAAAGGCTTGCCCCGTTTTCTGTGCTGCCTGAGATTGCCCGCCAGTTTTTATCTAGTATCTCACTCAATGTACCCCATGGGTTCAATTCTCATTTAAGGCCATTAAAAAAAACATGAGAAACAAACTGGCCTCAATAGGCGCATATCAAACTGTGTAGCAGAAGCTGTTAAACACGGGGCATCATTTGCACTAAAAAAACTGCCATGCTCGGTAATCCTATTCCTTGTATGTGCTGATTCTGTACCCTGGCAAATAATCTGACCTCACCCAAGTGTCATGTGTTAGGGCACCCCCTGAGAGGGGATGCATAAAAAAAACCCATAAAGGGAAAGAAAAGAACAAAGAAACGGAAATTTGAAGTGCGTAGCCAGGAATACACGAATGCAGGGGCGTCGCACCGAAACCCCGAGGCTTCATGGTCAAATATGGCAGTGCACTGGTCACCCAATAAAAGAACGCGGCGCAGGAGACTAGTGGCGTGACGAACATATACGGACATGAAATGGCAAGGAGCTAATGAGAGTGCGCCGCGCTCATGCGCAGAGTGGTTCAAAGCCAGGCATAAAAAGAGAATGGAGAGGCAAGAAACCAGGAGGTGGCCGGAGCACGTGAGCTTCAAGGAACGAGCCAGGGCGACGCGGCCAGGCTATCGACTATGCCTACCAAGCCTGGGCGGGAGCGGGCCGACTTTGCATTGGCAGCGGCATGCTAGGCGCACCACAAGCCTCTGTCTTCCTTGCCCCAGCGGTGGTGGTCGAGGACCTGTGCCCAACGTCCACGCCCCGTCGACCTGTGTTTTGATAGCCGTGACGGGCTACGTTCATGCCAAGACTACCTGGGACCTCCGGCAGCAGCGCCTACCAGGGGGTATCAACCAAGAAAACGTCATCACGCGCGAAGCCCACACGGTTCAAGGAACGGCCGCGCGCATCGGACGCCTGCACCGAAGCAAGACGAGGACGGCAACAACCGATTCGCAGCCATGCAGCGGGTGCGACATGTCAGCGCCGATGACAGAGGGGTAGGCCAGTCGATTAGGGACACAGTCGTAGGACACAACTAGTACTCGGTATACGGAGTTCATATGAACTAATTCTCCAGTACTTCATTATAGATACTGGAGTTTTGCTTTAAATTGTATTTCCGGATATTTAGTTTGATGTTTGATGGTTATCGGGTGTGTGCAATTCATTTATTAAGTGGTTTGCTTTAGGGTTTTTTGAAGTAAACATAATAATGTTACACGTTGACGGCTTTCCTGAATTCCTCTCTCAGCGCTAGTCAAGACCTCACCATCCGTCCCGTGACACGAAGTACTGTCCGCTCATCAGCAGGACCTTGAATCCACAGCATATTGAAATACATTGAGGCCTGCCCAAGCTACAGCACAGCAGCCTTAAAGTGAAGCTTTCATTTTTTAGATTTGCAACAACTGGCTTCTATAGTTTGAAATTGAGGTCTGAATTGTGATCACTCAAGCAAGGGTATGTGTGGACGTGACAATTTTCGTTTGATTGCTGGTACTAGAGCCATTTCACTTCCCTCATTCACCCAAGCCTTTTTTCTCTGATGGTGCGTTACACATTGCTTTCTAGGGGGAGGACCACCACCTCAACCTATGTCGCCGACCATGGAGATGGTCGGCATAGTAGCAGGCTACACGGCCCGAGAACAAGTTTGACTCGGACGGGGCTCGCCACCTGCTGCCTGTCCAGAGTCAACCAGTCCTACAGTTGCTGCAGGCAGTGGTGGATGGCACCGGTGGCATCAACAGTGTTTTTGTCACAGGTGTGTACAAATTTCCTATCTTGACGGGGGGAAGAAAGCTACCCAACATCTGTAAGCTGCAATGCACTGAGGGCCTGTGATTGAAATAATTAGGTTTGGTTTCTTAGGAGGGGCCTGATATCTCGTGTGAATACAGAAAGAAAAAAAACAGCCGTCACCCGCATTTGGGAGCATGCAGGTTTAATGCCGACCACTACAGCCTGTTTTCTGGTTAGAGGTTGGAAAATAATAGAGGTCAGCTCATGTTGAAGGGGCCACGAAGACAAAATGCAAGTTTGGTTGAATAAAAAGATTGCCCAGTTAGAATATCACTGAGACCAATTTTACCACAGACTTCACGAAGTGGAGCTACATAATGAGGAAAACACAGAATAGGCAAGCGTCACCATACCTCCTTTTTTGCACATATCTGTACATAAATGTAGTGCGAATTCTTTCTGTACCAGTAACAATGGTGGGGTAAACAGTGGAAATTACGGACGAACAGGTACACATAGAACATTCCTGTGTTTTGTCTTCATGGTACCTTTGAATACCCCAAACTGGTCTAAATTCTTAGCTATTCACTATGGTGTGTCTCGTACCACCTCAATTTGTATTTAGGCTCTTTATATATGCCCTTTCAAACTAAAAAGCAACAGCATGCAGACTAGGTATCTTGGTCTCATACATTTTTCTGCGCCCTCCCGTTTTGCCTTTTGCCAAGTGAAAAACCTGCAATTTGGGTATATTTTGCCAGTGCATTAAAATTCCTTGGGGCACTTAATTTTGCTTCCGTGCTTCGAAGGAGAAATCAATATGGCTTTTGAAAGACTTCAGTGCTGCTACGTCATGTTTGCGTCTCTTTCTTAACTTTCATTTCTTAGTTTTTTGGTGTGAATTGCTTGGACAAACAGACTGGCGACACTTCATAACCCAGCTACCCCAAAATAGAGTTCTCCGCGGCTAGTGTGCACCTCTTTTACTTGCAAGCCATCAGATTTACCTGTCAGACGGCACACTCTAAGCTGACTCTTGTTATGCCGCTGGCGATGTGCTGTAGCGGAGTGGTAATTCCCAGAGCTCCTACTCTTGAGTCTAATGTTTAATTCCCCATACATACTCTAATGGCACTGTAAAAAGTAAGGCAGCCAATTTTTGTATGATGTAATAGGCAGTGGTGCCACCCTTGCTTTGAAAGGAAGTTTACCCCTCGCCTATTCCGTGCAATCACATATAAGTTTTCACAATCAGCGCATCTGATTTGCTTGTTCATCTCAGCTGACTCGGCTAAGCCAGAGGACCCCTCACAGAAAACATGGGCTGCGACAGCACGAGACCACAGCCCGCTTTCAGAGTCTCTTTCGGAGCCAAACCAATTGCGGAAGCCAGAACTTCCACAGCCGGCAGTAGCTGCGGCAGTGAAGCACCGGCGCCCGCTACCAGTGCCCCAGAGCTACCGAATGGTTGTATGGCTCTCGAGTGAACCCTTGGAACTGACGGTAACACAAGTGTGGAGCTCCTGCAGGAGAAGAACCTGCACCTTCTGCCGATGCGGAATCAGCAGCAACCCACACCTGAGAAAATACAGCTACAGGCGTAGCTGATCAATCAACAAAAAGAGCTTGAGAAAGAGCTCCTGAAAATAACATAAAGCCTGAGCAAACTTCGCCCACCCAGGCATTGAAGTGAGGATTCAATAGGAGCCTGTGTGGTTGTTATGAATGGAGAGTGAATTTTACTGTATTGCGAGCAGGGGGATGTTGTCGTGGCCTTGTCCTAGGTGGAGCCGTGTTTCTTGTCAGACTGTGTTAGGAACATTACAATGAAAACGACAGACACCGGCCAAAGAACGTCTAGAAAAAAAATGACGTTTGGGCTTAACTCCAGGTGCCTTGGTTCCAAAGGGAAAGTAAAACATCTTGTTCGTCTTTATAAATGTTTTGGATCTCGTATTTGACTCGTGTTTTTTGTTTTTGTAAGGGCCAAGGCTTGGCAGCAGAGGAAATAAAGTATGCATAAGCTCTGTGGCTTCAGTCTGCTGCATTTCTTCGACAAGTGACAATTAGAGCTTTAGGAGTGCTTGAACGAAACCAAATGCCTTGTTACACGCACTTTGTTACCAGTCTGCTGTTTTGCCTTGCACACTCTAGTGGAGGCTTTTAAATGCGAATGCATTTATTAGTTGGGGGTTGTCTTGCGTCCATCGAGCGGCGTGCGTCTGCATTCCTCCAGTTCCTCCAGCGCGAGCGCACGTGAGCGCGCGCCTCGTAGTTCTGCCTCCGTCGTCGTCGTCGTCGTAAATGCGAATGCATTTCTTAGTGGGGGGTTGTCGTGCTCCGTCGGTGTGCGCCCGCAGGTGTTATCCCTCCGCGCTCAATGCCGAACGCATGCGCTTGAAGCGAGCTGTACTAGTTTGCTCGAAGCGGCAAGGACGGCGAGTACTGCGGTGTTAGTCTCGTGTCTAACGTGTATGGGAACTTGATATCGCACGCTGTTGCCACGTCTCCCATTCGAGACACGTCTCCGTACAAGGACGTGTACACCCTTGCCTACACCGGAGACGGAGTCTTTGAGGTGACCGTGTACCTCGCGCCCAACCTCGCTCGAGACGCCGTTGCCGCGCAGCTGGACGCGGCTATGGAAAGTGTGCGCGTGCGCTCCAAACCCTCTGACCCAATAGTCTTGGTTGGCGACTACAAAGTTGACGTGCGCAAGAAGAGTGGCGAGTGGCTGGTCGAGTACATGCCGACCAGGCACTCTATGCATTGTCTCTCTGCCGGCTTCGACACTTGCCCCACTACCATTCCCGGGAGTTGCATTGCTCTGGTCTTTGCGCGAAACTGTGACGCGCGTATGCTTCTCAAAGACCCTTTGACCGTGCACTTTAGCGATCACAAGGTAGTGATTGTTGCCGTCAGGTACAACGATAACACAAACAGGTGCTGATGAATAAATGATTACGTTCACACTCTCGTCATTAATTACGCCATTACTCGCAACACACTCATCGGTGCACCCAGTGCATTCGCGTTTCTGCACGATTCCGTTCGGGGAGATGCGGGGAAATTTTTTTCTGCTAAAGGCAACCAGAACGTTGAGCAACTTAGTCAAAATACAGAAATACTTAATGTATACAAAACTACTTGCTTAATTTAAATTGAAACAAGGATGTCCTTTTTGAAACGTTTTAGTGATGTTTTTTGCTTGAGCAAGAGCCCCATTTTACACATCATTGTGGTGTGGAAAGTACCTGTTTGCGAATATGTGCCTTTCCAGTTCACAGGGTTAAAATTACGTAGGTGTCACTGCCCAGTTTCAGTTATCAATACCCAATTTTATCATGCATCAAGCTATTAAACCCCAAAGGAAGGCTGTGGCATGTTATCAAAATTTACAAGAAAATATTGGTTTCACTAACTTGTAAAGATCACACGATATCAGATAGAGTTTGCGGCCGGTCAATCCGGTTGTTGCGAAATATTTATTTAAGCAGATTAAAATCAAATAAATGAGGACCGCCTCTTCTAGGTCAGCAAGCAGAGGGAAATAACTGCTGCTCAAGCCAGGGAGATCAGGTTTTCCTGAGTCTTGACGTGAGAGCTGGTGGGCCGGTAAAAGAAAAAAAGGAGCGACACCGGAGCATTCCTTACAATTTTTGTTCTTCGACTTGTTTAAAAACTTACACTTCAGTGCAGTGTCCACCAAACGGTCTCCAGCGTCAGGCTCAGTGTGATAACTAGTCAACAAATTACCACTAGTTTATCGAAGCTTTAGCGTGCATTACAGACAGATTTAATAGGGAAAGTGGGGCACTCCCAGCGGCTTTTGTACATCACAGGGTGCCTATGGTACATCTGCCACATAGCATCGTGCTCAACTCTATTGCTTTTGATAAAAGCAGTTGTTTGGTAAGTTTGTGCGTCAAATTGGTCTAGTGCACAAGGTATCTCAGCAAAAAAATCCCCATAATAAGATCTACATGGTTAATTCACATGCATTCCAGCATCATATGCCAGCCACCCAAATTCAATTTACAGGTGTTTCTGAAAAGTTCATGTATACAAACTAGAAATAAATCAGCAATGATCATGTACTTCACCAAAATCTGCTGTGGTATGCCCTTGCAATAAAGTGCGCTTGTAGCACAGACTTTCACTGCTGCCACAATGATGCAACGCACGGCAGTAACACACGACATAGCCCAAACACAGCAGAGCGTTTAACTAGGCTTGGTGTATTATAATAAGTCATCAAAGGTTAGGATGTCTTGAAAAGTCACAGCGAGCATGTTGTAACTGGTAGGGGGAAGAGGGGGAGGGGGGGGTTGGCGCCACCACGCACTGACGGCTTGCTTAAAAATACTGCAAGCGTTTATCTGACTCCATACTGTAACAAGTGAATTAAGAAGGCAAACATGCTTGTATGGCCGAAATGCAAGACAAAGCCATAATAAACAAATAATTGACATCGCCTAAAATGTCAAGAATAATGCACTGCTTAAACTGCACACAGGCGTACACATATCATGCGCTTGGAAGGTCATACCTTCGATCCGTGTTTATGCTCTGCAGACTATATCGAAATTGAAAGCCACAACACTGAAAGAGGCTTCCAAACACAAACGATTTATATAGTCATAACCGTTCGAAACCCCTAAACCATTGACACTTGTCATACATTTCCCCGTTGTTTAGCGCAAAGAAAACTGCAGGCACATTTGAGACAAAATCTGTGATTAACCGGCAACGCCCGCGTCCATTTAGTTAGAAGAACCCCCCCCCCTCCCCGTTGGGTTGGTTTTTACGATAGTAAGCAAAGAAAGTGAATGCCAAAAAATTAAAGCCGTTTCGCTCATCGTGAAAGCGGTCGGAAGTGCAGAGCAGTGATTCGCCATAATGGGCTGTACCGCCGTTATCCACTTACTGCTACCACCCCATTAAATTCAAATTTCCCGCCTTCGCAGTGCTCTCGCGCCCCCTGCCTGAAACTGCGCCAGCGGGAGTTCTGTTCTCTTTGGGCCCATCTCCCCGCGAGGGGGTCTCGAGTAAATGCGTCGCATAGGGGGTGGGTGTATTGCGGTAATGTTTAGTGTTTGGGGAGTTGGTGGTAGTGAATGCGTTGTATCAGCAGCTTCTTGACGTAGTTTGAATGAGTCAAGGATATAAGGCGCGTTCGCAGCCTCCCATTCTGTGTCGGCTTTGTGGCGCAGTGGGTAGAGCACCATGTATATTGCGTTCCGCCCGCAGGGTCGAGGGATCGAAACCAGGCGCCGGATAGTATTTTTTTTATAAATTGTAGGGGGAGGGGTGCGAACTACGACTACGGACGTCAACGCGGGTGACATCGTGAGTTACTGAAATGCTCTGCATTTAAAAAGTAATTCGCTTTCTGGTGTTCGACTGCGACATTTGGTGACGAACAGAACTAGAATTGATTTATGTCCGTCCACTAGCTGCTATTACAGTTTTCCCGAGCTACCACCAGTTTACAGTATACTACATCCGGAGCTACAGTTTTCCAGTTTTTCCGAGCTGCTACTAAGTTTTCGCAGTTGTACACCGCACACAATAAGCAGAGCATCTGCAGAGAGATGAAATGAGGTTAAATGATCAGCAACCTGACACACTGAAAAAAGTTTTTGAAATTTTGAACTGAAAAAAGTTTTTCTTCTACGTTGACCGCGGTTGCTCTTCGCTGAAGGAATGGCAAAGAAACAATAAGTGCTAACATCATGTACAAGCAAAAGACGCAAGCAGGAAAGCAACAAGTGCTACTGTCTAGTAGAAGCAATAAACTCAAGCTGCAAGTCACTGTGTCAAATAAAAACTTCGTACTTCTCAGTTGCATTGGTTACCAAACTGCTAAATATGATACAGAGCCTCAGCGCGATAAACTGAAAAAAGGTGCCAAGCAGTTCAGCTTTGAACAAAGGCTCCGAAAGTTCCCTAGTGTCCGACACGAGAGCTCATTTTACAGGAAGGGCAACATGGATAGCTACAGCTAGCTGAAGTGATGAGAAAACGTTATTCGAGAAGATTCTACGCACTTCTCGTCAGTTATTTCTCAAAAGGTACTATTGGACTGCATTATTCGAGAACTTGCGTCGAAACCTTAGGCAACTGAAGAGGCCACGAAGAGAAGAAGTTCGATTCATTCGAAAGATGGCGACATCATGATTGAGAATAAAATCACGATAATTTTAACAGCAAACTTCTAACAATCATTCTAGATAATAAGGTCTACGGATGGCGGAGTGGAGACTAGCCAGATATTCGCTCTGCCCAGTTGTGGCATCGCTGGAACTCGACTAGTGGTTCAGCGCACAGCCAACCAAAGCCATCATCAATGAACACGACTGTGTAAGTGTATAGGGCCCTGGGTTCTTTCGATTGTGCTGCCTATATGATAGCATGCAGTTAACACACTGACTTCGCCGTTTGGTTACCTCAGATATGACCTTACTGATCACACTGTGAATTGAAACGTTTGGAGCTGCAATAACTCTTTCTGCGTGAGGCCACCTTTCAGGCCAGAATTCAGCTGGGTGTAACTGAGGGCCGGTCCTTTAAAACAAAGCAAATGTGTACGTTGCATTCATGGTCCCTTTAAGGAAGAAACTTGTGCAATACTCTAGCCTGAACTACTTTTCATTCCGCTGTATTCAATGTGTGGACCAAAAGCACTGACAACAATCACACAATGTTACATCATAGAGAGAAAAAACACGAGGGAAAGGATCAAATTAATCACGTGAAGCCATTTTGGTGAGGGATGCGACAACGTATACTGGATGACAAGTTCAAGGGATATTGATGTGCAAAAGCAAGCCGGCTTATATCAGTAATCAGAGTATCCTCAATGGCAATAGTACCACTTTGAGCACCACCTTAGCGTGCCCGGGAAGTGCACCAGCCGCTCAAACAGGTGGATTTTTCCCAACAGCTCGGTCACCCTTCTTATGGTGTGGCACACAGTAGGTTGAGAGACCTTCATTAGGTCTCCCGTCTCTGCTTGAAAGAAGCTGCCGTAAAAAAAAATGGCAAAAACAGAGGTACAGTATCAGATGTTGCAGTGTACGCAATGACAGTTTCCGGCTGTCATCGTACACGGGCTTTGGCAGCCACTCATCCATGCCCACGGTATTTTCGGATTTTCGTCGTCGTATACGCGTCACCAAACACAAGATCAGGGGAACGACCGACTGCCTCGAAGCCAGTGATCCGTCGCGCAACTTCGCGCGGCTGCCGCTACCGGTGCCGAGTGACCATGATGGAAAAACGAAGTTGCCTTCAAGGTAGCTACGAACCATTCTTGAATTTCAGCCGACAAATATCAGACGAAGTACGGGGAAGTACAGCTTGAAGGCGCGTTGCGCCTATGAAATGAGGGAAGCCTATTTAGACGGCGGCAAGTTAAGCTCGGTTTAAGGTTATAAGAGCACGTCTGCGGAAGATGCAGCCAGCGCTTCCAAAATCTGACGTGACAGCACGCGGCACTTTCTGACGACATCTGAACTTAATAAGAGCATTTCTCCTTTGCCTGCCAAAACCACACTGAATGTTTCTCGGCCGTCGTTCCCGCATCTAGAATCCTTTCACGGAGGCGGATGGTACAGCTTGGAGTTCAGAGTCTCAACAATATTGTGAGGATTTTTTAGCTTTGCTGTAGGTTTTTGTAATAGGTGTTGTTACGATTGAGCACGCTGCTAACCTGTGCGTGCCTAATATGCATTTCGTGTAGCGCGGTAAAGTTTTTGTGGGTCGGGCAAAGCCCGTTGTCCTCATAAGATAGGCAGGAACGTGTCCTCTGCGCAGGCCCTTGTTGGCGACTAATCACGACTGCGGCAGATCCGAAATCGGGAACAAATTGGTTGAAGTGTGTTCGTGCTGAGACTTGACTACAGACAGACTCCTACTGCCGAGAACCTTTCCTTGTCTCCTCTCTCAGAGTAAACGTGCACCGGCTATCACTAGACTGGGTGAGAGTGTCCTTGTGTGCCTGCGCTTTGTTGCGGCGATGTGGAAAGCTCTGGCATGTGGGGAAACCGTGAGCACTTTTGCGTATAAACTCCCCCCTGGGGATGACTCGAACAAGCTGGTATTTGAGGCTGCACGGAGCGTCGCTCTGCCCGTCGACTGCCATGCTGTTCCTGCAGGGTGTATCAAGATCGTCCCGCGAGAAGACGCCTTATCGCAAAAGCCCCACAACGTTTGCTCCATGTCTCAAATGCCCCGATAACAATAGCGCCGCGCCATAATCACCGCTTTCTCGAAGCCCCGGTGCCTGTTTCTCCGAACCATACTCCGGTGGCAAAACGAGGAAACTTTAATTTTTCTGCCTAAATGCACTAGAGATAGTAAAAAAATATTCGACGACAATCTCAAGGGAACGTAAGAGGTAGCAAAAGAAATGACCACAGAATTCATAGCGGAAAAGAGCCGGCTTCGAAGTTGCTTTAATTCCGGGTATTCAAACGCAACGTCTCGCCCTCCACTTCCTCGAAACAAGCACAGGGGTAAATGCCCTCCAACATCAGCAACGCTCATTCCGATGCCTGGTCTAAGATGGGTGGGCTTGAAGCCCATTGTGGCAGAAATGTTCCCCGAAATAAACTTCGTCATGCCCACGTCTGTGGCTATGCCCCGTGGCACACACAACTAGTTGCCTCTGAGGCCTCTAGGGGCGTCATCGCGAACGCACCACAGGCTGGTCAAAGGAGCGCGATATTCAGAATCAGTATAACTACTTTCAGATGCTAGACATTCAGTCCAAAAAGGACAGGGTACGCTCTTTATAGATGGTCATAAGTATGTCATGCCACATATATGGCCGACATCATTATTTGATTGATAATTTCAAGCAATAAACACACAGAGGAGAAAAACAATCACCACTAGACGCGCTAGCGCCGTCGGTCAAAGTAACGTTCCTTTCCCGCTCTAGATATTTAATTTGCCGCATAGAGGTAATACGTACGAATAATTCTGTGGGCTGAGATTTAGAGTACGGCACCAAAAGAGTGAGTCCTTATGTACGGGGGAATCGGACAAAGGCAAATATGTCAGGGGATCATGAATACGGGACTTTCAAAAACGGTGCACAAGGAGCGCGGCTTTCGGCACGGGGCAACTCTTATGTGGCTTTTGAAATCGTGAGCTTTTGTGAACTGATGATGATGATGGTTGGGTTTTTTATGGCGCAAGGCCGACTAAGGGCAAAGAGCGCCAGAGAAATGTTTATTTAATGAAGTGAAGTGGTTACAACAAAAAGGTAGGTATAAAAAAACGTGTCAACCCAACATAGTAAAATCAGTTAAAGATAATGGTGATGGCTGGTGTATAGGGCCAGATTTGATTATGCGTGATAGGAAATGAGGTTTAAAAACTTAACGTCTGACAAATAATCAAACACACGTATCACAGAAACACTGGCATCGTCACCTAGAAACAGCGATGGATGTAATGGGATGTGTTGCCTGTAGAGTTGTCTGAAGTGTTTGTGTCGTGTTGTCTGAAGTGTCTTACATTGTATGAGGATGTGGATCACGGATAGGGCCTCTCCGCACCTGCTGCACAGAGGTCTTGAAGATGCAGTGAGAAGGTGGGAGTGCGTTGAATGTGTGTGCCCTATCCGTAATCTGGCCAAGGCGACTTCAGAGTACCTATTACGTGTGTCGGTGGTGTATGGTCCCAAGTGAGGTTTTATTACGCGTAACTTGTTGTCTGTTTGTTCACTCCAGTGTGTTTGCCATGTTTTGCGAAGTTGTTGTCAGATGTGTGGTTTCACGTCGGTGTAGGGTAATGTTGTTATGTCTACTGTATTCAAGAGTAGCAGCAGCAGCCATTCGGTCCGCTGCTTCGTTCCCGGCTATACCACAGTGGCCAGGGACCCAGAAAAAACCAGTTCAAATTTGCGTACATGCACAGACATAATACCCTTGACGATCAGATTAACAACGTGGTTTTTCGAAGGCATTGTTGACGACAGTGCCCTCACAACACTGAGTGAATCTGTGTAGATAATGGATTGTGGGATGTGGCTTTGAAGTATATGATTAACAACAAGAAGTACACCATAAGCCTCTGCCGTAAAGATGCTAGTATAACTGTTCAGAGTTTTAGTGACATTAAGGCCGGGTCCATGCGCCGCGCAGGACACAGAGGTGGAAGTCTTAGAGGCATCCGTATAAAATTCAGAACACTGATACTTCTGCTGCAAATACAAGAAGTGCTGCTGAATTGCACATGTGGGAGCTCGGTGTTTATCTACATGTGTAAAAGATGTGTCGCATGACACAGGGCGGAGATGCCATGGTGCTATGAAATCTGTTACAGAACTTTGGATGGTGTCTAAAAAGGAGACAGCAAGCTCTGACGCTTCCTCTCTAACTCTGTAAGAGAAGGGCGCAGAGAACGATGGTCGATTTAAAAGGAGTTCACTCATGGATCTATCATAAAAAACTGATTTAAAACGATGGTGAGGCATGGATGAAATTTTAAAAGCATAAAGGAGGTCTTTGTATGCTCGCTGACGTTGTAGGTTCCATTTGTTGCACTCGACATACAGGCTTTCAACTGGACTAGTTCGGAAGGCACCACACGCCAAGCGGAGCCCTAGATGAAGCACAGGGTCCAGCAATCTGAGGGATGTTTTAGTGGCTGACCCATAGACAACGCTACCATAGTCCAGTCGTGAACCAATTAGGCTGGTAAAAACACGTAAAAGAAGTTGTTTGTCAGCACCAAAAGAGATGTGCGACAGAACCTTCAGGATATTCATTGTTTTTAAGCATTTGTGTTTTAGTTGCTTTATGTGTGGGATGAATGTGAGCTTTTCATCAAAGATTATACCTAAAAACTTGTGTTCCTTTTTGACAGGGATAGAGGCACCGTGGAGTCGAATGTCTGGCATTTGTGAACTACCCCTGTTGCTGTACCGTTGCTGTTCATCTCTCGCTATGGAGTAAAGCAGTTACGTTTTTTCCCTCGGCTCTTGTCATCAAACTAGGGCAGGTACCCTCCTCGCGCTCGTCCACAACGCTACCACTACATGACGGAAGCGTCTGAACTCGGTACGGGACGCCTTCGACAATGTAACCGTGTGCATCCATATTGCTCAGTGTCTAGAGTTCATCGCCATCAGACAATTGCTGTTTCTACGCCGGCTTGGTGGCATGGGATGAGTTTGCTCGTGCAAGAAACATTTGCACTGATGTACAGCAGTACGCGTACAAATGTCTTCCAGTTTCTGAAAATAACAGCTGTGGCCACTACGGAATAGAGTCATTCGACAAAACGTTCTTTGGTGGGGCCGTAGCCACCGGCACGTACATTTTTAATGCGCAGCCATCGTTAACGAGCGTACAAAAATTAGACCGTACATCAGCACCTCGCTGCAGTCCGTCGTCAACGAAGTAGCATTTTGGTTAAATAAAAATTCCTAGGCCTGACTATTTTGACGTAATGGGAAAAAATGTTTAAGGGGGCTCAAGCTCCGCCTTATGGTGTGTAACTCTATAGCCTTGTTATGCTCGGCGATAACGAAGAATCTGCACTGCGTTGACAAGGATATACGGTCCCGCGGGCTCCGTGCAGCATTGGCAGTGGTCGGCGATGTCACTTTTGTTGTCATGTTATGGTAGCACCAAAATTGACTCTTTCAAACTCAAATGCATCCCACGCCACCTATCATACCACACTGCGTTGGTGCACGCGAAAATGTTTCCTGCATGGCACTTCGCAGTGAGCAAGCCGCACCTTGCAGCGCGCGTACCCCGCAGGGGCGCGGACACACGTACGTGACGAGGATGGCGTCGAAGGCACGAAATGCACCTTGCCACACCTCGCGAGGCTGATGATGATTATTATTATCATCATCAACAGCAGCATAATTACCCTCATCATAATCTAGGCTTTCCCGTTGTATCGCAGGTCGGTTGTCAACAAGTAATCGACTTGCCAGGTTCATTGAAGTTATTTTTTCTACCCTACAAATTTTACTGACGTGCTGTTTCGTGCTTCCGTCACTTTCTCGCTGGGGTCCTACTTTTCTTTTCTCTGAGTCACCTTTTGCTGCATCTGTAAATCTTCCCTCCGCCCTACCCCAACCCTGTGTTCTAAATTCGCATCTGTTTGATTTCTCCTTCAGTGTTTTCGCTCACTACTGGCTCGCCACCTGTTGGGGTAGTGCTTTATGAACTGAGATGTTTTAGTGGGCGCTGGCACTACGGGATTTTTTTCTCGCTATAAACGCCCAGACAACGTCGGATTTACTGAGCGAAGAGGCCTTGAGCGCTCCACATTAAAAGGTTATAGCTCGGCATCAACGCGTAGCCCAACGAAGGTTCAATATTAAGAATCACGATTATTAAAAGTCACCTATGATACCACCCTTACCATAGTTACTACTTCAGGCTTTATTATGGCATCCACTGCAAATAAATAACCGGTATGGTGTACCATTATTGCTATTCTAATTATTACCCTTTACACTGTGACGAATTTTCTAAGAGGGATGAGTGCTTGGAAGGAAAACTAACGCCAGCTCCATCAGGAGCTAAAAATCGAGCTTGTCGTCGATAAATTATGCACAGAATTGGAAATATTGAGCACGTACACACGCGAAAGCAATTGCCAAAACACATGTGGCGGCGAAGTAATACTCGGTGGCCGATAAATTTTCCCTGAAAGCAGAACGGCAACACTCTCGGAGGACCAATGTAACACCAAACAGTTTAGAACAGAGGCCCGAACGTGCGCTTATGGTTCGTGGAGTACAAACACAGCCCAAATGTCTGTCGCAACACAGCAGATAAAGACAGCGACAAAAGTTCGGTGTGTAGCACTTTCTCTCTAATAAAATCATTTCGGCTCGTCTGATAAAGTATGCGAAGAGCAGATCACCGCCCGGCTAGGGCGCTCCATTCACCGAGATTACGAAGTTCATCCGTACGAAGGCGAAGAATCAGCAGATCACAACCAGATCCAGTCTACACACGAATTGACCTCAGCGAATATTATCTAGTTGTCACCTTAATACGCACTCTGTTTACACTCTTCAATTGATTAATTTGAGAACAATACATAGATGAGTGCTTCAGCTGCCTTGTCTTACGTGCCAGCCATTGCCGTTCTAACTTCAGGAGGCGGGGTAACACAGACGTTTATTCCAAGTTACACCTTATATATCACAGTGGGTTTTTAATGAAAACACTTTAGTATTTAATTTTCAACATCAGGTAAGAGACACTGTCATGGTAGCCACTGCCAAACGAATCAAGGTTAATGGCTTCAGAATGTCTTACATAGAAATGAAATCAGGCGCTACCTGGCTTTCCGACATACCTTTTAATACACGCATCGATCGCTCTGTTCGAGTACGGTACTAAAATACAACCATTTACCGGTAGTTGATTGGTGGAGCATCAGGTGTGTTATCACAAGTTTGAGGGCCCGAATGTCACCCGGGAAACGTTTATTTAATCTCTGTTTTGCCCGACTAGTGTTAAAATAGACACTTCCACGAGAAAGGTAAACGGGTGCACAACTATTGCGCCTTCTTATAGTTTGGGCTTTTCTTTATTCGTGCTCGTTTGTGCGCAATTGAAGAGAATGCGTAGTTGCGGAAATAGCAGCACAATTTGTGGTAGGTACTTACGTCTCTGAAGACTATATTCAGAGAAAATGGCAATGGGAAATGAGAACGGAAAGAGAGGAATCTGGCAGATTACCTCCCACGAAAGGCAAATACTTACTAAACGAACTCCTGCCGCTCGAACTTTTCGGCGACGACGCTGCACATGAAAAACAAACGGCGAGCTTTATTTGAGGCTGGAACTTAGGTTGCTGTTTTAAAAACGATAGTCTATCCGGGCTACTTAAGCTTCAAAATTGTGTTCTCTCTCTGTCCTTGCATTTGTTTTCTGTCTTCTGTTCTTTGAAGTTCACGGTCCAAACTACCGGAGTAGGAATAATTAAGACCGACAAGTTTTAGAGACTGGACAGAAAAAGCGTGAGACCTGAGTGGGGTGAGGAGAGAGTCCGTTTCGCGACAGGTGGCAGACGACTGTTGTCTTTCGACAACATTTGCAGGGAAGTTAGCAGACACGTGGCCATCTTTACTGGATCACGGTCATGTGACGACATTTCCACGGGCTAGCGTGCATCCACCCTTGAGCGCACACTGTGATTGCTGTGATGGCGGGCGCCAAAAACATCCGGTGTGAAAGTGCTTAGGCATTTTTGTCGGCGCGTGGAATCACAACACACCGAAGCTTGCACTCAGGCCTAGCTCTGGGGTTTAACGGCTGGTGGGATGGGCTATTTTATAGAGATGATTGTGATTTAAAAACAACAAAGAAAAGAAACCTTAGAAAATATATCAGGCGGTCATGCCTCTCGGCGGCCACTTTATGCAGTCCCTAGAACAACATAATGGCTGGATGGAATAGCATCTGGTAAATCGTCACAACTTCATCTGTTTTCCCTAAAGATGCACTGACACCGATTTTCGGGGTTAATATTATTGCACAGTTTGCTTCCTTCACTCAACAGAATACCCTGGCTGAAATATGAGCGGCCTGCGACGAGAAGAACATTGTTTAATTGGATGTCATTTATCGCGCCGACGAAGCAGCGCCCGGAGCAGCACTCAGCAAATGGACATCAGCGTGACATCACTCCAGCAGAGGAAAAACAAGTGACTCGAGAGCGCTCGTCAAAAACCCGTGACGTCACTTCAAGCGCGCGGTTCCACGAGCGGTGAGCGGGCGCAACACCCTCGCAAGCGGGCGCTGGTGACGTCCGCACAAAGCGGTGAGGTCAGGCAGGGAGTCTGTCATATGCGCCGTTCAGGATGAAAGCGCGGGAATTTGAAACAAACGATTTTCAGGCCGTTCAATGTAATTAACTATCGCGAGCTGAAGTATTTGAAGTGCTGTTTCAGGTTTGCCAGACCATTAAGCATCGATAAAAACAATAAAAGTGTAACATAAAATTTTCGTGTCAGTGCTCCTTTAATATCTGGCCTTTTTGCTTACTGTCGTTTTCGAAATGGGAAAACTTTTATCGCTAAACAGCGGTATTAATAAACAACCCGAATTATATTGCTTTGATCGTCGCTTTTGGGTTAACAAAAAATTCCCGTACTTCGCTAATAATTTAACTCGTCCAAGAATTTGCTGAACCGCTTCGGAAAGCGATTTAGTCTATCCGGAAGGCAATTGATTCGCCCGAATAAGAACTGTAAACTAACAGGTATTTTATTAGGTTCGACACCCTACTATGCTGGCCGCGCTATGCTATGCAAGGCAGCGCTGACTCCTTTGTGCCGGTTGCACCGTTGAGGTGGCACTACTACTTTGTCGGCCCTTGAATACAGTCAAAGATGATAGGCGGCATGAAAGACACATAACAATGAATGACTGGACTGACGAAACGTTTTTGGATGGAAGTCTTAAATTTCTCTTTCAGCGGGAAAAGCGGCGTCCTACAAGTCTGCAACTTCTGTGGAGCTTTTCCATTGCAGAGGGGTTGCCCCACGCTGGCTTCAAAAAGAGGCTGCCGCCCAGCATCGGCGTCACTAAAACAGAAAAACGGCCCATCAAGAATCTCTCCATGGCGCGAAATGTATATCTTCCTAATTAGTTTGCGTCGTTTCTCGCGTGATTTCTGTATGGCGCAATTCATGTAACCCGTACTACATTCCTCTTCAGCACTGTATACGCTCAACTATTCCTCTTCTCCTAACCGGAACCCTTGTTGAAATGTGAATAATTAAATCGCATCGTGCCAGTGCATACGTCACCAACACGAACGTGTGAAACAAGCGGTAGGGGTTTAGAGCTTCGGGTAGATTTAAAGCATAATAGTGTCCTGGGGTTCTGCTAATTTATATGGCGAATTCACGCGTTTTAATCTGACACATATTATTTTAAATGGTGCTGGGAATAATATCAACCACTGCGGTTGTTTGCGTGCAACCAAATTTCTGCACGTGGGTCTGTTTTCGCTTAGACCGCAATAGCAACAGCCTCTTGCGGAAAGTTCAACCGAAAAGCTGAGTATGACGGGCACCAAACATTGCTAGTTGGCGAACTCTGCAGGTGCCGCGGCTCTATAATTCGCCCTGAAGACGTTTGCCCCCCCCCCCCCCCCCGGGTGCCCGCAACATGTTATTGTGTCCCTTACTTTTGAAGTCATCGGCAAGTATACCCCCTCAAGAACGGTCGCCATCCCAGGCCATCATCGTTCATGTGCGTGTTAGAGCGTTACCTACCTAATATTACCCTAACTTGCCTTCCTTGTCGTCGCACCAAACGTGAAGTACGGCAATGGGAAGCGTTCAGTAACGCCTGCCTTCGGGCGGTTTGCTTACCCATGATAGGAAGTGCCGAGAACTACGCACGAGAACGAAGCTGACCTGAATCGAGAGCAATGGCGCCCGGAAGAAGACGAAACCAATGCTCGCGCCCTTCAGGGAAAAAAACAAGGATGCGTGCAAATCTAGGGGAATGGTCACGCCAAAAAATAATCCCCTTCGGCTTCTGCTTAAGTAAACTTTGGTAACCCTCACGGCGTAGGTGAAAAAATTCGGAGGTTTGTTTATAGCTATGCGTGGAATTGATGGCGTCCATGCTCACAGTTCAAGAGCGGCCGTCATATGCACGCGTTAGTTGCTGTTAGGCCTGTGCGATTATCGGAAAGTGTTAGAAGAATGGTGATACGTGATAACCGTGTGTTCTTGTAGGTGGAGATACATTATTTATGTCCCGTTTAGCAGCACCCGCTCCTTTGTTGCTATTTAAGACGGTGCGATTCGTTCATGCAAATGTAAAAAATGTAAGAAGCATGGGAGGCTGGAAGACATCAATCACGATGCGGCCTAATATTTTTTTGCGCGATTTATTGTTTCCACTAGTCTGATGGCTATAGCCTTTGTTAAAGTTTTATGACCATTATCCGTATCTTTGCTAATCCCTTGAGAGGACGCGTGCTACACACAGCCGTCTGGAATACGCACTGTCTATTTTGTGGATCAGACCTCTGAATAATGTTCAGCTTTGTTCTGTGGTCCACACAACAGGGTTATGTCTGCTTTGAGGGTCTAATAAAAGCGCTCAGTTCGACGGCGTTTGTTGCGCAGTGGTATAGAGTCGTGGGTTTTGGCGCTAACGCCCTGGGTTCGACTCCCAGCAGTTGTGTCATTTCCTTTCATTGGAAGCAGCCTCTTTACTGTACCTGTTCTCTCACGTCAATCCTACCCATTAGTCAAGTAAATAAGCGTGAATTGGTATCTTTTACGTTGCTTTAGATGGATACGGATCAACTATGGTTTGGTACGGTCCACAGAATAAACCTGAACCCTCTGGTCTCGTCCACAAAATATAGTTGCATATTAGCTGGTGTTCATGATCATCATCATCCCCTGGTCCGTAAAATAGCTCCGCCTCTGAAATACATTCCAGCTGTTCACGCCACCTCACAGACAACTCTTAATTCGGTGGAAAGTACTTTACGACGTAAATTTTGCAAGGAGATTAGCAAACAAAAAGAAGCTTGACAACACACACCCTGCTGGCAGCTCATTTTTCGCCGTTTATTTTCAAATAGGAACACAAAAAACTGGAGCACCAAGAACTCTTTATACCAAGCACTCCAAGCACTCTCTTTTCAGTCTCTCCCTGCTTGACTGTACTTTTTTTAAATGGTGTAATCACGATTATGAGGATTTTCTGCAATACCTTACAGCATAGGGGTCAACACAGAAGGGTAAATTATTTATTCGTTTTACAGCCAGACGAAGAGAAAACGGAATACTCTTTAAGCAACCGTCAGGACAGCCCAGGCTAACATCCGAACGTTTTACGCCAAAGGGGGGAAGGTAGCATAAAGAAGGGTGTCAAGGGTGCTGATAAGGAGCCCCGGAAGGGCACGGAGGGAATCTATGACAACGAAATGAAAACTAGGGGCGTTAGACATGTACTGCATTGCAGTAAAATGACAGGTACCCCTGCAAAACTACTCAGGGTGGTCCTCTAATTGTGTTGCATTCCAAACTTGAGACTTGACCTTTGCAGGAAAAACAAAAGAACCTCCAAAAAACTCTCTGCTGGAATTCCTAAAACACACATACGTAGGTTGGGAGGGCTAGACGTACGTTCTGAAGTCAGGGGTCTGCCCCCCGTGTTAAGTATCATTTTCCTGGCAAACGTGGACATGGCGCCTGATGTTGAATTGAACGGTATTGTGCACAAAATATACAGGTACGTTGACGCCTATTTGATTATGGTTTCGTCCTCCACGTTTGATCAGACGCGTAAGGTTGTGCTCGAGGCGTTTCTAAAAACGGGCTCGGCTGTCTTTCACATGTGAAGTGCCACAAGAAAGCCAGCTGCAGTTTCTCGAGTTGCGGTTACATTTCAAGCACAATCACGTATGTTGGATGTACTCCCCAAGAACCACTAAGCCGCTCCTGGATTATCGCTCAGGGCACTCCCGGCTAGTAAAGAATTGTATAACTTGGGCTTGTTTGCGTTCAGCACTTGAAAAGTCATGGGTTCACTGCATGGGCGGCAGTTTTCATTAGCAGGTTAAGAGGCCAAAAGGGGCGAGGTTTTCTGACAGTGCTATTTCCGCAACGTGCGAAAAAATCAGACGGGCCGTTAAAATAGAGGATCAGAATGTTCCGTCTAGGTAGATGAAAGGAGGAAGGTAGCAAAAATCCCTTATGTGCATTGGCGGTCACATGGCATGAAAAGAGACTGTTCCCGATACGGCGTGAACGTCGTGTTTTCCGCCCGAAAGAAAGATTGGCGAGATTTGCTACGTGGTTGAAAAGAAGATTAAGAAACCGGAGCAGGACAGCGACACAGGCTGCAAACTGAAACATTAGATGCAGTATGTGCCCTGCGCACACTCGGTTGTCTATCGTCTCCCTCTGGCTTGCGGGAAGGCCTACATCGCGCAGACCGGTCACAACAGCAGCACAACAGCTCTTTGAAGGGCAGACCTTACACGCACTTAGCAGTGCATTGTAAGGAGTGCGAAAAGGATGGGTGCAGGCCTCTCTTTGATAAGACGACAGTCATGTACAGACACAAGGGACGAACCCAAAGAGAAATAATTGAAGCGTACCATATCAGCCGGGATGGTTCTGTGTGCGTTAGTCAGCCTTCACTGATACTGCAGTGTGCGGAACGGAAATTTTTGAAACCGCACTTGAAGTGATCATGTTACATACCACGTTTTATTTTTAGTGTTTTTTTTCTGTTTTTTTTTTGTTTCTATGTACTGTGCGAGAACATTGATGAGGTTCCCTTTTTTCAGATTATAAATGTCTGTTCTTTCCAAATAAAAATTTGTTGCTAGTAGCGCGCCGTCCTGTGTTCTTTCTCCGTGTAGTCGTTTTTCACGCTTTTCCCCAACATGAATCACCAACTCGCCCAACTTTCAATTGTGTTAGACTTCAAGAGATAAATCCGCCACATGCTCTGGACGACATCGTGGCCAGCTCGGATTAACCAAATTATTCCTGACTTGAAGATACAGAAATAAAACCATGCAGATGCAAAATCTGTGAACAATTTGTAGACGATACATCTGTGTAGGCAATGATAGAAAATACATTACTGTGTGAAGGTTCATTGACAAGGAGTGGTCTGAGTTCTTCAATCTGAGCTTTTGTAAACGTTCGGGTCGTAAAGTGCATCATAGATGAGTGCCAAATTGCCCAGCATATGTTATTCTGTTGATAGATATGCTATATCCAGACAAAGATTGCCGTAATAAAGCACAGAATGGGCCCCATCTCAACTGCACCACGGCAGCGGTATGTGAAAAGTATGTTAATCACCGAATAGCCAACCGCTCAACCTCTTGCTACAGACCTTCTACACGTGCAGGACCAGTGAAACCAGACCCGTGCTCTTATGCCTCATCAAGTCAGGCGATAAACTCCGCGCACGTGCACCTATCTAGGTTCACAGAGCAAAGGAAGGTGGCCATTAAGTATTTTGGGGTGAGGCACTCGTACTGACGAAGACGACGGCGCCATGGTGGAACCATGCCCACACAGGGCTCGCGAATTCTCATTAGCCTATGTCTTCCGCTCGTGTGGATTGGAACTTTTTCTTTTTCAGCGCAACCACACTGCGGGATATCGCCACAGTCCGCATGCGCACCACAATCTCTGTGTGGGCATGTTTCCACCACGTTGTCGTCGTCACAGCACGACCACGTCACCTCCTATATCCCCGCTTAGAAACGTTTTTCTAGAAAAATGCACACGAACGAGAAAAAAACCCATGCGTGGACGGCCGTTCCAGCATATCGAGTTCACACCACTATCACCAACACAGAGCACAATCACGTACACACGAAAAACATCGTACACCGTAAGACTCAGCAGAGGTCCTCCAGAAAAGAAGTGCGGGATTCGTGGTGTCTTTATGTAAACGGTCACCATCCAAAACTACAGAAAAAACATGGCGAGTTTACAACATTACCTGAAATTTAAAAGACCCACAGCCAGTGCGGGAAAACATATAGCGAGTACACATATATTGGCAAAGTACCTGGTAACGCACTTTATTACAACGTAAAGACAGACAGGACGTTTGACCTCCTAACTGATCAAAACTGCATGGCTGCAGCAACACAGCGTGTTTTCCCCGCCTATGTCCTTTGAACCTTGGACCGACAACGCGGCTGCTTTTGTTAAACTCCCTAGGTTCTGACGGCAAGGAGCCGATGCCTTTAGGTATACCTGTTAGAAAGCGCTATCGAATGGATGTCTGCGCCCATCCGGTTCCTTTCCTACTACGTCTTTCAGGGAGTGTCCTATCGCAATCTTGGCACGAACGGACGAAACTACATATAAGGGGTTGTATTCCAGGGCAGGGATAAGCGTCCAAAATCCAACGTATGGCTTTGTTGACGCCGAAGTGACCACCTGTTGGACTCTTGTGTGCCTCGATCAGTATTTGGGAGCGGAACTTCCCTGGAGACTCCCACCTATTTTACCAAGTCTCATCGCATTTCGTAAGGCCTCTATAGAAGACCGATCTTTACAAAGAACGTGTGTTCGCCCAGTCTCTTGCCGGATATTCTCTTGGCAACTGTTTCCCGATACATCCGCACGCTTCTGTCTTCTTTTGTGAACATCGGCCAGGTGCGAGGTTACCTGCATCGACAGATCCTGGTGACCTCGACTGGAGCGATAGGGGCGATAGAAGCGGCGCGATTTCTGTCACTTTACTTTCCCGCCGCTCGCTTTCGTCATTCGGCCTCGACTGAAATGACAGCAAGGCTTTAGTGTTCTCTCTGATGGCGTCTGTAACGCAAAAACCGGTGAAGTTAAAGGAAAAACGCTCACCCTGGCGGGAATCGAACCTGGGTCCCTCGAGTCTTGCCTCCGGTCCATCCGATTGCTCTATTTCCACATGATCGAAGCGGTTTGATTTTGGAGGACGGTGCATGCACTTGCAAAATAGACAGAAAAACTCTGCATCCCACCGTGCAAGGATGCCAATAGTCCGTTAAGAGAAAGCTCTGTGCTCAATCATCGTTGTTGTTATACGAAATGTGTCTGATTATCTTTGTCGCCACAAGAGGAATCGCGTCTATTTTGTTGCAAGTGTGAACGGGACTTTACACTTGGCCACCTGCAAAGCCACAAAGCTGTAATAACTGTAGGCATTGGATACGAGAAGTCATTCGTGACACATTTAGATTTTTATGCCTAGTGGCACGTTAGGGAAAAATAAACGTTGTTTTTGGGCTAATTCCCAGCGCTCACATGGCTGATGAAACACTGAGACAAAAAGCGGAACGTGCAACTGTACATGCATGTCTGATCTCTTATAGAATTGTCTTTTTTCATAAAGTCACTGGTAAACTATCTTTTAAATTTTTTTTGCGTGCGTTTAAGTTTTATTCAGGGTTATTATAGTTGCCAAATTAATTTGTGCTGTGCAAAAAAGACATAATCAGTGTGCTTCACTCCAATGCCAACATTTTAGTGAAAAGGAATATACAGGCATGATGAATGGGGCACACTAATTTAGCTATAACTAATTTGGGCTCCCAATAAATTCTTTCATAAATGCCTTGGGAATTGTTTCCTACTGAAGAATGTTTCAATAATAATGACTCGCCTTCACACGTCACATCTTATATGCTGCTTTTTGCTGACGACTGCATAATTTATCGGAAACTAAATGAGCCCGGTGACCACGTAGCGCTTCAAAAAGACCTAAGCATTATCTGGGATTGGTGCAGCAAATAGAAAATGTATGTAAACTTAACTAAATGCTAAGCAATATCCTTTAGCCGAAAACTCTAATGTTTCATATTTTCCCAACAACCTTTTAGTTTCTGAGCCCTACCATATAAATACGCAGGTGTGCTCCTAATGGGGAATCTTTGATGGTCCACCCACATAAACGCCATATGTGTAAATCCTCACGATCATTAGGATACGTACGTCGAAATTTGCATGCTTCTCCATCTAACATTCGTCTACCAGCCTAAAAAACATGTTTATTACCACAGCTAGAGTTCATGTCCTCAGTTTGGTCCCTCCATCAAATTTATTTAATTGATAAACAAAAGCCACACAAAATCGGGCAGCACGGTTTATAGCCATATCATATTACTTCAGTTTAAGCATAAAAAAAATGAAACACAAGCTTTCATTAGAACCTTTTATTATCCAAAGCCAAATCGCGCTTCTTTGCATTTTTTACAAATATATTTACCCTAACAGACCCTTTCCAATATCTACTAAAAGCCCTCTTTCCACATCACGCAGATTATTCAATCAACGCAGTTTCATCAGAATCTACGGCTCCAAAAACTAATTCAATTCATCGGCTCTCCCACGTGCTTTTGGCTTGTTTAATGATCTCCCTGATGATATCGCCTCGCTTACTTATCCAGAAGCATTCCGCAATCACCTGCACAAGCCTTTTTCCATCTAAAACCACCAAACAGGAACGCTCGTGTTCCTTTCTGTGGGCACTAAGATGTTTTTCTTTCTTTTTTCTTTTTTTATATTTACACTGACTTGTTGCTGTATTTTATATCTAGTTATTGTATAACTTTTGTTTTTTATTTGTATATCTGCTCTTCTTGCCTTCATTACCCAATGTCCTACTTTGCCTGTAAGGTACTTTGAATAAATAAATACATAGGCTGTAAAGCTGTTATGCATGCCTATTTTTCAGGTGTGGAAAAATAAAAATTAATGTTATGGGTGAAACATTCACAGGCCGGGGCCACTGTACCCCGAGCAGCAGCACTGAGATATCGCGCCGGTGTCATCAATAGTGCCCACAAACACCCACCAGTTGCGGGGATAAAAGAGAGTAAGACTAAGCACCTTTTTCGCTTTCACGCTACCGCACCCTCAGTGAATATAACCAGGTCCGTAGGTGGTGCTGCATAGAGTTACCTTTGTACCTTTCATGCTCTTAGTGCATGAGTGTACTATGTGCGGAATAGAGCTGCGATCAGGGTGATGCTGTAATGTTCCGTAGTGTACTGTTAATGGCTTCAAAGCTTCTCGCATGGGTAGGCTGTTCTGCCAAAGTGAAGTTTTGAGTATGGAATGCAACACCAAGTAGGGCGGCCACCTTCAGTATTTCTGCAGGGGTACCTGTCATTTTCCCACAAAGCAGTATATGTCTAACCCCCAACCCCCGCCAGTTTTTATTCCGGTATCATCGATTTACTCGGTGCCGCTCCAGGGCTCCCCCTTGCCACACCTGATGCCCTCCCTAATGCAACCTTCCCCCTTTGCCGTAAACAGTTTGGTTGTTAGTCTGGCTTTCCCGATGGTTCGTGAAAGCGTATTTCGTCCTCTCTTCTTCTGGCTGTAAAACGAATAAATAATTTACCCTCGTGTGCTGACACCTATGCTGTAAGGTATTAGGAAAAATGCTCGTAATCACAATTACTCAATTTAGAAAAGGCACAATCAAGCAGGGAGAGTCTAGAACGAAGCTCTGTATAAGGAGTGCTTGGTGCTGCAGTTGTTTCGTACTCCTATTTGAAAATAAACGGCGCGAATTCAGCTGCAGCACGGTGTGTGTGTTCAAGCTTCTTTTTGTTTGCGCTTCAGTTTGCGAAATTTACGCCGTAAATTACATTGCACCGTCTTTGAAGTTGTCTGTGAGGACACGGGAATGGCTGAAATGTATTTCTGAGACAGTGCTATTCTATGGACCAGGGTATGATGATTATCATAAACGCAAGATAATCTGCAGCCTTATTCTGTGAAAGTGACCACAGGGTTCAGGATTATCCTGTGGACCGTACCACAGTATAGTTGAGCCGTATACTTCTAAAGCAACGTAAAAGATACCGATTCACGCTTATTTACTTGACTAATGGGTAGAATTGACTTACGGGAACAGGTGCAGGAGAAAAGTTGCTTGCAATGAAAGGAAACGACATAACTGCACGGAGTCTAACCCGAGGCGTTATCGCCAAAACCCACGACTCTACCACTGCACAACAAAAGCCGATGCAAATAGCCTTTTCAGCAGACCCTCAAAACATAAATAATTCTGTGGTGTGGACCACAGAATAAAGCCGTACATTTTTCAGTGCTCTGGCCCACAGAATAGACTGTGCGTATTGCAGACGGCTATGTGAGGCAGGCGTCCTCTCAAGAGATTGGTCCTGTGTTCACAAAACATATGGCCATAAGACTTGTAGAAACAATTATTCGCGAAAAAAAGTATATAAAGCCACTTGGTGATTGAAGCCTCCCAGCCTACCATGCCCTCTTTCATTTTTTACATTACCATGAAGGAAACTCACAGTCTTAAATATGCACACTGGAGCGAGTGCTACTGATAGGCAGATAGGAAATGTATATCTGCCTACAAGGGCGCAGTCAAAGTTATCACGTTTCGCCATTCTTCTAACACTTCCCGATATGCTGCTGCAGGCACTCGCACATGACTAACAGAAACTGGCGCGTGCATATGACGGCCTCTCTTGAACTGTGAACGTGGAGCCCGTCAATTTTACGCATAGCTATAGACCGTTCCGTCGGGCGAGGGGGAAGCGTGCTCTCGCACTCAGTGGTCGCGGTGCTCGGGCCGCCTTTTACCCTCTCTGGAGTGTGCGCCCCGATCGCGACGGGCCGGGCGCGGCTGCTCCTTTGCCCTGATTACGCTTTGTAGGCTTCGCGCGTGCGGGTTTACCACTAATTTACGCATTATGGTAATTAAACGATGCGAATAAATGAGCCAGACTGGTAGCTTGTGAGTTGCGCACTTTAAAGCACATACGATGTTTTGCAAATTCGTTCTTCTGAGCTCTTTCTGTACACTCTTACCTTGTAGTAGAGGCAGAAAAGTGTTCTACCATCTTTCCAAACTAAATTGGTCACTGAAACTTGCCTGCGCCGCGAATGATTTTAGTTCCATCTCCACCGTTGCTGCGGCCACATTGCGGCATACCCGGCTCCATGTATTACGTGGGCTGGCGTTGGCGATTTTCTCAGTGACTACTGCCTCCCTAGGTTGTCCCTTTCCCCAGCCAATCTAAGAGGAAGGGGGACGGGTCTACTGATGGTAATTCCAACTTCCATCTTCTCCCTGTCCCCGACTCCGGCAAAATAAAGTTGTTCACTCGCTCACCTTAGCCAAGAGTTCAGTCTATTACTCAAATGTGATGTCTCTTTGTCGGCAACATAAAACCTAGATAAAGTCCACGCAAAAGCGAAAGTTTGCCTTGTTGCCCAACCGTGGACGCTCCGCAGGAGCAGTGTCGTTCATTTTATTTATGTTGTACATTAGTTTCAGGGCTAAATTGTGCTGCAGGGCAGCTTGAAATTCAGAAGAGAGGAAGTGTTTTTATAGTTGGCGGCAGTGGTGGCTCAGGGTGAGGTGTTGATATATCGATAATATTTTATACAAAATATGTAATATGCCAAATACTTACTAAGTCCACCCAAATCTACCTTTATTAAGCGCTGCATGGATATTAAGCCAGAAGTATGTTACTCTGACATCGACACGCGCTTCGGCTTGTTGCCAATGGACGCCGGGCGTTTCACAGTTCGATCATTTTAATAAACCTCAGTTTTGCAGTAAAGCGATCAAAACAGCCGCTTTAGGCGATTCCGGTAACATACACACAAACAAAAAAAATGTAACAAAGTATTGCAAACATAGGTTCAACACGTCATCGTTTACTCATTGTGGACCACACTACCTCGAGGCGACTTTCAGCTTAAGCGCGGCCCAAAAAGCCGTTAATTTACGCCATATCGCTTAAACTGGCCCTATGCAACAACTTTCCAATTTAAACTATCTTACGAAAAGAAAACGTATAGCCCACTACAACTAAAAATTCACCTAGCCGCCGCTGGAGCCCATGCGCCGCGGAGCAAACGCCCTAGCCAGCGAATGGGCCCGTTAACAGATGGCGCTACGCACGCAAGATGTTGGCGCCCTATAGTTGTAATGATCTATAAATAAACGCCGGAATTTTTTCGCATACGCCGTGAGGTTTACAAAGGTTTACTTAGGAAAAAGCCGAAGGGAATTATTTTTTAGCGTGACCATTCCCCTGACCTTGCACGCATCCGTGTTTTTTTTCACCGAAGGGCGCGAGCATTGGTTTCATCTTCTTCCGGGTGCAATTCCTCTCGATTCTGGTAGGCTTCGTTCTTGTGCCTAATTCTCGGCGATTCCTATCATGGGTAAGCAAACCGCCCGAAGGCAGGCGTTACTGAACGCTTCCCATTGCTGTACTTAACGTTTGGTTCGAGGATAAGGAAGGCAAGTTAGGTGATATTTGTACGCTCTAACACGCACATGAACGACGGTGGCCTGGAATGGCGACCGTTCTTGAGGGGGTATACTTGCCGATGCCTTCAAAGGCAAGGGACACAATAACTGGTTGCGTGCACCCGGGGGGCCAATTTCTTGAGGGCGAATTATAGAGCCGCGGCACCTGCAGAGTTCGCCAACTAACAATGTTTGGTGCCCGTCATACCCAGCTGTTCGGTTGAATTTCTGGCAAAAAGCTGTTTATACAGCGTTCTAAGCGAAAACAGAGGCATGTGCGCATATTTGGTTGCAGGTAAAAAACCGCAGTGGTTGATATTATTCCCAGCACCACTTAAAATATCATGTACCAGATCAAACGCGTGAATTAGCAATGCAAACTTTCAGGACCCCAGGACGCTAGTATTCTTTAAATGTACCCGAAGCTCTAAACCGCTACCGCTTGTTCCACAGGTTCGTGTTGGTGACGTATGCACTGGCACGATGCGATTTAATTATTCACATTTCAACAAGGGTTCCGGTTAGGAGAAGAGGAATAGTTGAGCGTATACAGTGCTGAAGAGGAATGTAGTACGGGTCACTTTAATTGCGCCAAACAGAAGGCAGGCGAGAAAGGACGCAATCTAATTAGGGAGATATACATATCGAGTCGTGTAGAGATTCGTGATGGGCCGTTTTTTTTAGATGCGACGCTCAGATCATCTCTTGTCGGCTGCCCTGTCTTTCCTTCGTGCGTCCGTTGTTGTCCACGGCGTGCGTCCGTTGTCCGCAGCCACTCTCCCGCTCTCCTCTCCGATAGCGAACCCTCTCTCGCGAGGGGAATTGGATTGGATTCGATTGGATTCGATTGGATTGGCGTGGCTTGGATTGTATTGGATTTGGATTGGATTTGATTAAAGTGGATTGTGTTGGATTGTGTTGCGTCATAGCCGCGGCAGACGCACTGGCGCCGGCGCGTGCCCAGGTGAGAGCGTGTGCGGCCCAGCGCGCTCTCACTCCGCCGGTGGGCGGCGCTGCGCGCGGTGCTGCGCATGTGCAGTACTGTCTCTCTCCGCGGTTTCCTCTCCTTTGGGCGCGCTGCGCATATATAGTGCCTTGAATATAACCGGTGTGCCGCTGTCCGGCGGCCTTTAGGTCGACAGTTGCTCTCCACGTGCGCTTGAACACCCTCAGCGTCGCATCACACCAGGGTTCCCGCGAGGGGAGGTGGGCGTAATATTTTTTTTTTGCTGGGGATATTTGAAGACGCCGATGCTGGACGCTGGCTTCTCCGCTGAAGCCAGCGTGGGGCAACACCTCGTGCAATGGAAAAGCTCCACAAAAGTTGCAGACGTGTAGGACGCTGCTTTTCACGCTGAAAGAGCAATTTAATCTTCCGCCCAAAAACGTTCCGTAAGTCCAATCATTTATTGTTACGTTGCTGCAGTGTTGTACACGTTCCTCTAAAACAGGAACGAAAGCTCGTTCCTCGTTCCTGCGAAATTTTGAAACGAGTTCCCGTTACAAGTTCCTTCAGTGCGAAAGGAACGCGTTCCAGTTCCACTTCGAATATTAGAACCTGTCGTTACATTAACGTTCCATTTCACTTTTTTTAAATTAAAATATGGTGTCGAATATTCCAGAGGCAAAATAAAGTGAGAAGTTTGAAACTCACGCCGAACAACGTATATTATACGAATAGGAACACCGCCGGCAGCAGATTATCTGGAGATTAAAAGAAGCCAAATGAATTTTCCTAGACGAATTTTTTCAGGGAGCGCCGGACAAACTCAAGAGACATGTCTAACTGCGATTTTGGTGCTCGTCTATTATGAATGCAACACATATGGCCCCTTTCCACTTCGGTCTTACAGATGCGGCGTAAGGTGTGCAAAGGATACTTATTACGCTTACGCTTTCAGATATTTACGCATCAGATGTGCAAATAGATATTTGCTCACATGCAAGAACATAATTAAAGTTCTTCTATAAGAAACTGTGTCGAAAGGAACAATACATAGGCATTTAATGAATGGGTATTCAAGATTGCACTTTATTTAAAATACCTTACAAGCCCTCTGCAGGGAATTGAGTATGGGTGTTACAAAAGTGATGCTTTGCGGATCATGCAGCCCAAATTCGCGATTAACAAAACACACCGGAACAAATCATGGCTACGAGATTCACAATACAAGTTTAAGTAGGAAGAGGATAGCAAAAAAAAAGTCAACAGCGTCGTCACACATGAAATATAAGCACAATTATTACAAAGTATGCGGAACACAGTCATGGTAGTAGATAAACAAAACAACCAATGATATACTCGGTGGCAACTTAAGAATGACACCATGATGATGATGATGATTCCTATTGGTTTCCCCTTTGAAGCGGGGTGATGACATGTCATCTTACCAAAAAGGACTAATATAACCATGTTTTACACTCTTGGTTTAATACTAGCGCTGCTTATGGCAGGCCGTAAAGCTTATTAGGCCCGAAATACTTTCTTTTCCCTGTTACAGGTGGTAACTGTCCTAGGCAGTATTCCCCTCTCTGCTTTTCGTCCACCAGCATTCTAATCTTCTTTTCGTCCCCTCGACAGCCTTGAAGTTAACTTCCTCTCTGATACCCTTAAATCCTAGGACTTCTGAAAGCCACATATTCTCTTCATGTAGATTTGGATGGATACCCTCACATTCTAACACTATGTGCCGCATAGTTTCTATTTCTTTTTCGCAGACCACACATACCCCATCATTTTGTGAATACTTCCCCACAAAACTCTTAGTTCGCAGGCAACCTGCTCTAGCCTCAAAAGCAAAGCACTGCCCTGGGAATTACCGTAGAAATTTTCCTTTCTGATGTTCATCTTCTCAGCCCTGTACATCTCTAACGACGTTTTAGCTTCCATTTTTTTCCTTCCATTTATTCGTTTCAATCTGCCTTGCCTCTTTTTTGGTTACCTTGGCTGTTTTGGATTCCCCACTGTTCTTTCCGTATTTCATCGTTAGCCGTCTAGTCTTCCTTCCAGCGGCCACCAGAAGTGGCCGCTGTGCCTTATCACCATAGCCGGATGTTTCTCCGCGCGGCGCAAGTAGGGCGTTACTGGGAATATTTTGAACATGGCGTGAGCCGTTCCCGTGATTTTTTGCACTTAATATGCTTATAAACGACTCCAGTGACGACAAACAAACTGCGTGAGACAAGGCAGACGATATCACGCATTCATAGCAAACCCCTTTCAAAACACGCGCGCACTGACGTCACGGGTCCGGCGCTTTGGCGGAGTGATACACTACATGAGGTGGTGCCGTTCTTGAGTTGTAACCGAGTATAGCCAAATATGTGAACGCGACGCACAAATCAGTTGCTGTGGTTACAAATACGCATAAGGAAAAAGCACAGGAAATAACGCGGAGCCTAATCACGTTTTTTTTTGTAGGGTTTAACGCGCCGACGCAACACAGGCGATGAGGCGCGCCGTAGTTGAGTGCTCCGGTTTAATTTTGACCACCTGGGGATCTTTAACGTGCGCCGAAATCTAGTACACACGGGCGTTTTTGCTTTTCGCCTCCATCAGAAAAGCGTCCGCCGCGGCCGGGAATCGAACCCGCGATCTCGTGCTCATCAGCGCAACGCCTTAGCCACTGAGCCACCGCGACGGGTTGGAGCCTAATCACGAGCGGCAAGGAGGAGGAGGAATAAACTTCCCTAAGAAGTGGTTCGCTTTGGGGAAGAGTCCTTATTCCAGCACCCCTTGAGAGCGTCCAGCTTCTTGGGCTCTCTTCACCAGCCAAGGCTGGTCATCAGGGTCCGAGCTGGACAGTGCTCTCTCCGAGTGCTCAGGGGAGGGGAAGGGCAGAGGGGGTAGGTTAGGGTTTTTATCGCAGCCCCACACAATTTGGTAAAGCGTGCCCGCAGCCTCACAGCACCGGCATTGCGATGAGTACAGGGTGGGGGCCAGAATGTGGGCTCTAGTTGGGTGGGGAAAGGTATTGCTTTGTATACTCCAAGGTGGCGTTCTTGTTCTTTTGTGAGGTTTTTGTGTGGAGGAGGGTACATTATTGGCTGCAGGCGGTAGTGCTGCGTGATTCCCTTGTAGGACAAGAGGGGACAGTCACGCCCCTGCTCGCCGAACTCCTGGGCATACTGATGGGCAGCTTCGTGGCCAGGCACGTCGGCATGGGCGGGAGCCCAAATAATTCTTACTCGGTGTTGCGGAGGATTCTGCAGCAGAATTAGTGTGACGGGAGCTGAGACGAAGCCGCTGGAGAAAGTTCTGCATGCTTGTTGGCAGTCCGTAATAATGATCTCTGCAGGGGTTTGAGCAATTGCTAGGCCTATGGCCACTTCTTCTGCCTGTTGGGTATGGGTAGTAAGAATTGATACACTTGTGAGGAGGGCTTGAGCTGTAGTCGCAACAGAAGTCATAGCTCTCCTCCCGCGATAGGAGGCTGCGTCTGTGTATACTGGGGTGGCGTTTTGGCCGTACCGTTTGAAGATAGCTTTAGCTCTGGCGTCTCTGGGATCCTGATGGTGCGTTGGATGCATGTTCCGGGGCAGTGGGGCCACATCAATTAATTGGCAGATCACATGCGGAAGCTGAGCGCCAATACATTTACACCATAAGAGATGAAAGCACAGGTTGAAACAGACAAATTAAAGCAACTCGGAACGCTTGCCGTCCTTGTTTGGTCCGCCTCTCTCAGGTGTTGTCCATACGGCGCGGCGAAACTATGCCCAACAATGACGAAATTCCTGTCCTTTGTCAACACGACGCGTGCAATACAAAAGGACCTGGCACTCCGTCGGCCCACTCCCGTCAGATACTGCGTGCGTACTCTGCAGCTTCGAGGAGTACAGCCCAGCCCTATTGATAGCCGGTGACCCTTCGAATGACCTCACAGCGAGCGAAACTCCCCCGCCAGCAACGCACCCACGCCTGGCGCGCTCTTATGCGGTATTTAGCCCTGACAATATACAGAAATGGTGGTTTCGCAAGGGACCTGTAACGCCTATCGGACTTAGACAACCTTTCCCAAACGCGTATCCTGGCCTCTCTAGACAAACGATGACAGGTGAAAAGCATTCTCGCGGCTGCGCAATTTCACCCGTCGAACGCGGCATACGCTCGACCGGCATGAAAGCAAGCACAAGCTGCCTGCGGCGCGCTTCGTGGTTACCCGTCTGCCTTTGACCTGCGAGGAAGCATGCTCCGCTGAAGGGCGCGGGCAAATCGGCCAGCTTGTAGTAAGAGAAGCACAATAGCCACATGTGGATTTTTGTACTCGACCCTGGTATCAAAAACAGCCAAGTCCTAGCAACGTAACGTTTGCAGAAGGAACGCCGTTCCTGCCGTTTCTTCATAAACCTAACGAGTTACCGTTACAGTTCCACCGACCCGTAATAGAACGGTGGCGTTCCTCCATTTCTCTAAAAATGAACTAGTTCCAGGAACGCCGTTCCTTAGAACGCCGTTCCATACAACACTGCTTTGCTGCCAGTACGCCTATAAACTTTGACTGTATTCAATGGCCGATACAGTGGTAGTGCCACCTCTACAGTGAAACCAGCACAAAGAAGCCAGCGCTACTTTGCATAGAACAACACTGCCAGCATAGTAGGGTGTCGAGCGAAAGAAAATACCGGTTAGGTTACAGTTCTTATTCGGGCGCATCAATGTCTTTCCGGTTAGACTAAATCACTTTCCGAAGCGTTTCAGAAAATCGTTGGACGAGTTAAATACTAGCGAAGTACGGAAAAGTTTTGTTAACCTAAAGGCGACGATCAAAGCAATATTATTCCGGTTGTTTATTAATTACGCTGTTCGCCGATAAAAGTTGTCCCATTTCAAATACAACGGTAAGCAACAAGGCCAGATATTGAGGAAACCAGATGAAGTAGTGATAGTTCACCACATGCTTTCCGTCCAGCCGTTATGTTGTTCTAGGGACTGCGTTAAGGCTCAACTGAGAGCCATGACTGTCTGATATATTTTCTAAGGTTTCTTTTACTTAGTGGTTTTTTAATCACAATCATCTCAATTGAATGGCCTATCGCACCTGCCGTTAAATTCCTGAGCTAGGCCTGAGTGCGAACATTGGTGCGTTGGGATTTCAGGCGCCGACGAAAATGCCTAAGAACTTTCACACCGGACGTCTTTGGCGCCCGCAATAACAGCAATCACAACGTGCGCTCAAGGGTAGATGCACGCTAGCCCGTCCAAGTGACGTCACATGACCGTGATCCATAAAGAATGGCCTGGTATCAGCTAACTTTCCTGCAAATGCTGTCGGTAGACAATAGTCGTCTGCCCCCCGTCATAAAACTGACTCTCTTCTCTCCCCACTCAACTCTCACGCTTTTTCTCTCCAGTCTCTAAACCTTGTCGGTCTTAATTATTCCTACGCCGGTAGTTAGGACCCTGAACTTCACAGCACAGAAGACGCAAACAAATGCTAGGCAGACAGAGAACACAATTTTGAAGCTTATGTAGACCGGATAGACTATCGTTTTTATAACAGCAACCTAAGTTCCAGCCTCAAATAAAGCTTGCCATTTGTTTTTCATCTACAGCGACGTCGCCGAAATGTTCGAGCGGCAGGAGTTCGTTTAGTAAGTATTTGCCTTTCGTGTGAGATATACTGGCAGATTCCTCTCTTTCCGTTTATATTTCCCATTGTCATTTTCTCTGAATAGAGTCTTCAGAGACGTAAGTACCTACCACAAATTGTGCTGCTATTTCCGCAACTACGTGTTCTCTTCAATCGTGCGCAAACGAGCGGCCAGAAAAAAAAAAAGCTTAAAGTGAAACCACGCACAATAGTTGTGCAACCGTTTGCTTTTCTCGTGGAATTGTATATTTTAAAACTAGTCGGGCAAAACAGAGAGTAGAAAACGTTTACCGGGCAAAATTTGGGCCCTGAAACGTCCGGTAACACAACCAGATATGCCACCAATAGGCCTCCAGAGAATGGTTCTATTTTCAGTAGCGGACTTGAACAGAGCGATCGATGCCTGTAATAAAACGGATGTGGGAAGGCCAGGTAGCCTGATTTCATTTCTGTTTAAGGTAATTTGAAGCCATCAACCTTGTTTGATTTGCTTTTTCGATTGGTAAAAAGCAGCGGCTACCATGACAGTGACTGATGTACCTGATGTAGAAAACTGTAAATACAAAACTGTTTTCATCAAAAAACCCACCGTGATATCTGGGGTGCACCTTGGGATAAACGCCTGTGCTACCCCGCCTCCTGAAGTTATAACGGCAATGGCTGGCACGTCAGAAAAGGAAGCTGAAGCACTCAGGTCTGTTTTGTTCTCAAATGAATCAATTGAAGGATGTATACAAAATGAGTATAAAGGTGACAACTGGATAATATTCGCTGAATTCGATTGGTGTGTAAACTGGATCCTGTTGTCATCTGCTGATTCTTCACCCTCGTACACTATAAGCTTCGTAATCTCGGTGTATCGAGCGCCATAGCTGGGCGGTGATTTACTCTTCGCATACTTGAGCAGAAGAGCAGAAATGATTTAGCAGAGAGAAAGTGCTACACACGAAACTTTTGTCGCTGCATTTATCTGCTGTGTGGCGACGGACGTCTGGGCTGTGTTTGTACTGCACGAACCGTAAGCTCCATTTCGGGCCTCTGCCCTAAACTGGTTGGTGTTACATTGGCCAACCGAGAATGTTGCCGTTCAGCGGCTTTGGATAAGTACTTATTGGCTACCGATTTTTACTGCCCCGCCGCATGTGTTCTGGCCATTGCTTTCGCGTGTGGACTTGTTCAAGGTTTCCAATTCTGTGCTATATTAATCGACCCCAAGCTCGATTTTGAGTTCCTGAAAGAGCTGGTGTTGGTTTTCCTTCCATGCACTCATCACTCCGAGATAGGTCGTTACGGTGTAAACGATAATAATGACAATAATATTAATGGTACACAATACGGGTTATTTATTTTCAGTGGATGAAATAATTAAGCCTTGAGTAGTAACTGCGGTAAGAGTGGCATCATAGGTGACTTTTAATAATCGTGATTCTCCATATCGGACCTTCATTGGGATACGCATGAATCCCGAGCGATACACTTTTAAGTCAAGCCTTCAATGCCTCTTTCCACCGTCTGGGCGTTTGCCGCGAGAAAAAATCCCGTAACGCCAGCGCCCACTGAAACATCTCGGTTAATAAAGCACTGTCCCAACAGGTGGCGAGCCAGTAGGCAGCGACGACAGTGGAAGAGACATCAAACAGATGAGAATTTAGAACACCGGATTGGGGTAGGGCGGAAGGAAAATTTACAGGGGCAGCAAAAGGTGCATCAGAGAAAGGAAATGTAGGACCGCTGGAAGGACGTGAGGGTAGCACGAACAAATAGAGGTAGTACAAATAGCTTGAATAAACCTGGCGAGTCGATCACTTGTTGACAACCGACCTCCGATACAACGGGAAAACCTAGGTTATGAAAGTGGTAATTATGCTGCTGCTGATAATGATGACAATCATCATCACCATAACCAGAGGTGCAAGGTGTATTTCGTGCCTTCGACGCCACCCCCCTCACGCCCTGGGTCTGCGCCTCTGCGGGGTGCGCGCCCTGCAGGCTGCCACTAACTCGCTGCGCAGTGCCATGCACGAAACCGTAGTTTAGTATAATTTTTATCACCCTGTCTCATCTTGTCGCGCCATCCGCTCATTTGGCCTTCTCCGTGCCTTGTCTGGGCAGCTTTTAGAGTCAGACAGCCTTATATCTTCTTGTATTTTGCATCCGGGCTACTTCTGGTGGACTCTGCTGTTCTGCACAGCTTTCTGTTTTGGTTATGTGCAGGTTTTTTGTTACGTTCGTACGCCTCCGCTTGCTTATTCGAATCTCCCAAAGTATTTTTGCCTGGGATCAATCGCCCCTGCACTGCTTCGCTTACACACAGCTCTAGCTCTAGCTCTTCATCACCGTCACAGGGCTTGGACTGAGGGCGATGTTCTAGTTGGTCTGACGTCCCTGTACTCGGGTGTTACCTAGGGCCCGCGTTTCCAATCTCAGATGCTGAGCTGCCCGCTTCACTGCCTAACCACTCCGCACTGGCCTTTTCGAAGATTGGCTACTTTCAGAACCCATAGGCAAGAAATATAAAAGGACTAAAGCCTTCTTTCCGGTTCATATCTCTGGGCCTAATAGCGCACGTAGCGACAGGTTCAGTCTCAGCTAATAATTATCCGGAGACTGGAAAACCAACTGAATAACTAACGCTTCTAAGCGGCAGACAGCTGTCCACACCTGGTGGGTCGTCGGTGCGCCCGCCTTTAAGCGCCTGGCCTGCGGTTCTGCCCCACCCGGCTGGTTCACGACATGGCGATTCGAATGCGGCTTTCTCCTCAATGAATCTTTGCGAGAACCCTTCTTTTATTTTAAGTGCGAATGCACTTTATAAGCGACCCCGAACCTTCCGCCGTCCGCATAGCAACAGCTGCGGGTTCGCGCGCTTTTCGTCTTCCTTAGCAACGGGGGGAGATGGCCGCGCGCTGCCTGGCCGCTGACATGGCACATACCCACGTGGGAGATTGGCCAGGAATAAGTGCGAATGCACTTCTTAAGCGAGCCTGAATCGTCGCGCTCGCATAGCGCCTCCTCTCCCCCCTCGCTTACTCTCCTAAAGCCCCTTTACTACTCTCCAGCTCGCAACACCCTCTCTCGGCGCGCCAGCCAGGCCACTACACTATATAAAAAAAACAGCATCCGGCGCCAGGTTTCGATCTGCGGACTTTACGGCCGCAGCGCGACGCTCTACCGACTAAGCCACGGACGCGACGTTGATATTAGTGTTAGTAACGCGCCTTATATCTTTAACGTATTCAAACTACGTCGTCAGCGGCGTGCGTTGGCGACTCAGCGGCGTTATAGCGGCTTGATAACTGCGTGGTGTACACGTGATACTACAAACCCGCTAGTTCTGCATTCTCTCACGTGACTGCGCCTCCTCTCCCTTCACTCCGGTCGGCGCTTCGCAGCGTCGGTGCGCTGCGGTGCGGTGCGCTCCTCCTTTCGAACATACACGTTAATTCAGCAAGATTTCCGCAGAGGGACAAACGAGGCGTGTTAAGCCGAACGTGATCACGAGGGGGTGTTAATGTAACTAACGGGCAAAATGCCACCAAACTTCAACAAACTCCCCCTCATAGCATCACCCCGTGCTTCGCACTTCCTCATACTCCCCTTCGGGGAAATGCGGGGGAATTTTTTTTCATTGCCTTCATAGCGGTGGGCAAACTGCGTTCTTTCAACCGCACATGCTTCTTCGCTGTCAGCCATCAGTGTCCTTTCTTTCTCGCGTGCCTCATATATATAATATATATATATTATATATATATATATATATATATATATCTATATATATATATATATATATATATATATAAATAGATATATATATATATTAAGAGAGAGAGAGAGAGAGAGAGAGAGAGAGAACAAACTTTTATTTTCCGCAGGACCTAAGTCCAGGTCCTGTTTTTAAAGTTCAATTCACCAGACCCCCTTAGTACTCCAGAATGCCCGTGCGGATCCGTTGCACGTGTTCGTAGATAGGTTCCTGTCCAGCATGGATGTTTACTGTCGGCGGAGGAGACAGCCAGAGCTACCAGGAGGTGATGTAGGCGAGGGACGGGGCAAGAGGTGGCGGGGTGCAGTACCAATAAACATGAGGGATGGATGGGTAGGAAGAACAGGTGGGACAGGAAGGATGGCCAGGGTGCCGATAGATGCGGTGAAGAATGTGATGGGAGGGGAGTGAAGACGTTTGAGCCTGCCGAATGAGGCACGCAGCCTTACGAGTTAGACGGGAACTGGGAGGTGGGTACAGTGTGCGTGATAGGCGTTGAGCGTGAAATCGGCAACGGCAGGAAGCGCGGTGCTGAGTACGAACCATTGGCGGGTAGTACAATGTAGGCCAGTACATGGGGGGGCCCGGGAAAGGTACTCGAGTGAGCGCGTTTGCTAAGGCGTTTCCGCGCGTGCCAGCGTGGCCAGGAACCATAACTAGTGTGAAGCGTGTCCGAGGATTCGATGCAAGTATCGGAGTGACAAAGTCAGTGGCATGTGGGTGGGTCTCATGGTGAGCGAAATTACGAAGGGCTGACTGACAGTCGGAGAAGATATATACTGGCGTGGTGGTAGGAACAGTAAGAGTAGCGTGCTCTATTGCAAGGGCACGCTACTTCGAGGTAGGTCGAATCTGGTGGGGAAAGAAAGGAAAGCGTGGCAGTGTCTAAAGAAGGGAGTTGGAGAAATGAAGCCGTGCCCGTTGAGTTAGAGGGATGTCACTGGCGTCAGTAAAGTAAACGATATAACCATGGGAGATTAGAAACTTGATTCGTTCGGAGAGGGCCGGAACGCGCAGTGCACGACGAGCAGGGCGTCGATCAGTGTTCACGTTGTGGGGCAAAGACTCAACCCGTAAATTAGTGAAAGTGGCCCAAGGAGGAGTTCCGGTGGTATGGGGGGTATTTGTGAAGTGGGTTAGTTAAGTGTGGTGAGAATGGCACGGTTTTGGGTAAAGTCTGCACGCGCCTGGAGACGGCATGCGATGCGTTCTTCAAGAGTATCGTATATCCCGAGTTCCGGAAGGATTGCGCTGGTGACGTAGGAGGGTGCTCACATAGCGGTGCGATAAAGTGTTTGGAGGCGGGCCTCGAGGAACGAGAGTTGAGATTGCCGGGGTTGCAAATACGGAATTGTGTATAGTATACGGGACCTAACAAAAGCACCGACGATGCTGAGCAGGTGATGTTCATGCATTCAAGCTGTTCGGTTGGCGACCCGGCGGGGGAGATGGGAAAGCTGAGTGATTTGATTGTGAAGTTTCCGCAGAGTCGGTACAGAGCTGCGCGCATAATGTAAGGTGAGAGCGAGGATCCGAAGGGTGTCAACTTGCGGTATACGGCTGCCAAAAATTTGTACCTGTGGAAGAAAGCGGTCCGGTGCCACCCCATGCTTGTTACTGACTAAAAGTAGAGCGAATTTGGCAGGCGAAATAGAGAGGCCGACAGGCGTGACATAGTCTTGGATGACGTCACACGCTTGTTGAAGAGTGTCCTCCAGTTGGCCGGGACTGCCCTTGGTTGACGAGACCGGGATGTCATCCACATATATAGAGTAGGAGAGAGGGGGGATGACATATTATAGTGGAGGGAGCGAAGCTAAAGCAATGTTAAAAAAGGTGGGTGACAAGATAGCGCATTGATGGGTACCAGCTGATAGATTAAATAAGGGGGGGGGGAGGTAGAGCCCGTAATAGAGAAAGAAACAGTACGGTTAGAGAGGAAGGAGCGGATGTAGGTATACATGCGAGATCCGGAGTTAGTTTTGGCTAAGTTAGCGAGAATGGCAGTGTGCTGAACATTATCGAAGGCCTTATGAATGTCGAAATCAAGAATGCCACGGAGCTGAGAGGAGCTACGAAAGCCATAGACGTCGTGGGAAATACGGAGGGGGGTATTCTGAGTGGATATGTACTCGCGGAATCCAGTTTGGGTAAAAGGTAGGGCAGACGTGTGAGAAAGGTGTCATTCAAGGCGCGTCAATGCCATACGTTCAAGCAATTTACCAACTGAAGACGTAAGCGAGATAAGGCAAAGATTTGGAAGCGTGTGTGGTTTGCCTGGTTTTTGAATAAAAAAAAATTTGGAATGTTTCCAAGACGCCGGCAGTTCGCCACTGAGCCAGATGTAGTTAAAGAAAGCCAGGCGTTTTGAAAGTGCGCTGTCGGGAAGGTTGCGGAGTAGTTTATAAGTTATTCGACCTTCCCCTGGCGTCGTATTGCGACGAAGGGTGTTGAGCGCCCAGTGCAGTTCTGTTACTGTAAAAGGCTGGTCGAGGGGGGACGGCGGGAAGTCTTGGCACGGGAGCGCAGAAACAGGATTGTGTGTACTAGTGGGGTAGATGAGTAAGCGCAGGTCCTCTGCTAGTGTGTTAGGATATTGCTTTGTCGAAAGGAGGATACGGCAAACTTGGCGGACCAGTAAGGAAGGTTGAATCCGATCGGAGGTCGGTGCTTTTGCTCTCGATCTGCAAACGACGCGATCGTTGGTGGCGGAGGCACTGGGATTTTGTTGGGTCATCGTGCAGCTAGCAGCGACGTACGTTCCAAAGTGGTTCCAGGCACTCTAGTTTTATTGCTTTTTATTACACTAGTCGCGAAAACGTGCCGCGAACCCGCCAGGCAGACTGACGGATTCGCGTATACCACCAGCACGGTGGCTGTGCGGGCGGCGGCCGCGTCCGCGAAGTGGCGCAGGCAGGCGCAGGTAGCTGGACTGTCACCGTATCGCTAAATGGACTCATGGTGCAGACAAAGCTGGAGATACGAAGAAGGAGGTAATGATGTGATGGCCAATCGCATTAAATATCGCCTTCTGCACCGACTTCGGGAGCGACAATAAAATATCCAGCGCAGCGTTAAGCGTAACGTCTGTAGGCTGACACGTAGGAAGATTGGATGGCAGCTCCCAGGTGTCAACTTTTCGCGGCACCCGCGGAAACCGAAACTGCGACCGGCCGCATTAAAAACGTCTCTAATTAAACAACCGTCGCTCCCTGAAGAAAATGGCGTTTCCACACGGGGTAAATAGGTCAATAGCTACTCATCGAAACAACAACAAGCACAAAAAAAACAAGATGAAAAATTTTTGTCTCAGTGTCCTTAAAGGCCCAACCATGCTAAGCACGTGTAAAATAGGCGTACTATGGCGTACCGCCGAACCTTGTGCAAATGAAGTATCTGCTCAGAAACCAATTCCGCCATCGCATAGAATGGGCGGCTGCTTGGCCGGTGGAGTTGGTAGCAAAAGCGGCGATTTTCCACGGTTTGAAAATGGTTATTGTATAATATACCAATCCTGTTCCTTGTTTTGCGTGCGGATGACAATCAACGGTGAGACATGGTAAAGGGAAGCTTCGGTAGAAGTGTTTACATTGGCGTTAGGCCTACGCTGTACGGCAGGAGTCGCTGTTACGGCGGCTGCGACGGGGTTTTCCCTCAAAGGGCCTTTGCGTGGCAGCGCTTACGTCTACGCGCACTTACGTGAATGCGCGAGTACGAAGTTATTACACGGGAAGGTGGTTCGATCTTCACGGGAGTACCTACGCCCAGCAAAGTAGTGTAGATCCGGGCAGGCTTCTCTCGTCATTAGAAGGGCCGCTACACGTGGTACTGCAGCTATAGAAGATGCTGAACCTAGAAACAGCCTTGTGGAAGGCTAAGCAGTCGTGCAATAATTAGCCAGGTAAGTTGTGTTCAGTGCAGGTTATGTGACGGGGAACCAGCGGTAAAGTTCCTCGTTAACGTCTAGTCGGTCACAGGGTGCGGTATGCACCAAAAATCTCGTTCTGGCCTGCTGGGGTTCAATTTATGTATGGTGAAGCAAGCCAATGTTTATTTTACATGTGACTCGCAATTGTGGCGCTCTTTTGATGGGCCCCTCAACCTGTGGTAGCTCACCTATTAATGCGTAGCATTTTTTGCCGAGTACCCCCGCAGCCACGACGATGTAATGCCCTTCATTTCCACAGAACCACAGACTCCGCTGCAGTCAATTGGTCGGAGATGAATTTTGAAAAACAAAATAAGAGAAATAGAAACCTGCCAGAAATGCGAAAAATGCAGATTAGGCGAAAGTAACACGTCTAATCTTTATTATAGCGTAAAGGGAGATAAATCCACCGAGATAATTAGAAAAAACGAAGAATAACAACAATAACAAAAAATTGCGGAAAAGGCGAAACGTGTAACGTCCTGCATTTTCACAAAAGTGCAGATTTAGTAGAAGTAACACTTTTATTCGTTATAATAGCGTGAATGAATATAACCATTGAGAGAGACTTTTAACAATAAAAAAAGTCAAAATGGAAAAATAATTGTTAGAATGGCCCACCGTGTAACAATGCATTTAAAAAAAACGTAAATTTGCTGAAGGTCACACCCTGTAATCGTTATACTAGCGTGCATTAGGATAATTGGTAAAATATTTCTAAAACACCAAACAAATCCGAATTAACCAATAACAGGGATAATGTCGAACCATGTAACTCCCCCCTGCGTTTTCACATGAACGTTGATTTGGCAGAAGAAACTCTTCTTATAGTTATAATAGCGTGAATGGAGGTAATTGGTGGGAGCGAATTTCGAAAATAAAATCATCCAATTCTCCGTTTAACAACTACGATAGTTGAACGCGAAGCTTTCTCGTGACAGATTCTTTATTTGTCGTCTGAGATTGGACTGAATTTCTACCATGTCGAAATACAGCAATTGGTTAGACGCCAGCTTCATAAAACATCAGAGCCAGGTTCAATTGTGGCCACTGAATCGTTAAGTTCTTCAACTTCACCCACAGTGGTTTCTCATCATCGTCAGACAAAGTTGGCTTTCCTGCGGGGCGTTTTCGCATTACAGAAGCCACCTGTGACAACAATAAAGCTTCGCTCTACTTCTAAAACTAGAAAAATAGTGAAAACAGTGAACCCTGCCACGCCCTGAACTTCCACAAAAAAAAATTCCCCCGCATTTCTCCGAAGGGGAGTATGAGGAAGTGCGAAGCACGGGGTGATGCGATGAGGGGGAGTTTGTTGAAGTTTGGTGGCATTTTGCCCGTTAGTTACATTAACACCCCCTCGTGATCACGTTCGGCTTAACACGCCTCGTTTGTCCCTCTCCGGAAATCTTGGTGAATTAACGTGTATGTTCGAGAGGAGGAGCGCACCGCACCGCAGCGCACCGCAGCTGCGAAGCGCCGACCGGAGTGAAGGGAGAGGAGGCGCAGTCACGTGAGAGAATGCAGAACTAGCGGGTTTGTAGTATCACGTGTACACCACGCAGTTATCAAGCCGCTATAACGCCGCTGAGTCGCCAACGCACGCCGCTGACGGCGTAGTTTGAATGCGTTAAAGATATAAGGCGCGTTTCTAACACTGATATCAACGTCGCGTCCGTGGCTAGAGAGCGTGTCCCGTCGGACACCGAAGGGAGCGGTCATGTCAGGAGCGAGCTCCTCGCGTTCGGCAGGCGCACCCGCGTCAAACCGGTTCTTCCCCGGCACATCGGCGACCGTCCCCGGCTCGTCGGAGTACAGGATGCTTCTCCCCACCCTGCCCACGGGAAAGGTGACGGAGAATTCGCTGTTTTTGCACTGTGACCCGGCAGCCCGTCCATACGGAATCCAAGATATCGCAGCGGGCCTCTCAGCTGTGATCGAGCTTAAAAGCATTGCCAGCCTTGGAGGCTTTCAGTTCAATCACGTATGGATGCTCACTTTCAAGACGGGAGAAGACATGGCTCCCCTGGCATCCAAGTCCGAAATCACAGTCAAAGGGAGGAAGTGCGTCGTGACCGACCCGAACGTGCAGGAGAAAGACATCAAGGTGCACTGGGTTCCACACCACGTCCCGGACGCCCTCATCGCCCAACAACTTGGCCGCTTCGGGAAAGTGAAGCGGGTCGTCCGAGAGAAATGGAGGATCCCGGGCCTAGAGGAGGCCGAAACGAACACCAGAGTCGTGCAGCTGGCACCCCGCGACGCCGAGGCGCTCAACGAGGTGCCCCACCAAGCGAAGATTGACGGCGTGCCGATTCTGATCTCCGTACCGGGACGGCCCCCCCCCTTTGCTTACGCTGCAGGCAACTAGGCCACATACGCAGGCAATGCAGAGCCACGTGGTGCCGGAAATGTCGTTCTTTCGGCCACATCGAGGCGGACTGCGTACAAACCTACGCGTCTAAAACCAAGCAACGGTCTGCCCTGCAAACGATGGACGACTTTATGGACGCGGAGGATATCGAGGCGGCGAAATCGACAGCGGCTGCGCCCGGGGCCATTGCTGCAGCTGAGAGCAAGGCAGGCGGTGACCCCAAGAAACCGGTTACGGAGAGCGCGACCGAGACTTCCCCCCCCCACCCCCCGCCAAGCCCACCGCGGACGAGCAGCAGAGCGGAGAGGAGAAACCGGCCGACCCGGAGGGAGAGGAGGTGCCCGCCCCGAGCGACCAGCCAGGAGGGACCGACGGAGCCGACGCCGACGAGTATCCCCCGACAAAGGACGCAGCAGCACCGCGCCAACCCGCCACCACGGGCGTCGAGACGCGGCGGAGGGCGCGCGGGAAACAAGGCGGCGCAGCCCCCAACCAGCCAAGCCAGGGAGAGGCCGGGTCAACGAACCCCGAGGGCAGCTCAACGAGCGGAAGGAGTTGAAGACCCAGTCGGTAAGCGCCTTTCACACCATGACACCACAACAGAGCGCAGTAAAGCTTGCCACTTTAAATGTGGTAAGTCTAACCACGCAGAAACGGAAGCATTGGCTGGCCGACCTCCTTAATGAAAAGAAGATAGACGTTGTTTTTTTACAAGAAACCAAAATTGCCTCTCGAGAGGACGCTCAAAATTTTGTACGTTTTTTTGGCCACCAATTTTGGTGTTTTTACACCCTCACAGCTACCCGTGCGGGCGGAACCGCTATTCTAATTCGGAAACATAATTTCTTAACCGTTAATTGACTGCGAGCTGGCGAGGGACGGGCGTTTTTGCACCGTCGATGTCCTGGTGGGAGGGGAGCTTACGCGCTTTGTTTGCGTTTATGCACCGAACGATCAGGCGGCGCGCGCCGATTTCTTCTCTTCCATTCGTGACATTCTGGTGATTCCGGGTCGACTCGTCCTGGCAGGCGACTTCAACTGCGTTGTTAATGCCAGCGACAGAGCAGGTGCTAGGGGCGTGGCGGACGCTTCGGCGCGTGTTTTGAAAGCAGTCCTTCGAGAGGGTGACCTGAACGACGTCGCCCTCCAGCGTGGGTGGTCAACTTCCCGCTACACCAGATGGCGTGGCACGTCACAGGCTCGCTTAGATCGGGTGTACTTGACGGGGATGCGCTGCCGTTAGTGACTGACTACGCCGTCACCCCTGTTGCTTTCTCGGACCACGGTTTGGTAACATGTACCATTAGAACTGAGCGCGAAATCAAGGGAGGGGTTGGCAGCCGTTGGCTGATGAACACTACGGTCCTCGATAACGCGGCCTTCGCTGATCGCATAAGAGGTGAAATTGAAGCAATCAATGCTGCACCCATCGATGGGGTCGCCTGGGAGTGCTTTAAAAAACGGGTAAAAAATGCAGCAATCACAATCGGACGACAGGAAGCGAGAGACAGAAAGGCGAAATTAAGTCGACTACGGAGTGCCTACGCTCTCTTGTGGAAGCGGACGAGGAGAGGCCGGGGGAATTCTCGGAGGACATTCGCAGCGTGAAAGAGGAGATCCGAACTGAGCTGGAAAAGCGGTACTGGGGGGCTCTTGTGCGGAGTAGGGAGCAGCGAGTGGTGGCCGAGGCACAGCCGTCGAAACTTTTTGGTGCTTTCGAGCGGGCAAGGACTGCCACTAAAGCGATTTCCGAGGTCAACCACCCTAGTGGGCTCGCTCGTGGGAGCGGGGAGGTGGCGGCTGCCTTCGGCGACTACTACGAGAAGCTGTTCTCGCGCGCTGTTCCCGATGTTCCTCCGCCGGATGTCCTCGATGAGCTGCCCAAGGTCCCGGAGGACGTTAAGGCCGTCATAAACAACCCCATCACGGTCGAAGAAGTCAAAAGCGCTATAAAGGAACTGCCAAAGAATAAGTCACCGGGGCCGGATGGGATCGTTTCGGAGTTCTACCAGGTATTCCGAGAGGAGATCAGCCCGTCTTGGCGTCGGTATTCGAAAAAATCAAAAACACAAAGCTGCTGCCACCTTCAATGCGGAGCAGTAATTTGGTCCTAATACCGAAAAAAACGTCTCATGATACGGCACCCAGTGTTGAAGATTTCAGGCCTATCAGTCTCTATCAACAGACTACAAAATCCTATCCCGAATCCCGTCCAGACGGCTCGAGAAGGCCCTCAGAGTGTGGTGGACCACATCAGACATGCGGATTCAGAGGCCGCTCTATCAACACCAACCTACACCGCATGAGGACTGTCTGTGAGGTGGCGGAGTCAGGGTTTTTTCCCCCTTTCTGTCTTGCAACTCGACCTCAGAAAGGCCTTCGACCAAGTAGATCATGCCTTTCTGTTGATGCTCCTCCATCGGTGCGGGATAGGGGACGAAATGGTGGAGTGGATCAAGATCTGCTATACTGAAATCACCACCAGCATCATTATGAATGGGGAGGTGGGGAGCCCCATCGCCGTGAGAAGGTCGGTCCGGCAGGGCTGCCCCATGTCCCCGATTCTGTTTGCATTATATATAGAGCCACTTTGCAGAATGGCAATGGCATCGAAGTCAGTCAAAGGCTTGGTTCTCGGCGACGAAGAACTAAGAGTCCTGGCTTACGCGGATGATGTCGCGTTCGTATGTTCGTCGAAAGAACAGGTGAGGGAGATCGTCGCGCTCGCGCAATCATTCTGTCGGTTTTCGGGTGCTCAGCTGAATCTTTCTAAGTGCGAGGGAGCATGGCTAGGTGAATGGCCCACCAAACCACCACAGCTCTACGGAGTCCGATGGAGGGAGGCCATCACCCGCTACCTCGGAGTCAACCTGGACTGCGGCCGAGCCATTGCCCCCCGCTGGCAGTCAAAGCTGGCAGCCGCGGGTAGGAAGTTGGAGCCCTGGCGAGCGCGACACATCGCCTTTTTCTCAAGGGCACATGTTTGCAATGCCGTGTTATACCCGGCCGTCCTGTACGTGGCCAGAGTATCGACCATCGACCGACGTGGTTGAATGTGCCGAAAGCCCGCGGCCGGCGTGGAGGCACTTTGTACAGAAGGCGCAGTGGGCAGTGGCCGCCCTTGACGGGCCCGATTCAGACACTGAGCTTCGCGACTCACTGGCGCGGGGCTCACGAGCCCTCATGGAGTTTAAGGTAGAGCAGCAAAGGAGATGGGACTTGATCTGAGGGCCGGTAGCGCGACAGCACCATGGGCCACTTCTGCTCACTAACGACTTTTCTCCATAACTTCTACGCCCAACCCCTTGCCCCTACTTCATTACCGTATACTGTAAACAAATGACACCATCGCCCATTTGTAAGTGTTTCTAACAGGAACCACGCCGGCACTACGTGGCTTTGCTGGCACTGCCTACTAATGGTTTTCACTTCCCTGTCGAAACACGCTGAATTTTGTCTTGGCTTGTACGTTCCCGAACGCGATCATTTGTCTGTGTGAGCATAGCATGTTACACTGTTCTCTGAAACCTCAGTAACCACTTCATCTGGCCCTGTTTGTATATTTGTAAATAAAGTTACTGTTACAAAAAAAAAAAGTCGCGTCCGTGGCTTAGTCGGTAGAGCGTCGCGCTGCGGCCGCAAAGTCCACAGATCGAAACCTGGCACCGGATGCTGTTTTTTTTTATATAGTGTAGTGGCCTGGCTGGCGCGCCGAGAGAGGGTGTTGCGAGCTGGAGAGTAGTAAAGGGGCTTTAGGAGAGTAGGCGAGGGGGGAGAGGAGGCGCTATGCGAGCGCGATGATTCAGGCTCGCTTAAGAAGTGCATTCGCACTTATTCCTGGCCAATCTCCCACGTGGGTATGTGCCATGTCAGCGGCCAGGCAGCGCGCGCCCATCTCCCCCCCGTTGTTAAGGAAGACGAAAAGCGCGCGCACCCGCAGCTGTTGCTATGCGGACGGCGGAAGGTTCGGGGTCGCTTATAAAGTGCATTCGCACTTAAAACACAGATTTTCCAGAAGCAACACCTCTAATCAATATAATACATTGGTAAGGGATAATAAGTCGGAAAAAATTTCGGAAAACCTAAGAAATAGAAAAACATAAAAAATAGCGAAAATGGCGAACCGCGTAACGTTCTGCGTTTCCACCAAAATGCAGATTTGGCAGAAGTAACACCTTTATTCGTTATAATAGCGAATGCAGATGACTTGGCAAATCTAATTTAAGCCATAGGAAATATAAAAAAAAACGATAGTGATAATGCCGAATGGGTAACGCCCTGCATTTCCCGAAAAATGCAGATTTTACGGAACAACACGTGTAATCGCTACAATAGCGTAGGTGGAGATAGTTGTTCGAAAACAATTCTGAAAAAAAAAACAGAGGAAAAGAAAAAAAATGCCGAAGTTTACACTTTGTCACGCAAGGCTCGAACCGTTGCGAAACTGGAGGTTATCTTTTTATGTAAGCACTGAAGCACTCCACAAGGCATGACATTAGATTTGAAATTGTTGAAGTTACGCCTTTTGTCGTCGCTTTTCCCTGTGGTAGCACTAAGCATCATACCCATCTATATCGTCGTCTTCCTCGTGCATGTCTTGCAGGCGCCGATCGCTTTGTCCACAGGTTTTTATATTTATCCTGAAATGGAACTCGGCAGCATGCGCTAGAATTGGCGCCAACCCACTTCGGGAACTGGGCGTCTGTAGCGCGAGCTGTCTTGTGCTATAACCTAGAGGCGAGCATGCAAATGAAGTGCTTTCTTGGTGTTTCTATGTGAGCGCCGCGATCAATGCTGGACGACGCCAGGCAGTCCTCTTGAAGTGCATGTTCGCGATCGCGATAAACGCATGGAGTGATTATAAATCAATCTTGTGATGACGCCGCACACTGCACGTATTACGGCCAGCAGCAAAAGCTTTGGTGTTAAAATTGTAAAGAAATAGCGAGTATACCGAGCCGAGTAACACCCGAAATGTCCTGAAAATGCAGGATTGGCAGAAGTAACACCTTTAATCCTTATAATAAAAAGAACATTGTCGGTCGCAGAGAATTTTGAATAATCAAAAAATAAGAAAAAGAAGCGAAAATAGCGAAAGTGATGAACTCTTCTCTTTTTCATAAAAACATAGATCTTGCAAAAGTAAGACCAGTTACCGTTATAATAGCGCAATTGTTAGGCTGGAATTTTTAAAAACCAAGAAATTTGGCTGTAAAGAACTTACACTTTCGACAAGCAGCATATGAATGCTACGTATTAGTGAACAATTCTCTAATTACTGCATACTTTATTTAGAGGTGTTTCAAAGGATGCTAGCCGTCTCTGCAGGAATGTAAAATATGAACGCTACCCTCAACGTGCCTGCCTTCGCGTGAAGTTCAGAAACGTAATAAAAATGACCACTGGTGTTTCCTTTCATCGCATCGTCTTTCTCCTGTTTTTGGGCCGGTTATATTGTATAGGAGTTCCAAGCCCGAGAGGCGTGTGACAGCTATTTTGGTTATGGCACTAATCCTCTTCCTGACGCTGACGCTCGTCTTCGGGGTCATCCTTGTGAGAAGTAAGTCATTAAATTCCGACTGTAATGCCCTCTCAACACATGAAAATTATTTACACTTTTTTTGTATATCTATCACCTTTACACAGTCTCTACAAACCAAGAGAAACGCTTTGGTTTGGCCTAAATAACGATAAAGCGAGCGTTATAAGGGTTTTACTTTTGTTTTTTCATGTGGGTTGAACGTGTTATCAGATACAATACATTCCCTAAAGGGCGTTGTCGTTTCCTAGGGGGTTAGGGTGTGAGTTATTGACAACAAACCACCCAACTGGGTGGAAATATTTTACAGGCCAGGCAACCTTAAAAGTACTGGGACTATGGCTATCGAGGACGTAACGCTGCAAATGTGCATCTGATGTGAACAGGTCTGGTCACACAATTATAGACGTCTCCAGGGCGTTCATGGCAAATTTAAAGAGACCCTGCAACACCCTTTTCAACGTTTTTTTGAAATCGTAAATGCTTGCAGAACGTTGTCACGCAACACACTCAGCAATCAGATTAGGGTGCCGCAAAGTACCTCAGACTAAAATTGCTTCGCTATGCCCATGAGATAACATGGAAACTCGCTCAAAAGATTTTTCTCTTTCCTAGTATTTACGTTCTTCGATCACCCGAAGTACGTCACTAAGGCCATGTAGCACCTGTTTGCCTGTTTTCCTTCAGTTTCAGCAATGAACGCTTTAGATAGCAGCTTTTAAAATCAAGCCACAAAAGCAAAGAAGAAACGGAAGGCATATCTGGTGAGACGAGCAAATCACTCAGTGCGGCTGTATACTGGCCATAACTGTAGCTTTGGCAGTGCTTCCAGATGGGAAGGAAAGAGTGAAAGCGTTTATTAAAAGTTTTGCATGGTCCCTTTAAACCAAAATTTACAACAGTATCTCTTAAGCACTGTTTGCCGCGGAAGGAAATACCCATTTGTTACAGGTACGCTACCAAATAGTTTATTTCAAGCTTCTGTCGAAAAGCTTCTGTCGAAACGCTCTTCCTTCGTGCCATATTTCCGACAACTTCCACACTCACGCTCTGACACGTCTACTATGGATAACAGCTGTTAGGGTCATTGGCAACTTTCGGATAAGCTTCTGTTTTTTAATACCTTTTCGACCCAACTTGTGCATGAACTCTGTATCCGGAGAACGCGTTCAGCTTAACCTACCATCCAATATCTGGAAGAAAATACCCTCGACACTACACGAGGTCCGGTACTAGAAAACAGGGCTAGCGTTGCTTGCACCGTAAGAAAGGCAACTGCTTTTTTCGAGTGGCTTAGTTGATATCGTAGCCCTCCTCAATGTCAGCCAGCTGGCTTGAATGCACACGCACTGAAATATTTCTGCACGTTCTACATGGCTACCAATGATGAAGCGTACGCATGCGATGGTATATAAATCTGTTCCAGAGGTTACGGAGCCCTATGAGACTCTTCCCCAAACCCTCAAAAAGCGAGGCACCTTGAATCGCATCATGTAGTTACAACTGTGAATGGACCACCCTCTGTATAAACGAAAGACGTGAGAACGTTTTCTGAAATTGTAGCCGTGGTAACTAAGTAAACGAGCAGCCGCTCATAGGTGTTTCAAAAAAAAGGTCTTGCGGCCTTAAGAAAGACGGTCGACAATTGGGTAAAAAAATAACCAAACACGGGTGCACAGGCGTGGAAGTGATATCTTTGCTTGTAGCTGCTGTCGGCGCAGGTAAATCGCCTTCTCTGAGTAGTCTTGTGCAATTCTCAAGCTTCGATGTAGAACTGCAGCCACACGACAAGCAATGGAATGCACGGCAAACACCTGAGTTTCATTCGTTGGGAATGTGACATGCGTTGTATCCGTATTGTAAATTGAAAAAAAAACACACTCACTGTTACCGTTACGTTGTAGTGCACCGACGCACAAAGATATGTAAGTACGTGGAATGCGCTCACATCGTAGATAGTCATAATTGTTTACCAAAATAACTGGCACAAAGTTAGTTTCGGTGATCGTATATATGCAAAGCAGTCCGTCTAGAAGAACATATTTGCTGGGTACTGTGATATTTTTCGCCGAAATATGAAGACACCTCGACTTATGTACCCATGGGTGTGCCCATGGTATTTACTGGAAAATTAAATGGTAGTCTGTCCACAGAAATCCCACGAGTGGCTGTGAGATTAAGGGCTGGAAAGATTCGATTGGGCCTCGCTTGGAGAGACAGTAATGTTCGCAATCGTTCCAATCTGGCGGACTGCATAGCCAAGCAGCGTGAACCGAACAATTCAGTGAAAACGTACACGTACGTGAAATTGCCCCTGTTGGAACTTTTCTCTCTTTACGGGCTTAACACCAGAATCAGCTGTTTTATTGGGCTGGGCTGGTACTTGAGACGTCAAGTTTCAGAACAGCAAGCAACGAAGTTTTGTTGTTGCCGTTTGTTGTATTTCGGAATCTTTTTATGCTATCTTGCAAGGGAATAATTTCGGTGGATCGACGGAAGCAGAAGACAAGAAAAAAGGCAGTGTAAAACTAGCCTCAAAATAACTTCCAGTACTTGCCTCAGACCTTTAAAGTTTTAGATCTAAGGTTCTTCTCGGCACTTGGCTGCCGAAATGTCTATTTAGTCTGTGTCGGGACATTCTGTTTTGAAGGCTTACTTAATTTTTATTCTCGGCCACTTCTTTAACGCTACTTCCATGAACCCCATAGATAACAAATACTCTGAAATCCCACTGTAAATTTCTACTATTGGCAATATCTGCTGGAATATATAGATTCCACAGTGTGTTATCAGCAGTCGTTTCTCAGTGTTATCTTCATTACGCAAGTGCTGTGTTTTCATCAGCCGAGATATTCAAACAAAAAATGACCTTCTTTACTGTGATTTGAGTGCGTGATCAATTTTGATAACTGTTGCTAAATGAAGTGAACTGACAAAATAATTCTCTTTTTTAGGAGTGAACTATCACACAACGGAATCTGAAGATGGTGAGGATATTTCCAGCCTGTCTTCTCATGTTTGCATTTGTCTTGACTATAAACCACTGGCTCCTAATAGAGAGTTTTAGCTTTCCGTATGTTCTGCTTTTTCGCACGTTCCATGCGTACACTATGTACAGGTGTCAAAGTGGGCACTTGAGGTTTCGTTCCTGTAGAGTGGCTTAGTCTCGCTGACGGGCCGCCACCGCTTTACCATGCGCCCTCATTGGTTCCGGTGGAGTGCCGCCCTCCTCACCGTGTCGTGGCAGCGCGAGCAGGCGCAATGGTTCTCTGTGCGCACTGTACTTGTGAAACGTACGGACAAGACGGAATGCTAAAACTCTGAAGTCAGGACTCAAGCACCTAATAATAACACGTCAACAAAGCTTGGGTGAATGAACCAGGACAAGAAAACTTACCAATAAAAATTATAAGTAAACTGAACATGAAACAAACTAAGCAAGACAACAGCCGGAGTCGAATCACCACCCTTGATATCAGTAGACTTGTACGGACCCTCCACGCCCCAACAGGAGATTCCCTATTTCTTGCTAGCCTTACTATTACACGTTCCAATGTTGGCGGACCGCAGTCTTGTTACGGCTGCAGCGCTAGCTGGAGCGCCGTCGGACGGAAGTCTAAGTACTGCGTTTTTAGATACCCCACACGGAATGCAAAGCTATGACTGTCCGGAGAGTCTAAACAACATTTACGGATTGGTCTACCCGGTTCTTACTCCAGATGGTTGCGACATCACTACGTCGTGACGTAACGCAGGTCGTGCGTTAAAGCACTAATCACGAAAACAAATATAAATGTGAAGGAGAAATAAAACAACACAAAAATGAACTAAAAAATTCTTGCCAGTAGAAAAAAACGTGAGAACCTGATTAATGGCAATGGTCCGTCTGATCCAGCACGGTCGTGCTATGCCCGATTGAATAAGAGGGGGTTGGAAAACATTTATTCGTACCAACAATTAGCGCTCGCGCACACTAACCAGGCCTACATCGTCTTCATAGGGGCTGCCATGCTGCCTGCTTCCGAAATAAAAAAAGAAAAAGAGGCACGAAGATGCTTGAAGGAATTAAAAAACAAAAATATAAAACCGAAATAAACGGAGCAACATCACATTGACACAATATCGCTACATCGCTAACTCAGGCAAATTTCTTCAGTTAGGAAGTCCACAGAAAGAACGTTTATTGGTTTGAAAACAGCGGCGAAGATAGGCGACCACCCAGGCAGCACAGCATGTCCGATTCTTGACCGGCCAACCTACGGCTGTTCTCTGGAATGCTCGGCCATCGGCAACAAACTGGCCAGCGTTGAACATAAGATAAACGGTTTCAATAAGGCCACCATCCTCTGCGCAAGTTTTTAGCTGGCAATGTTCTTAAGTTGGTCAGCTTTCGCTCGTTAACCGTCAACACGGTTTCCCCTCGGCGAGAGGTACTCATAAGTTATCTGGCGGATCAACCACCGGTGATGAACGGCACTTGCTCCAGCAGCGTTCAATCAAACGACAGGCGGCAGGTTTCCCGCCGCCGAGTACTGTTGCGTCTTGTAGCGAGTTGTAGCGACCGCAGTCTGTTGGTAGCGGGGCCGGTCGCCGTCGCTCCGTCGAGCCAGGACTAGGGGAGAGCTTAGAGCAAACTCAACGGGTTTTTTACATTTTTACAGTGAGTTGTCGAGATGAAGACAGAAGACAGTCCTTGGCGGGCCGCAGCACCCCCTTTTTGTTGACCCCCGATCCCTAGTTCCCTAGGTTAGGGATCCCCATACAAAACAATGCGGACCAATGGTGATGTGTACGTTCCTCGCTGTGAAGCACCGCCCTCGGGTAGGGACACGCCTTTCAGGTATGTCGGCAGATGCACAGCACACGCACCCCACACACCCTTGCCACTCGTCAGGACCCGCGGGGCGCCGCGTATTCTTTTGGTGTCGCCGCGCGCTGCGTTCCCAGGGAGCCTAACAGCACAGATTAACAAGGTTCGTGGAATCACTCCGGGAAGGGTTAATGGCTTGACCATTGCCACTGCCTTCTTCGCTGTGCTGCCGCCGCCACGGGTCCCATTGTCCGGTCGTCGCCGTCTGGGCTTTCACGCGCACACGCGTTCAGTTGCTCAGGCCGGGGGAATACCGGCGGCTCCTTAACCCCTTTTTGGGGCAACAACACTCAACTCCGCTCAAAAGCCGCTGTAAATCCCGCCGCCGCGTTTTGTCGGCCTCCTTTCGTTTCCGTCGACAAGCGGTGGGGTGGTCGACCGGCGGGCGACTGACCCGCGCAAACATGGCGCCAGTGAGTCATAACAGCTCCTCCGCCGACGGGAAGATCTCGGACGTCGTGTAGTATCAGCTGCTCGACGGGAGAGATCACAGTCGCAGCATTCTTCCAGCACCATTGAAACCACAAAGCCCAAACCCCCCCGAACCAGCAAGCGCCGGCAATGAGTTTTCGGCAACCAGGCTGCTCTTTCAAAGGTGCTACAGTGCACCTACGCTTTTTTTTTACATATGGCAACCACACTAATACTCTTGCTCACAGCTAAAATCTTAGACTGAATTACTTAAAACACTACTCAAAATCACTACAGAAAAACGTTCCTCAACTGAAAACAAAAAAAAGGGAAAAAAAAGCGAAAAAGCTAAAAGGCTCTGCTTAATGTGTCAACATTGGCGTTGGCGGAACCCTTCTTATACTTCACAGTGAAGTTAAGCTCCTGAAGCGCAAGGCTCCAGCGTAGTAGTCGCGGATTCTTTCCCGACATTTGCGACAGCCACGTCAGTGGGCAGTGGTCAGTGACGAAGACAAAAGAAGTTCCTAAGGTAGCAGGCCAATTTTTGGGTGGCCCACACAATGCAGGTACGTTCTTTTTCTGACGCACTGTAGGCCTCCTCGCGAACCGAGAGTTTCCTGCTGGCGTACAGCACCGGGTTCTCGTTCCCGTTCTCATCCTCCTGGCAGAGTACTACTCCTAAGCCTCTGTTGCGGGCATCGCATTGCACAGTAAAGGGACGATCATAGTTCGGTGCATGCCGTACGGGCGAGCTAACAAGAGCCGTTTTGGGGCCCTTTGGGAAGCACCCTCCATTTCTGGTTGCGGGAATTCGCTAACCGCCTCTACTTTCAACTCGTCAGGTCGCCTCCTGCCCTGCCCTACCACGTGCCCTAGGTACCGTACTTCGGCGCGAGCTAGCTGGCAGTTAGCCGGCTTCGCTGTCAGTCCAGCGTGTGTCAAACGTCTAAGGACATCGCTAAGATGGTACAGGTGGTCTTCCCATGTATTGTAGTACATAGCAAGGTCGACTAAGTAGGGAACAGCGTATCCTTCAGCCCCCTGCAGAACTCGGTTCATCAGCCTTATCCCGCACTTCTAAAGGAAGCCCGCAGTCAGAACGCTGCTGAACACTGAACCCTGGTAGCACTGTATCTCCTTAGGTAAGGCCACTCTAGAAAAAATAGACAGTAGTGCGTTGACTACTTCTACCGAGCTCTGCTCCTTCATTGGGATCGCCTCTGGAAATTTGGCTGGTGGACAAACAGCGGTAAGCAAATACCGGTAGCCTGATTTTGTCGCTGGGAGTGGTCCCACAACGTCTATTACCAGCCGGCGAAAGGGCCCGAAATGAGCGGAAGGAGCTCAAGTGGCGCCTTTCCCTTCTCGTGCGGTTTTCCCACTTTTGACAGGTTTCACACGCTCTTACGTGGTTCTCAACCTCGGTGAAGCATCCTGGCCAATAAAACTGTTAGGAGCCAAACTTTTCTTCCGAGCTCCTAAATGCCCCAACCGACCAACTCCGTGACAGAGATCAACAATGTAATGCCGATACTTAGTCGGAACTACAATCTGGTCAAACGTGCGACCTTTTGCATCCTGGTAGTGGCGGTACAAGATGCCATTTTTGACGGGAAAACTGACATTCTTCCTCGCCACCCCTTCCCTGACGGTGTTCAAATCTCCTTAAGGCTGGGATCGCTTTTCTGCTGCTCGATGAGCTCGTCTCTTGTCATTTTCCCCCCTACATTGTCTAGTGATTTGGATACAGGCAACACGAGCAGCCCCTCTTCCGATTCCCCTTCAGCTATATCAGCGCTAGTCTCCTCCGGACCCCTCTCTCTTTTTTTCAGTAGGCGACGGGATAGTAGACCCCGGGAGCTGACTCCAGCTGGTGTTGCTGTACTTCCGGTGAAACTCGGTTCTTTCCGCTCTAGTTCGGCCGCTAGCGCGCGTGCTTTAGCTCTAGTCAAGGCTTGGACTGTTCCCTCCTGAAAACTTTTCCCTTGTTCTCTAAGCAGACGGTCGGTCTGATTCGAGAAAAGTAGGAGTACTGCGAGGGCAGCTTGTCTGACTCCGCCGCTTCCGTCTCTACTTCTCCGAACGGCCCAGTGATGACTACTCGAGCTACCGGGAGACAAATGCTTCCATCTTCAAAACCGGTTTAATCCATGCGCACTTGCCGTTGTAATCTGCTTGTGCCACATAGTCCGGGTGCACCAGATCAATGGTTGCCCCACTGTCTCGTAAGACGCGGCATGGCTTTCCGTTCACTGTTAGGTTAAAAAGGTACGGACTAAGTAGCTCCTCGCTAGTAGCAGAGTCACAAGTATACGAAAGGGCTGGCCCGGGCCTACGACAGCCTATGACAATGTGACCGATCTCCTTGCATTTGTAGCAGGAGGTGGTTGCCTAGCGTCAAAAGGACTCTTTTTGGGAGAACTCTCCGAAACCTTTCCCTCCTGTTTGTTTTGTGATCCTTGACTACTTGCAGCGAAGTCCGCCTTTTTCTGTGCCGTTATACCTGCGCCAGCCCCCTGCTTCGCCGTCCAAGGTTTTTCTTTATCTCCCGCTTTTGCGGGGGGAACCTCGTCCCTTTCTCCCCGGCGTGACGCGTACTCATCAGCCAAGTCGGCAGCTGCCTGCACTGTTACTACTCCGGCCCTATCTTGGATCCAGAGCTTCATTGGCTCTGAAAGCTTAGAAAAAACTGTTCGAGAGCCACTACTTCAAGAGCCCTTTTTGAAGTTCCCAAAAGCGCTGGCTCCCTTTTCCTTCTACCAAGTTGACCTTCAACTCGTAGGCTATCTCTCCGGGTATCAATGCCAAACCGGCCGGCCTTTGGGGGGGAAAAAAAAAATCTAAATTCCTACTTTCTATTGGGAATTTCCCCCATTTAAAGCCCCGTTAAAAACTTGGGTCACATTTCACAAACTACGTGGAAAGTTAGGAAAAATCCTCAAGGTTTTCGAAGTTCACAAGAAGGCCCAACTTTCCTACCGAAAAATAAAACTTAGATTACAAATTTTTCTTCCTTGCTACTCCACCCCTGGGGGAAAACCCACATTTCCTCAACTACTCCACGCAGAAAAAATCTCGTCTTTCTAACGCACCCTTTGCCCACCCGCCACTTTTCCGCTTGGGAAATTTTTAAAAATTGGTAATTTCCAAAAATTTTATTAAGCCTATAGCGGGAAAAAAGGGGCCTTTATCGACATTTCTAACCTCCCCAAATAACTACTTCACACGCCCATAAAGAAACTGGTCCTCCCTCCCAAATTTGGTGTTCTGCTCGCGTGCATTCCATCCTTACAAACAAGATCGTAACTTCAGTCGGGTTTTTTTGGGTGTGTTATTTGACTCAGGTCGATTTTTCCCAAATAACAGTTCTTTTTTTTGGGTTTAGCAAAAACCCTCGTGTAAACGGGGGGTGGGTTTTTACGATAAATTTGGATTTTCCTTTTTTCTTTTTCTGTTTTTTTTTTTCCCGGAAGTTTGGAATTTTGTTTCCATTGTTTAAGTTTTCCATTTAATGGCCATTGTGTTGTTTTTCCTTGTGTAAGCCTTGGTAAGAGTTCGTGTCCGCGTGCACAGCAACGGGACAAACCACTTCCAGGGGGGCGGACCCGCGCCGCCGCAAACTTTTTGTCCGTGCTCCCAACACGGTAAAAAAAAGTTGAATAAATATGTTTTATTTTATTTTTGTGTGCTGCCCGCTTCTTGCCGTTGCGCCGCTGCCGGAACGCATCTGCGAAAGCGGAACCTTTTAAACTATCCTTTACTTTTTATAATTTTCCGCCCCCTCGGGCCCGCGTCACACCCCTGTTCACATGGCGCAAAATTGCAAGTTTCGACCCTGTGCTACGGCCAAGTTCGCTTTTTCACTCTACCTCTACTCCTTGAACCTCAGCCATCTTCCTCACTTCCCCCCTCCAGGCGCAGCCGTTCTACTTCCAGTTCCTTTTGCTTTAGCTGGCACTCCTGTTGCTCACGCCTGTTCTCACGCTCCTGTTCCTGTTGCTTTTGAATCTCGTTCCATGTTTCTGTAATATCTTCACTGCTCAGATTCAAGCCCTCGATAGCGTGAACAATTGCGTCTTTCTTCATCCCCGAATCTACTTCTGCTCCTAGCTCCTCCCCCAGAATCAGCAGCTGATTCTTCAACAAACGCTTCCAATCCATGACAGAGAACTAGTGTGGTGCGGCTCACTCTCTACCCAGAAGTTCCGGAAACAACTGCTTCTGTGGTAGCCTCTACCAGCGAAAAGATTGCACTTCTATCTTATCAGCCTGGCAACCAAAAAACCAAAGCCAGCACTCACCAGTTCACAGCTGTCAGTCTCCGTGATCTCGGCGTGTTGTTCATTCTCCGACGTCCAGGCTCAGATCCCACCGCTGCCACCAGCTGTCGCGTCTTGTAGCGAGTTGTAGCGACCGCAGTCTGCTGGTAGCGGGGCCGGTCGCCGTCGCTCCGTCGAGCCAGGACTAGGGGAGAGCTTAGAGCAAACTCAACGGGTTTATTTACATTTTTACAGTGAGTTGTCGAGATGAAGACAGAAGACAGTCCTTGGCGGGCCGCAGCACGCCCTTTTTGTTGACCCCCGATCCCTAGTTCCCTAGGTTAGGGATCCCCATACAAAACAATGCGGACCAATGGTGATGTGTACGTTCCTCGCTGTGAAGCACCGCCCTCGGGTAGGGACACGCCTTTCAGGTATGTCGGCAGATGCACAGCACACGCACACACACACACCCTTGCCACTCGTCAGGACCCGCGCGGGCGCCGCGTATTCTTTTGGTGTCTGCCGCGCGCTGCGTTCCCAGGGAGCCTAACAGCACAGATTAACAAGTTTCGTGGAATCACTCCGGGAAGGGTTAATGGCTTGACCATTGCCACTGCCTTCTTCGCTGTGCTGCCGCCGCCACGGGGTCCCATTGTCCGGTCGTCGCCGTCTGGGCTTTCACGCGCACACGCGTTCAGTTGCTCAGGCCGGGGGAATACCGGCGGCTCCTTAATCCCTTTTGGGGCAACAACACTCAACTCCGCTCAAAAGCCGCTGTCAATCAGTGGCCGCCGCCGCGTCTGGTCGGCCTCCTTTCGTTTCCGTCGACAAGCGGTGGGGTGGTCGACCGGCAGGCGACTGACCCGCGCAAACATGGCGCCAGTGAGTCATAACAGTACTCGCGTGTTGCTTGAAAGCGGGTTTCAAAAGATGATCAGCTTGTGCACGGCCACCAGGCGACCGCTTTGTTTCCGCTTGCAGGGGAACACATGATGAATGGCTGTTGTCCAGTTCTAGAGTACTGGTGTTTCGTAGGCAGCCGTTGTTCAAAAGGTGTTTTGGAAACGTACGTTATCCGGTGCGCTTATGAATCTGCACGCTCCTGCTCTTCGAAAGGTGAACAGGTCTAGCACCGCCCGCGCCGAATCACCGGAATTCCAAAGGTCATGCGTGGACACGCACCCAGCCACCGAACAGTGTGCTGTATATACATGTGCACTCATGGACAAATGAACGAGGACACAAAAATATTAACCGAATACGGTAAATCAAAGATAATGGATAGTGAAGACAAAATAATGGCTTGCTAGTGGTATATTTGGAAAGGCACATTTTCAGTCTGGTGTTGTAACATGTGTGCGTGCTTTGTGGATATCCTGCTTGCCACTTTGGAAACGCGTGAGGCTAAGGATAAGCTGAAATGCTGCTGCAAACGATCGACGAACGGCGGCGTTGTCCACTGCCCGGACAAAGGAAGTTCGGTAAGTTTATTTTTGCTGGCCATTTTCTTGCGCGACTAAGGTTCGGTGCAGAAACGTGTTACGGCTCGATTTCCCCCTTCCGCTTCAGTCTCACGGTGTGGCTTGCGGAAGCTAAATTCAATTTACTGATGCTGACGATGCTCGCTATGTCTAGCGTTGCTATACGCAATCGTGTTTCTACGCAGTTTCAATAGGCAGAATTATTCTAGCGCATCCGTAGTCCGAGATATGAAACGGCGAAGTTTAATTGCCGTTCGCATGGTTATGCAAGCTAAAAGTCAAGACCGACGCATAGCTCCTCCCTTTTTTTCTGTGTTTCAATAGCGGTTCCGAGTACTGGAGATTGCAATACCGCCAGCCAAGAATGAATGGGTGCCAGTTATCACTTTTTCTTGGGCCTCCACCCCTTTGTCGAACTAAACACCGTACACAACACGCACATCACAGAAGGGATGAGCTTTGCACCGGTGCAGACTGTCTTGCATGCGTAATCATACGAACGGCAATTCAACTTCGCCGTTTGATATCTCGGACTACGGATGCACCAGAAGAATTCTTCCAATTGAATCTGCCTAGAAACGTGATTGCGGCTAACTTCCCAATATGTCTGGTTACTGTAGCCACTAACAAGGTAATTAGTCAAGTTTAGTTAATTAAGCCTCCGAAATCAATAATTACCTCCTATTTATGTATCCCACTGGGAGCATAACCTCACTGTAGAGGTCGCCTTCGCGTAAATCTAAGCGCCTATTTTTAAAACAACCTGTCGGCTGAGCGATTTCACCGCACTATCGTGTGACTTCGATAGCTGGGCCACTTTGAACAAAAGCAAAATACAATATGCCACTGCTCAACATTTCGGAGCTAAAACTTCCTTTGAGAAAAAAAAGGAAACACGGAAATAGTTTGAAAATCTGAGCTTTGCAATAAAAGCGTTCTCCCATTTTAATGTTTATCTAATTTCTGGCTGAAAACCTTTCCTAATGCTTCCTCGGGTTCTGTTTCTTTGGTAACTATTTCTTTTCTTTAACCAGTTTGTAGTTCAGGAGCACCTCGGCTGAACGCGCGAAAGTTGTGCGCTCTCACCTTGAGTGGGGTGCGGCTCACGCTGTTCTCTTTGGGGGCCTTCGCTATATCACAGGCCGGGGAGTTTTTTTTTTTCTTTTCTCCGCAACGTGGAGAGGCCTATTTCGCGTCTGGTGCCACAAAAAAAAAAAAGCAGGCATCACTGCCTTGTCGCAAGCGCGTTCTCAGTCTGGTAGGGCGTTTTCACTGTATTGAACGTTTGTTGTCGAGTGATCTCGTTGAACGGGGACTATTTAGTCGGTCACTGAAACTCCTTGCGCACTCAAAACACAACAGAACCCCCAAAACTCTACGTACAGGTTCACTCTTAGAAGAGGTTGGTACACAGCACCGACGAACAGGAAATGCAAGAAATAAGCCGCGAAGTTGACCAGCGAAAGAAAATAGGACAGCCATGGCCGTATTGACGTTGTTTAGGCCATGCCAGAGGTGCATAATGAGCAAAATTGAAGAGAGTGCGGTTGGTTTTTCCGCGTCTTTCACAGTGATTTGCGCGCCCACCGCTTCACGTGCACGTGTAATATTTGGCTCAGGTATTCCTGGTAGTGTAATCTAAACGTCGTGCAGGTTTACTTCCACTGCTCCAAGAGTGTTGTAGGCTCCCTTTATAGCAAGATACATTGCACATTAGCAGTCTAAATATCTGTGGGTGCCTCGAAGTGCCTTTCTAGTTTGGTGACAGTGGGAGCTGTGTAGAGTTGTAACTTGTCCTCTCATTTCTATTTGTTTTGTGCTGCAGGGGCTCCTGAGCATGACAGCTGTGGGTTTCGTTGAAACTTTGTCCATGACCACAGTAGCGGTTGCATCAAATGGAAGCATCATAACTGTAGGAGCAACAATTGAGAAAATAAATCTGCACCACATTTTGTGATCAACAGTCTTTGTCAGTTCCTGAATTTAATTGTTTGCTTAAAAGCACGAATGATTGCTTTTACGAGGCTATAAATTCTGCACTTGGCTGTAGAAACAGCTCGACTATACCCATTCTAGAGCTGGATGAAAGCTGCAGCACTACAATTAATGTGCCTCCTGCAGTGGAACGGCCGGACGAGTATGTTGCATGGCTAAAGTTCAACCATGGCTGAGCGGCTCTGGTTCAACAGATGGCCCCCTAGCAAGGATGAATAGCCGTCGTCTGTAAAAGTTGAACGGTCGTGGGGTGTTAAAGGTTGAACGGCCACCGGCCAATAAAAGAACGGCAAGACGACGGCAAAGTCTGGCGGCCTAAGAGTGGTTGTAGGCCCCTTGGCGATGCTTTGGTCAAAGGAGAGCAGCTCTTCAGCTTACACCAGGAAACTTTCAGCACACAGCCAAGGCCCACTTTCGAGTACGGGCTCTACATTCTGATGAAGCAATGGCCGAGCAGAAATTACCCGGCCAGAGATGAACAGCTTATGCTTAGCAGTACATGCTTGTGCTGCTTGGGCAATAAGCAGAACAACAAAAAACAGAGATTTCGCCGGTCATTACACGGCGAGTGTGGTTCCGCAGAGAAGGTGTTTCCAACACGATGCTTCCCGGGAAGCATGGTCGGACTTTCGTTCCTGCGATCCTGTCTTTACTGAACCACAGTCTGCAGCACAAGTTCCAGCACGTGAGGAAATGACAATCCCAGCCAACCCAGCAAGCGTACGCATTCTTGTACTTCTTACAGTTGAGACTTTTCGGCTCAAGGCACTTTGCGCATTCTCTCACTCATAATATGCATCGTCGGTTTTCGCTCATCGCTAACGTTCTGACTCTCCGGCACGTTCGTGAGATGCCACATAAGTATGTGCATGTTGTCCAATATTGCTCCCGCGTTTCTGGTATACGGCTTCGTTTGCATAGCATATTTCTTCATTTGTAGGCTTTACTGTGCAGGTTACGAGGCCACATGCATCTCCCTAGAGTCGGCTTTATTTTACACGCAAATGCATTGCTAGGAAGACAGTTTTGAAGGACAATTATACGCATTTTACGTGAAATCAAGGGGGCCCTATTACCTCGACGGTACCAGGTTAGTCCTATAAGCTCACCAAGCCTACACTCCTTGCCTGATCATTGGCTTAAATTTCAAACAAAAAGGAATTGGTGGGATCACATTTTTAAAGGGTAACATAACGCTTCTTATTTCAAAACGTGAGGGCTCTATTGCCTTACAAACGTTTCGGTTTAGCGAATGACTTCACTTGTAGCGGGGTCTCTGTTCATTCGAGATTCAACTGCAACCTAAATCTTTTCCCCCATGGCGGATGGTGGCGCGCAGTCAAAGGCGCCCTTGAGTTGTTGCTTGAATAGCCTTCCTATCCTCTGTGATACCGAGTTAAGACCCAGCCGTGGTATGCTGGTCACGGATAATATTACAGGAATTTGTCAGACGTTCTATGCGGATTGAATGATACATCAAGCTATCATTTCTTGTTTCTCAAATGTGCGCCTTTGTTTTGCACTTTAGATAAGTAGTCCTTATCTAGTAACCGGCTACACAGAAAGCTGTTTTCACATCTCAGTTTTTCGATACACGACGTACTAAACTATGGACTGATGGAACGAACAACAATTTGAGCAATTCCTTTGTTCATTACACGTCTGACCGAGTTCTACTGTTCAGTAGTGGTTTAATGGGGGCTTAAGAATTTTTCTACAATTGAGATACGGTCAATCGTTGTCCCTACTAACGTGAAGACTTCCAGCTTTTAAAAGAGTGAACACAGAGCGTAGCTGTCTCAACAGGCAAGATTTCAGCCTCTCCAACAGCGTCGTCAGCGGCCGAAAAAGGCGCCCAGGACTGATAGCCCGCTGTGCATGGTGTGGCTTTTTGTTCTCAGTAATTCTTTAATGTACAGGGATTCATTTTGTAATTACAAAGTACCGCTATTCTGCAGACGACGGAGTTGTTTCCGAGTATTTCTTAAAATGGCTGTCTGCTTCCTCTGCACAGCAGGTGGCATTCGCGGCTTTTGAGTGAGCGTGAACGTAGTATACTTATTCGCGGATCTCATCTTTCAACTATCCGAGTAATGAAAAGGCATAAATATGGCAATGATCTCGAGGATAGACACAGTGTGCTCTTTGAGAATCAGTTGGATGAGAGTGGTGCTGCATTCAGAATGGTGGCAAGCTAGGGCGGCGTCATGTTGAAACTAAGCAGCATCTCTGCACAGTTTGATGTTGCCTTTTTGTGCTCGCTTGTATGACACCTTCCTTTTCTTTTGCGCCTCCGGTTGTCGCCTCCTATGGATAGGCCCGGACATGGCATAGCACACAACGCTATCCCCGCAACATTCTCCGGCATTTGGCTAAGCCTTAGGTACGGCATTTCCGTTCACCCGGTACTGTGGGAAGAAAGGGGCGGTACTTCTTCACCGAGCCTAGATTGGTGAGCTTTTGTGGCTAGCACGGTGGCACATCATACACCCGCGCTCATACCAAATTCCACAGTTCTCGTCAAGCCCCGCAAGACGCATGACCTAACATCTGCTGTTGTGTTGCCTGGTTCCACCGCTGTCCGTGAAAAGCCCTGCCGTCGCTTGATGGACATCGGCCTGGTACCCTACAAGAGTGGATAGACCCGCCATCGCACACAGCGCCATCGGACGTACGTGGGCTCAGGTGGGATCAGTGTACTAGGGATCAATACTTCAAGGAAGAGGAAGGGTCTGGACGTTGTGGGAATTGTGGAAACTTGCGTTCCCGACTCGGCACCTGGTTAGCTGTGAAGGCTCCACAGGCGCTCCGAGACAGCCACGGGGCTTTTCGGCGATGGCGGTGCCGCCGGTGGAGTTCGCTGCGCCCCAAGATCTGGTGCCACTGTGTTGCTGCACTCTAGTTTGAGAGACGCGCCGGCGTGGAGAAGCGACTTTTGGCAGCGGCGCTGGGCATGGCCGCTCGACTGCGCCGGACATCACTGCGAGCGGCGGCGTCTACACGGGTGTACCCCTTCATTCTGACCGACCATCGTCCACCGGTAGCACTGCAGTTGAACGACTGCAGCCACGTAAGCAACCCGGGACCTTTTCATGACGTAGGGGACAGGAGCGCTAGTGTGGTGTCGGGAATAAACACCCGAGGAGGCTGGGGTCGGCCGTCTTTGTGTCTTGCATGCCTCCCACGCTAGCGCCGTAGACGCGGCAGAATCGTACGAGTACTACCCATACCTGCAACGTTTCTTCGTAGAGCTGAGCTCGTTACCACCACACTTCGAAGAAAAAGTAGACACCAGTTCCCCTCCACCAGCGCAAAGCATGCCCTTTATGCCGTAATGGTTGTAACCCGCGCAATGCAGAAATAAAGACGCGCTGAAAAAAAGCCAGTAAAGCACCCGAGTTTTGTTGGAAAATGTTCAAGTTAGTACACAAACTCAATTTTCGCCTCGTGAGATCAACTGGCACAGTATCTAGAGACGCCGGAGTGTATCTTTTTTCCGGCCACAAAAACAGAACGTGGAAGGCCTCTACCAAGAAACATCTGTGATATCTTAGAAAAACTACTTGCGATTGCGCGGGTTCATTGAAATTTGTGCATAAATGTAGTATGACGCAATATAATGGTCGCTCGGAAAGGCCACACTCGACTCAGTAGTGACTATATACTTCAAGTTCAAGTTGATGGTAACCACTGCGGCCTTTGCAGCCCTCTCGTCCATCCTCGATGTCGACCTCCCTAATGACGTTTTTATGATATGATCCCAGTATCCTACACTTAGTGTGCGCGTTGGGGGGGGGGGGAGGAGTGCACGGTGGTAGGTCATGGGGTGAGGTTCCGAAGAATAAGATAAATACCACTTTTATTTTTAACTCCTGCTTTAGGTTGAGTGAATGGCAGTGGCCTATAGTGCCGGCTATACATTGAGGGCCCGGTTACAGAGAACCTAATGTAGCTCGGCTGTTGACCAGTCCTCGGAGGTAGCGGTACCAGCTCGACAGAGCCTGTTTGCAGAGCGTGGGATAGAATAGGGAATAGGGGGAGTGGTCGAGTCGGCATTCAGAGAGTTGTATAGGGTATCCGGCACGCCACACAAGCTACAGTTGGGGGCGAATAGAGGCGAAGGAATGCGTGCCCTAAGTGAGGGTGCGGGGAAAATGTTCCCGTCTGAAGAACCGAACTCAAGTTGGCAGCCTGTGCTTTCAGAAAGGAGTGGGAACGTTGAGGTTGCCTGCGTTGGAGGCGGTAACGTACTGAATGGCTTATCCTGGTAACAACGGGTTTGGGTATAAAAGATGCGCCCTCCTTGGGTATCAGAACTCTGGCTTGGTAGTGGGCAACCTTATTAGAACCAGGATGAAGAGTTGGGCGAGTTGGTAAAGCGACGTGGTTGTTTAGAAATAGCGTCTTAAATCAGGACCAGGAAGAAAAAAACCGCCCAGCACGAGCGCTCGTCCTGTCCGGTTCTTTTCTTTGTGGTCCTGTTGTAACGCACTGTTTCCAACCAACCATGTCTCATTAGCACACCTGATGGTGTAGACTGGGATTGAATCGGCGATGGGGGTGTACAAACCCGGCTTCGAGCACGGCGAGCGAGCTTAGCTTGGTCCTGAATAACGTCGGCGAGATTCGGGGAGTTGAAAGTGGTGAGGTCAACGCCTACTTGACGGTGGAGGACCACCTTCACAATGCTATCAAGTGGCGCGTCTTCGGGCGGAAGGGTTTTGCGCTCTCTGCGTTGGTGCTGCTCGTGAGCGGATGTCTGGTCGCGGCCGCCAATGTTCTTGTGTCTTGGGGCATTGCTGGCAGTCGCCTCTACCACTGGCTAAACAGAAAAAAAAAAACACTGCGTTATTTGCTCGAGGACTTTTCTCATTAGCACGGCCAGAACAGATCAAAGTATGCTGGGCTAGTATCGACGACAGTGCAAAGATACCAGCGAGAACTGGGTCACATGTCGACGCATTTTACGCTTACGTTTGCCATTACGGTTCGTGTCTAGAAGACTACCGGCACCGTCGTTGAATAATACAGAAACACTGTTATTCGTATACAAAGGTATCTAAACAAGTGACAACCTTGTTTGATTTCAAAGAACTGGTGTTTGGTAGCCTACTAAGCTTCCTTGCACAAAAGATAATTTTGTCACCGAAAACCAAAACACTAAAAATATTTTAATGTGCGCCCGTGCACTCCGCATGGCAGTTTAACCAGCTAAGCTGTAATGTCAGGCCCGGGTTTACCAGTGTGTTACTCCTCATGGTTCGTTAAATTGCGTTCACTTGATGTTGCCTGTCGCTGCTCATAAGCTGTCGGCTCCTGGCATGTACAGTCATGGACAAATCAAACCCGAACGCGAAAATTAGAACCTGAACACACAAACCGCGTGATATCTTTCCAGGAAAATGAAAATGGTGCTTGGCCTAACTACAATAAAGAGAGCGTGGAAATTTGCCTCTCCAAATATATCAAGAGTGCGGCATTATTGGACCTCAACAAACAGCATTTTTTTGTTTTGCGTGTTCTCGTTGATATTTTGATGTTCGCACTTGATTTTTCCGTGACTGTATGTAGGAGGCGAGGCTTCATCAATGGCCAGCGTTTGCCAACGCAACGTACGCGCTGAAAATATAAAAAAGCCACACTCTTTCCACCTTACTTGCAAGTGCGTTCCAAAGTGTTTGTTTTCGCGCATGCGCATGGTGTTGAGGCGGAGAAGTTTTCTACGCACACAGAACCACCGAATTCGCCTTTCGTCTAGGCAATAAATGTTTGATTTATATCTATTTCCTTCACGGCATCAACATTGTAGCAATTTAGGGAACGCTAACTATACGGTTGTCAGTGTGTCAACTGTATGTCACAATTCCAATGATACACAAAACTGAACTAGAGGTGAAAATGATACAGTCGCGCATATGGGCGGAGGTCTGCATTGGCGGCCGCCAATACAGAAAGCAACGCCTTCTGAGGTCGTTTAGATCCGGCCAGAACGTGGGTTGTTAGTACGCACTGAATAACCCACTTAGCATTGAGAACATTTGAAATTGGCGATGAAATGGTTATCCTTATTGTCGCGATAAATCGGTGTTTTTAGTAAACGAAACTTTCATTTTATATTCACGGCCCTTTAATCATGCAATAGAGTTATCAGACCTATGTTTCTCTGTTGTTCAGCCTAGGTACTTTCGGCAGCTCTTACCGTGGTTTCCTGAGATTAACGCATATTCAAGGGGCGCGAAATAAGTTATAGCCATCAACGCATGTACCGTTGTAAGAGAAAGTCTTTTAAATGATTGGAATAATGCATACTTGAGCACCCAAATTGAGTGATCTTCAAACGTACCCCCTGATGTAAGAGAAAGATTTTCCCACAATATGTTCTGGACCACAAAACCAAAATAAAAAATAATTACCCAAATTTTGCTGACAATACACTGTGAAGCAAAGCTAGAAAACTCGGGTACGAGTTAAGAACGGCCATCGTTCATATAAGGTCTCAATCTGCCGAAGTGACGGCCAAGGATGTCAGCGCAAAACGCGCTTTGAAACGAAATTGCGCTTATGCGTAACATTGCCTTCTTTTGCACACCTAGATTTTTTGCATACGCTGCAAGAATTTGAAAAAAAAAGATTAGGGGGAAAGCGAAAAAGCAGAACAAGCGCGATAGTGCCACAATCAAAATACTCGCAGTAAGGCACTTTCTGCGCCGTGCTGAGTAACAGCATGCGGCGATGATCAGCCGCATGGCCAACTTCCGTTGCCGTTCGTAAGTTGTCCCGCAGTACATCCAGATTCTCAAAAGCCTACTTCTTAAGTTTGCCACTGTTGCAGGTAAAATTGAAATGCCACTTTAACCGTACACCTTTTTTCTAATAACCATTCTTTGCAGGCGAAACGAGTACGGCTCCAGTTGACACTAGCTCTACTTCTGCGACGACTACAAAGCCGAAGACGACTTCCACGACAACAAGTAAGGGCGATCAAGTCGGCTTGTGTATGTAGTACTAATGATCAGAATTCGATTAGAAGAACTCCCGAGCGTACCGGGTTCAAAGTTTGCGTATCGTAAAATGAATGAATAAACAAAAAAACAATGCCAGGTCACCCTAGCTATTCATGCGAAGATTCTATTCCCTTACTGGGGTAGCCGATGGTGTTGCTGTTGGCGTCGTAAGCCAGAAGTTTCTGGCCACCACCCCTGCACCCCTCGTCACCCGCAGCCGGCGGCCTGAAACCTCGCACACTCATAAGTGACCCGCCGGATCACGCTATACTCCCAGCCAATCACAGGTGCTTCCTCCCTCGGGTGAAGAAAAATTACACCCATCTCCCCGAAGGGAACCATGAGTAGGATGCGGAGCGTCATGGGGGTACCGTTTGCGTTTCCGTTATGTTTGTTAGCCAAATTTGGTAGAAATGTAGTCAACCCCGTAGTGCTCATAAATCCTACTCATGGTTCCTTTGGGGAGATGGGGGTAATTTTCCTTATTGTATATGTATATACGCGAGTGAGACGAGATTTAAATGATCTAAAGGTCTTTATTTAGGTTTGCACGTCATCTTACTTTGAGTATGACGGCCTTACGGTCGCTGAAGTGCACAGTCAGTGGATGAAGTGCACAGTCAGTCGTCGCCGTTGCAGTTGGTAAAAACAAGATCGATACACTTTCCGTGGATTGTAGTTGGGTGTAATTGCTGTTAGTGTTTGCGCTGATGCCCTCACTTAATTGCGTCTACACACTCACTGACGGGGCTGTTGCTTCCATCCTACTTCATCTGAAGAATCACGGAGTCAAGCGCAAGCACAGCCGGAGTTGTTGTTGTTGTTCCTCTTCTATGGCACGTACCCACGTGGGGGATTCGCCAAGAAACGGTGGTGTGCGGACGCCGGCCCATCGCCGACGCCTAGGGACATTCCCCCGAGTATAAGACGTGGGGGATTGGCCAAGAAACGGTGGTGTGCGAACGCCGGACCACCGACGACGCCACGGGACATACCCCCGAGCATAAGACGCTCCGCATCTAAAAAGAAAGGTCAACTTGTTCCGCCTGCACTGTTTCTGGCCCGTCCAAGGCCAGCTGCATCATGAACCCTATTCAATGGGTGGCCTGCGGGGAAGCGGAAAGTTTTGAGCCGTCGTCTGCTAAGGACGTTTGGCCATCCCGTGGATATCGCCCGGTGAGCTGCTTCACTAGCAAAGTGACCAAGACTTAACCAACTTAAACCATGCTATTTCTTTGTTTATTCTGAGGTAGCTCCGCTTCTACGAAGCCATTTTTTCTTTTCCAAAACAGGCCCTGTTGCTTGTCGGTGGGTTTCTTGCTGCTTGTGGATTAGTTTCCAGATAGGGAAAACGCCCACCGGAACGCTTCGCTCCACGAACCAATGTTTCGCCCCTTATCCTTTCGGCCTGACACGCAAGAACACGGTAAAACGTATCATGCCGCCTGCTTATTCACTTTCGAGATTCCGTTTCCTTGCGGGTACAAGCCCGACATATCATGATGACGATGATTAGTTGCTCTCCCTTTGAATCACGGCGTAGGTTGCCATCAACCGATACGCGTGTTTGATTCCACTTACCCTACTCCTATCTACCTGAATAATTGGCCTCTCCCCCATCTTCCCTTCACCCCTGTTTTAAACTCTCATTGCTCCCACCACCCTTTTTTGTCCCCCCGTGGCTCTAAATTCTCATCCGTATGATTACTCCGCATGCGTGCCCATCCCTCCCCTGCTTTCCCTCCACCACCGTTCCTGTCGCCTCTTCGTCACCTCTATCGCCCTGAAGTTGAGGCTCCTCTTCACCTCAAATCCTCCGCCAACGTCGTTTCCCCCTCACCCCACGGTGGTCGTATCTCGGTGCAGCCCCTGACAATATGGGCTATAGTTTCCCGATCGCTGTCGCAGCATGCACATGTTTCATCCTGCTGCGTATAGATACGCGGGTATGCCAAGTTCTCAGGCACCCAGTCCGTGCTTCTGAGAGCAATGCACTACGTCTTGTATTCGCGTGGGAATCATTCTTTCATATTTTCTTGCTTCTCTGTCCTATAAGTCTCCAGGGTTTTTTCGCTTCCATTCTCTGTGGCCATTTTGTCGTCTCTGCTGCCTTTGCCTGCTTTTTAACTGTTGCGTATACCACGTTTTACCCAAGCACCACTTGGTCAGCTCTTTGGTCTTTCATCACCAACTTGTGGCCATGCTCCTCATATACAGGTATATAAACATTCTCACGGTCCATTTTTCGCCTCCATGTCATGAAGTCACTCCTCACCCTTTATCTTGCTCTGCGCTTCCCTCGCCTCGAAAGACGACTATGCCACATCCACCTGTACCGCTTCGTTTGTAGTTTTCCTGTGGGCCCCTAGGGCCAGTCTGCCTACCACCCTTTGATTTACCCCCAGGCCCGATTCAGCCTCTGGTGTCATGCGCAGAACCTAATTTCCGAATGTTAATTCTCGTACCATGCCCCCTCTCCAGACTCCCCTTATCACCTGATATTTGTTGGGGCCCCAGAGGGCTCTAGGCTTCATTAGAGCCGCATTCCGTCTTCGTTTCCCCTTAAGGCGAGCCTCACATTCCTGAGTGTAATATTGGGTGTCGTTACGCCATAATCAGGAATATTTAGTCTCACCTTCAGTATTTTTACTAGTTGCACTGATACTGTTTTCAGCTCCGCGCAGTCGTTAAACACCATGATCACCGATTTTTCTCTGCTAAAGCAACACACAAGGTGCGTTGCTTCTTCACCAGTTATATCCATCAAGCCCTGCATATTTATCTGGTGGTCCACCATCAAGAGTATGGCGCCTGCATACATTATTCGTGGAACCCGTTGCTTCACCACCTGCGTGTTTTTCATGTATGATAAGTCGAACCCAAGCGTACTGACCTCTAGCTTGCTTTCTAACCCCGCCATGTGTATATCATGAACAGCAGTGGAGAGAGTGGAAATCCTTCTTTCAAACCTTTGTAGGTGAATACAGTTCTATTGTACGTTATCCCCTCCCACACTATTTGCACTTAGTTCTCACGCATAGCTCTCTGAGTAAGCTAATGACTTCGGCCTCCATTGTCGTCCACAGGATAGTCCACAGCCACTGAATGCCTACATTAGCATACGCCACTTTAATGTGCACAAAATCTAACCACAAAGGTCGGTTTTGCATCTTCGCCAGCTATATGCATTAACTCACTGCAAATAAATTGTGGTCTATAGACTTGAGTCCTTCCGAAACACATTTTCAAGTTTCCATATTATCCTATGTTCTTCTACACACTGCTCTCGTTAGCACTTCACTGTCTGCATTGCTAAGCTGTAAAGCACTGACGTGACGGTTACTGGCGTATACAAGCTTGTTTTACTCCAGTGTCCTTTGCTCTTGTACAATAGTCTCATCCTGCTTATTTGCCGTTGGGGTGGTATTGCCTTGTTTTAATCCTTGTTCTGATGACTTGTAGTAGCTTTTTCTTGCTCTTTGGTCCTAATTGGTTAATCAACACATTCCATCCGTGATTAAACCACGATATTTTTGGGGATCCTTTCTTCTGCTTTTTTCCATTACATCTTGTTCCCATCTATCTCTAGACATTTCGGCCTACCCATCGCGACATCTTTGTGTCGCTGCGGGGCCTCTACATGCACGTTATAGAACTTCTCCGTGATGGTTTCATGAAGGTATGCCAATGCTTCCTCTCTCTAGAGAATCTGCCCCTGTTCGTTTTCTATAGTACCACCTTCTGTGGAACTCGTGCGTTTCCCTAATTCCCGCACAAGATTCCAAATCTTTTCCGGCGCGTCTATACCCTTGGCCTCGCATTTGCGCTACCCATCGCTCGCTGTCCCCCTTTATTTTCGCCTGCACTAATTGCTGCACTTCGAGTTCCGTTTGTAGACCCCAGTTTTACAAAACTGTTGTTTATATGCTTATGGTGGATACCCAGACTGTGGCCCTCTTCCTCATCTATGCTCAGTTCATCTAACCATTCATAAAGTCCCTTTGCAAGAAGGCACTAATCAATACTCGTCGGTCTCCTACCACGCTCCCACGTGATTTGACCATCGCATTTTTGGTCCTTCTTTACTATGATCAGCTTTTGGTACTCACACATATCTAGCACTAGATTTCCAATGAAGTCTGTGTACCCCTCTGGATCTACAATCTGGACGTTCATGTCCCTTACGAATAGCACCTTCTTGTAACTTGTCAAATCCTTGATGTCTTTTTTTGAATACGCCACCCGTTTTTTGTTTTGTTCTTTGCTATCCTTACCCGTCCACAGGTACGACACCCCTAAAGCCATGTCCCTTCCCTCAAATATTACTTTAACCCACACATGTGGTTTACAGTCTTCTTGCACTATCTTCCAACTAGCTCCCTGCCTTGTAAGCATACGCGCTACTCCACCTTTTCCCCCTCCAGCCGTCCTGTTGCAACCATTCCATCCACACTCTCCGATTACCGGATGTTCTCCCAAGTCTCGTAGGTGCGTCTCGGTCACAGCGTATACCCGGATATCTTCCTCTTCTAACTGCTTACGAATCTCCATCCACATCTCTCTTTTCTTGCCATCCTGAATGTTTAGGTATGTGATCTTCAGTTCCCCCTCGCTTCTTTACACCTTGTCGTCGTCCGTTTATTCTACGCCATCTTCGCGAAGGCTTGTGGCTCCCTTAAAAGCGCCACAGCTCGCGCCGCGCGTCGTCGCCCGATGGCTGCTCCCACCTGCGTGCTGAAGTGAACTCCGTCACGCTGGAACGCCCTTTTCCGGCCCACCCATCAGATATCACTATGGATGTGTACGACAGCAAAACTCAGATCCTTGCTCAGCTCCCGTACGTGTCGGTTTACCGCTACAGCTTCCCTTTACACATGCACCCCTCCCTCAAAAGATTTCCGGTACTATGCTCACGGTGACCTGCAAATTTGGGCACAGCGTTAGAAGCTCCTTCACCCCCTTTTCTAGTTGCTTCCACACTCCAGCGCCCCTTTCCAGCAGAATGCCAATGGTTCCTCCTGCTATAACCACTCGTCTCTGCCCGTGCATATTCTCCCACATCTTATAGACCTTATGCAAAAGTGCCGCGATCTACCGGAAGAAAAACGAAATAAGCACGCGATGCCATGTTGGGGGATGGCGGTCGCGGGATTGCTTGGTACGGAGCGTGTGAGGGGCTTTCCGTGCTTGGCGATCCTTTTATATTCGGATTTAAGCGCAGAAAAATGAGCAACGAGTGATCTGTGAACCTTTCTCTGTTTCCCACATTTGCGGGCGACTAAATACTCATTATGCACCGAAAAAGCAGTCAGGGAGGCACCGGCAGGGAAGCTTTTCAAGGCTGTCGCGTTTCTTCTCCCTTTTTTTCTGGCTTTGAGAACGCAAGAATTGAAAGTACATCCCTGTTGTTCCGCATCCTGCGGGTTTCTCAGGAGGTCATTCCTGAAACGCTTCTTGCCGATGCGGGCTGCCCTGATGTTGAAATGGAGGAGGGGGCGGAGGGGACTTCGCGATATAGCTATAAGGATCCTCTGGGACGCAGAGGAAACCTGCAAAACAAACAAACAAAAAACTTTGTAAAATAAATTCCCTACCTGGCGTTTTTTAACAGCTGAGCTTTTGTAGCTGGCCGTAATGTGTAGCGCGTAACGCGTGTGGCGTTTAACGCGTTACACATTGCCAATATATTACCAATAAATTGCCAATGAATAAATAAATTACCAATAAATTGCCTAACGCTGGTGAGCGCGTGCCTCGCGGTGACCGCCGACGTTCCCCAGCACACGCAAAGGCTTTTGCAAAAAAAAAACTAGGAAAACCTTAAAGAGCGAGAAAATGCCAAGTTCTCGTGAGCGCGCGCTTCCAGGCGACCGCTGAACGTCCCCTGCTCGCGCCCTGGAAAACAAAACTGGGTGCACACTATCGCTTAGATAATTCCGCTCAAAAAATTTCATCTTAGGAAAATAGACTACGGTCGAACAGCAGGCGACGAGCGGTAAATGACCGATACACGGAATTACTACGTACGTTGCTTGCGCTACACATGGCGCTACGTGAAGGTTATAATTGCAACTCTCGTGAATCCCTTATTTCCTGTAACTTTTGGCAAACGAAAGAATGCCTAGTAATTCCATAAATGCCCACCGAACGTCCAGAATAAAAAGAAAACACAGGCGCGGAAAGCACGAACGGAAGACTCAAAGCTCATCCCACACGATAAAGTACGAGCTGACCGGAGGCAGGAGTGCTCGGCGGCAAATACAGGGCTAGAAAATAGCTCCCTTTGGGACCTTTTTAGTCGTGCACGTATTCGTTTCGTGACTATGCATGCCATCTAGCTATATTATTACTGCGCGAAGGGAAGTCGACAGCCGCAAGCGACTTCACGCAGGGCTCGAATCATGCTTCCGTTGAGAAAGAAAAAAAGAAAGGTGTGTAGGCTATTTCCATGGTCGTCCTCGTATCATCTTTGTGCACAGAAAGTTACACAGCAGTATTTAAGCATCTTGGACAAAGATAAATGCCGACGTGCGCGTCGCTAACCCCGGGCTATCATGTATACTGCGGTATCCGGAGATGTGGGAATCCCCCAACGTGGCGGAAGCGCACGCGGTTCCCGCAACAGGGCGCCAGTTCTTGTATAGGGTCCATACCTCTCCTTTTCCAACACTACCCTGACCGTCTGTCCCGGGAACACGCCATCCTGCAGGCTCTCGGCGCCTCACCCCTCGTCAAATCTCCCTCTCGAAGTGCGCTTGTTGGAATTCCCCCCCACAATCATCATGCGCCTATCTTCCTTTTTCCACCAGCCCCCGGCGCGGGCACCTGCTCCCGCAACGGCTTAATCAGCGCCAGTCTGGAATCGTTTTCCGGCCTGGCGTCTTTGTCCTCTCGCTTTTCCTTCTCGGGGCCAAGCACGGTAGACCCACCTGCCTCGTGACCTACTTCATTCTTTTCCGGGATGTCACCCTTCGTCGCCAGCTTGACCTCAATATCCGCCAACCTCTCTTCGAGCGCCTTCCTCTGCTTTAGTTCACCTTTCAGCTCCTCCTGTCGCTCTCCTACTTGATCCCATAGCTGCTGCTTTTGTTCCTCGAGCCGGTCGAGGAGCGACGCTAGTACACACACTCTGCACCTAAAATCCTGACGTTGCGCATCCTCGACCGACTGCAACCTCGTATCTCGAGCGGGTGTTCGCTCTCGCAGCTCGGGCACACAACACCTGGCTTCATCTACGGAGGCATGGTACTGCCCGTCACCGGAGTGCCGAACTCTAAATTACTTCACTACCGTATTCACAAACGTTCCACTCTAATCAAACGGTAAAACACAACGTGCAATTCTTTCCTAGAGCATCTATTCATCTAATAAATTACCAACTACAATTACAGCATTCACGCTTTTAAATTACCACGTGCAGCAACCGCGTGGCACATTTGAATCGGTCACTTCCCTACACTAACAACTCGTAAAAACTCCCTCTCCTTTCCACTAATTCTATTGCCTAAAACTACCTTTGCTCTCTCTGACATGGGTCCTCTAAAAAGAAATAATATTAAATTTCAAAAAGATTTCTCTTTTCGCCGTCGATGCCTCCGCTCGGTTCTGTGCGCTGCACACAGCCGCACGTCTGCACACGGTAAGCACCCAGCGCCACCTCGTGCTTCACTTCGCACATTCAAACTGTTGTTTGGAGCAGAAGCTGTTATATTCATGTGGTATCGGTACCCGGTTCTGCATCTATTTTGTGTTGTTTTGAGTAACTCCAAAAAGCCTTGTTGATTGGCTGTAGTAGCCCAGTGTGCAGAACCATCTCATTTGGGATGGGCGGATTGTTTTCGAGCCGCAGCAGGACAAAACAATTTGCAAGGACAGGAAGGTTCACACTTAGAGATGGCTCCGTCCGTGCGCATCTTTCCTGTTCTTCGTCTTTGGCTGCGGTATTCACCCTTTTATACACGATGAAAATGCTGAATATCTTTGTGCGCGAATGTTTACCGTTGCTCACGCAACGTGGTTAGACTGGGTCTCCCTGATGTCGGACCGGCACAACAATACGTCGCAGACATTTCGCAAGCAGCTGACCAAGATTTCCGAGAACGTTTCTTTAAGGCACTTATCGCTAGGGAGCTCTCACTGCTGATTGTGGTCTTGGGTGTCGACACACTGCTGAGGATGCCATTCTGGTCCTTGTCGGCGTTTCGACCTTTACTTGTACTGCGTGCATGTTGATTGCATGTTGCTCACCGTGAAGATCGACATTTCGTGTTCGTATCTCTCCAACTCATCACTCTTCCAGTTGAGCTTTTAATTGCGAATGCACTTCTTAAGCGAGCCTGAATCGTCCGCCGCCGTCGTCCGCATAGCAACAGCTGCGGGTGCGCGCGCTCCTCGTCTTCCCTAGCAACCGGGGGGAATGGGCGCGCACTACTCTCCTCCTCCTCTCTCCGCTCAGTGACTGCGGGTGTTGGGCGCCTCCTCTCCACTTCGGGCGGGAGAGCTCTCGCTCGCGTAGCGGGCGCTCCGCATTCCGACGCGTGAGGGCGCTCGTGTAGCGGCCGCGTGGCGCGGGAGGGTATTAATCGAGCGCGCGCCGTCGTCGAGTGCGGTCGCTGGTCCTGCATCTTGATAACGATGATGGCGGACCGGGCAACGGTACCAGCAATAACGAGTGAAATATCTTTCTTTGTAGTTGTGTGCGTGTGTGTGATCTCTCGACTAACTCATTAAGATCACGATATCCACCGTAATCGCGCAATCACAACCGTGCATTCGCACTTACACACTCTCCCCCTCGGGGAAGTGCGAGGGGATTTTTTGTTCCGATCGACAATCGGTATCAAGGGCTTCTATTTCTCGCACTTTCTGCATTTTCGCTTTCCTCGTAGCGTCACTGACTGGCTTCATTACAGCTCCGCATTTCCTCACTCTAAAATGATTTAGACCCATAAGGAAAATTTTCAGTATCTGTGATTAACGCCCGCTCACGCTACAAAAAACACAAGAATACACTCCTAGGGGTGTAGAGTTTAACTAACGCCCTTGGCGACTATGCAAATGCTAAAAAAAAACACCCCTTTAAAGGGCGGTCTGCTGTTTAGAGCACCCTTAAAAGGGTGTTTGTCAAGTTTGTGCTAGGGCGTAACGTTGTTAGTTATGGGCAAAACTCCCCATTAGGGTGTAAATCCTTCTACAGTGAAGTCTTCACATCTGCCAGTGTTAGTAGCAGCGGTGACGTTTCGCGCCTCTTTCAGTTGGTTTCTCCGCAATCGACACGCTCGTTCCGCTCCAGCTTCATGCGTCTTCGTCCGTCATCATGAAAATGTTAGGCTTGTGAACAAGACATGGTGCTACATACCTCGTACAAGATAAAACTATTCGCACCATTAAGGGTGTAAATAACTGACTATCAACAACCTTACACACAAACAAAAAGTTTTGTCACCTTCGCTACTAAGATTCTAAGACTGAGGAAACTGCGGAGCGAGGTATATCACTAGATTTAACTTGCCTTTTCATAGGTCAGCATGTTGAATCCATAGATCGGGCATTAAACTGCCGAGCGCACGCTGTCTCTCTCTACTAGGGGGACACCTGCGCGACAGCGCTTACGTCATCATTAGGGGCAGCCAATTCCTGATGCGCGCTTCCCCACACCAAGAATTCCACCATGCCATGCAATCCCCAAGCCTGCTCCTCCACTCTTTGTCTGCTCGCCACTGCCCATCACACTTCTTGGCCTATCAGTTTCCTTCTTGCCACTTTTCCACGCCGATGTTTGAGCGGCACCGTGCACGGCTGCAACTCCAGCTTTCAAAGGTCCGCTTTTAAAACCCATCCCTTTTAAAAGAGAGGTGGCTAAAAAGCGAAGCTTTCTCCATGCGAACTGAGTTAAATCAAAGACGACAGTCTACCCTCCTAATGTGCAAAATTCCAACTGCCAAAGTCCGAAAAGCAAAGTACACTTCAACTCAGCCATGTCTAAAGGCAATGGCCGTGCTAGGAACCCCCCAAAAAAGGCTGAGCGCCCCGAAATCTATCATAGCACAAATGGCTAGATGCCGGTGTCGTAACGCGAGGGATTCAGGTTCCATTCTGATGACCGGAGGCCTGCCTTCTTTAGCTGCGCGCATACCACACAGGCTCGTCAGCTGCTTGTGTCCTGGCAACTTTCCCTCAGCCTTCTTGGCCTAGTATTTTCCTCCAATCCACTTCACTGCGACGAGTTTTGAGCGATGCCAGGCAGGGATAGAACTGAAGCGTAAACAGTTCCGCCGCTGCTGAAAAAATGGCAAACACCATTTAGGAGGTTTTGTCGTTTACTCTCTAGCAAAAACCCAACAACGGGCCGTTTTATTCACGCGCATTTTATCGTTAATTAGACCCTTTCAAAAGGGGATTTTTGTTTTTTTAGGGGTGTAAGGTGTTAGGTATATACAAAAAGGGGGCTAGTTATTTACATTCTACCGTGGGAAATTATTGAGAGCATTTGGCTCCACTAGGGAAAGAAGGAAACTCCTAGGATTAGCGCATTAAATAGACGAGTGGGTACGTTGAAGGGACACTGAAGGAAATTTGTCAAGCCCCTGTTTTTGCTTGCACTGCGGGACTGGCTCAAATAAACACACTTTTCCCTTTTTTATACAGATGATAGGGCGGTATTTATTTTATAAATCCTAAAAGAAGAAAACCTACTATGCGCGCTTTGGGGGCGGGTGCCCGAAGTAACAGCAGCAACGTCAGTTAAAGGAGCTTTGTGATTGGGTGATGTCCATGAATAATATTCAAAACAAGATTCGGTTTTGTTCCTGTGAAAAAAAACATGCTTGGTATCCGACGTTATCATTGGATGAGAATTCTCGATATAGGAGTAATCTGGGTACCGCGCTTCTGAGATGTGGTCAGCCCTAAAATGCGTTAGATAAGTCTACGGGGATGGCTTGGAATCGTAGCAATCACTAGCCAAGGCGCACGCAGTGGATGAATGCCCTCCGTGTCACCCCATACGCTTAAATGCGATGCGCTTTCCGCCATCTTTGGAGCTTGGCCGGCTCATGCCTGTATCATAAAACACGTTCCGCACCAGACCGAGGGTGTACTGATTTGGAACTGTGCCCACTGCCCGCAAGCAATTGGTGCTTATTGCGACCGCACGCCAACGAAAACTCGCTAGTGCGTCAGTGTCAGTCTCCGCGTGTTCTGGGTACTCACTCGTGGAGCAACGAACATTACAGCCCACAAATACTAAATTCACTATAGACAACGTCGGCCAAAAACGGGGCGCTGTCAAAACAGCACACGACGAAAGGGCACGCGACCGAACAGCACCGACATAACCGCACGGCGTCAAAGAAGCACGCGACAAAGCAGCACGCGACAAAACAGCACGGCGTCAAAACAGCACAGCAACAGAAGGGCACGATTTTATGGAATTCCTAACTGGGCAATTGTTTCGATTTTAAAGCGTATACAAACATTATAGAGGGCGTAAGATGCTCTGTAGGAGTTTATCTTCACGTTCCGCTACTCTTTCTCGAAAAACATGTTCCGGCTTTAATTATTACACTATGTAGGATGTTTGAAATGAAAGCGGCAAAGGCCAAGGCCGTCATTTGGTAAAACTATTTAGACACCGAGAGAAAACAAACTTGTAAAGAACTAAAAAAATCAAAAAGAAAAGACGAAAGGTTGGGCTATATGAAACTCAAAATGGCTTTTGTTTCTTTTCAAGATCAAGGTTTATAGAAACGATCCCTTACACTAATCATTTTTGAAGTAACCCTTCAATTTTAGGGGTAATATTAAAAATAATAATAATAATAACAAGCTATTCCCTTGAGACCCACTTACAAAACGTTTTGGAAGTCTCTGCGTATCACAGTTTTTTCGATTCTATTCAAATATTTTCCACCCTTGCAGTTCCGGTTGAATGTAGAGGTGCCACAATATGTGGAAGCTCTCTTCCACCTTATGCGACTCGGCGTTGCCTACACATTTTGTCTTGTTTAAAAAATGGCGCAGCTTGGACTGCAATATAAAAAGCAGAGCTGGCGGACCCCTCCCTTCGTCGAAGACCAGTCTGTTGCATCTCACATTTATTTCCCAATTTGCCGCTGAAAGGCCTCGAAGACTGGCAGGCCCGGAACGTTTCGTCCGCAGGCTTCCACATCTTTCCCAAAGTGGGCCGCCCGCGTAGAACTGGCGGCCGAGTCTGAAGTCAACGCCCGCGCTACGAACCCAAAGGAAATACGGTCGCCCGGAATGCGATGCTCAATCAGTATCCCTAACGCGAGCATCCCAGGTTCGATACCGACCGCGGGCAGGGGCCCTTTAGGGGCTGGGGATGTTGGCGTCTCCTGTCGTCGTCTTCGTCGTCGTACTCGTCGGCTCACGTAGTCAGGGTGCTAAAACACAGGAAAAGTCGTTTACGCCTCGCGCTAGAACGTAACGCGTAATAAAAATTGGCCGCGTATCTGCTCCTTTCGTTGCAAATGTCGTTAAAAGACGATAGTCTTTATCGAATTTTGCCAAGTAAATGCCTCCCTTCGCTTTCCCGCTCACCTCTCATGTTATTCCTGTTGCGTCCCGCTCCTCCCAAGGTGAAGACGCCAAAGGTTTGCTTAAATCCTTTTAAATTTCCCGCGTTCCACTGCTCCAAACCGGGTGTCTCGATGCCTACGCTGCCGTACGGCGAAGACGCGTGTTAATCGAGGCGCCCTACTTCAACGTTTATAGAACCACGATTCCCTAGTCCACGTGCGTTCTAAAAAGAAGGTGGAACCTATCTAGTGGAACCTTTCGTAACCCTTGCCACTTGATTTCTTCAAATGCCGCCAGAACCTATGTGGCGCGGGCGACAGCAGGCGACGGCGGATGGATATTTTTTTTCTTTAGCTGATGAAGTATTTAATCTCACCAAAATCAAATATGTACGATTTCTTATAAAGGAACGCTGCACATATCACTTCTGTATCAATTTGTTTTCTTATATATACGTAATGTCTTGTTGTTCTTCAACAATATTGACTAATATGAACATTACACCGGACTTAGACGGGCGCATTGAGCTGTGACTATATAAGACTATTGCGCAGGCATTGAATTACTTTGGCCGGGTGGCTGAATCGAGTGACAGACAGACAGACGGAAAGACTTACAGACAGACCAAAATTTCTTGGTTTAAGTAGCCCAAGAAAGACTATCGTCTTTAAAAAACCGGGACACTCATTTACCCCTCGCGCTGGAGCGCTTCGTAACGCGTACTAAAAAAAAACACCGGGGCACTAGTTTACGCCTCGTGTAAGAGAGCTTCGTGCTTCAAAGGCAAGAGACTTACAGCAAAGCTGTATACCTCTACCCCCAGTGGCTTCATCTCCATTGGCAAAAACGCCAAGGCGCCAAAATACCCTTATAGTCTTATACACTGCATGCATCGCCCCACCTCAGGTTTCACGTTAGTGGAGATGGCCCAGGATTTTTTCTTTACAATTATTGTTATTGTGCTGTTCACTGCCGCCGCTACAACCATGCCACCCTTCGGGCCTTTGGGGTGGCATAGTGTTAGGTTTCCGGTTTCATGGCGCTTCTGGTTTGTGGTTTCATGCCCTCCCGAGCCACAGTTATTTCTCAGGCTTTGAGGCTTTCTGCTGAGACTGACGGACAGAGCTCGGCCTAACTAGTTTTGCTGTTAAAATGAGTGAACATTCACCATCCCGCGCAGGCGTAGAGCACAAGGAAGATTTTTCCAGCGTGTTATTTTAGACTGCCCAATATACTCCAGGCTAAAACGTGAACTGTACCACAAACAATAGCAGTAGCTAACCATATCGTGGTGGGTCTAGAAACTATTAGGTATATGGCCTTACGCTGGACGTCAAAATAAGGTTGTCCGTGCCTTCAATGCATTCTTTAACTCAACAGGTATCCCTTCAAACTAATAACTAATAGTTTAAGCCTTTCCCCGCGAATTCCTTAATACGAACCCAGAAGGACCAACTAAACCTCAGGAACCTTGTGGACGTTGTCGTCTACTTTTGATTTCTTTAATTGGGTCTATGGCCCTTCGTTCAGCGAAATGGAGTAGCCGGGTTTACTGGCTTCCAACCCTTCCTCTGAATAAACCAGTTAACCCAGCTACCTACCTATTTTCTAAAAGACCTAGATGGGTTCCTAGGCAAAAAAGCTTTAAACATAGCTTGACTGGGACCAAGGATTCAATACATGGCATGGCTTACACTGCGTAAACCTACAGTGTCAAAATATTTACACTATAAACAATACGGTGTTCCCTCGAATGTGTACCTCGTAAAAAATGGGAAAATTCAAGTTCACCAGATACGAGGATAAGAAGTTATAGCAACCACCACACAAAGTTTGAACATAGTAGCGAAGAGTGTTTGCGAAAGAAGAAAAAATCCCGTACCATCTCCACTGACGTGAAACCTGAGGAGGGGCAAAGCATGCAGTGTATAACAGTATTCTTGTCGCCTTGGCGTTTTTGCCCATGGAGATGAATTCTTTGGGGGGTAGAGCCTTTAGATATACAGCTTTGCTGAAAAAGTTTCGTTTCTTTCTAGCGAAAGTCATGTCGCATGTCACTTTCTAGCGGAAGTCGTTGGAAAACGAGTGTTCCGGTGTTTTAGCACCGTGACTACAATGACGACAATGACAGGAGACGCAGAAAGCCCGAGCCCCTAAAAAGCATCGAGCAAATACACATAACCTAGTACGATGAAGTAGAGACCGATGATTGTCTTAACGTACAGGACAGCGATCGCGAATAAAACAGAATCAGATCATTGGCTCCAACCTACCATAAATGACATTCAGTGTAGCATGTTGCAAACTAAACAGTATATACGCAGACACTGCGGGAAAAAATGTAGTTATTCAATTCAACGCAAATTATTCTTGCAAAGCTGATATTCAAGGCGAAACCCTTCCACCGTGTGCATAAAACCATAGCGGTGGCTTGAAACAAGTAAGCCAGAATCAGTTAACGCGCTGAAATAAACCGCCACCAAATAATGCCTTTCTTATCGAACGGCGTTTTGTAGAAGGAGGATTTTGTCAAGACGTTTCGTTGAAGTAAATCGTACACATCTAGAGAAGCGTCTTTTGCGCGGATGGACAAAAATAAGCGAGGTTGTTGTATTATATTCACGCTTACTGCATTTAAAGTTGGTATTTCGACAGCAATCTTGTGTTCTTAATTTGTTGTGCACTGTAGGTATCCATGCCACTCATTTATTTCAAAACAAATTTATAAATATGAAGGGCTTAGCTCTTTAGGCTTCCGCGGGATAGTTGCGTGCATTTTACTTAGCATGGTAAAATAGTATGCCTTGTTTCAGTTGCTGCCTTTCAAATGCTACATGCAAACAGGGCTGCAGGACACAAAAAATCATCAGTCATTTAATGAGGAAGTCGGCTGAAACACCAAGCTTTCTCTGGTTTAAATGCAGAAAGTGGGTGCTTACGATTCGCTTCTTTAAATTCGATTTATTCAGATGTCAGAGCGGCTTGGAGTATAATTCCATGGAGAAATCACAATTTTGCGTTATTTTAGGCCAGCGGATGGTTATGCGGCCTTTCCAAAAATGTACATTTAATTGTGGAATATGAGCCCCCATATTTGAAGCTTTCAGTAAATATCGTTTTTTATTTCTTTATTCTAGGGACTTAATTTATAGAGCAAATCAGTGACAGTATCATCGTGTATTTTTTTTACTGGTTTCTTGTAACGACTTATTGCCGTATTTTTTTTAGCAAAGCTTTGAACAACCTGCGACCACAGCTGAGCTATATAGCGCCACGGCCAGTGAGTGCGTGTTGAAATATCGTTTAAAAGAAAGTTCAACCAATCAAAAAGGATCGACGAGCGGTCCTCATTAAAAATCGCAGAAGCTATTGTTTCAAAAAACGCGCAATTATAACTTCGCGATTTCAGTGATGTTTTCATTGTTATTTTCCGGGATTTTCTATTTCAGTCTTTGTTAAATTTTGAATATCTACAAGATGCACACTTTTTATTTACTTAAGTAATTTTTGCAAGTTTGTTCTTTCTATTCTTGGGCGTTCAAAACTTCATTGGACCAACTGCCTCCAGTCACGCTGCTATAAAGCTGAAATGTGTCAGCTTGTTTTGCTTTAGTCTGTACGTATGCTTGCGTTGTACCTGCGAAAGTCTCTATAGGTTTTTTCTGCCAGGAATGCCGCAGATGAAAGGGGGGGGGGGGCGAAGGAGTGTAGGTGGTGGCTAGCGTCACTAAATAAAGGCTTTTTCTATTTCAGTTGCCATTTTGTTTTTGGGCGCCTCTCCTCTCTCTCTCTCTCGGCTGCGCGGCCGCTAGAGCGGTCGGTCGCACTCTGCCCGTCACAACCGGCGGCGGTTTCGTTTGGAGAGATGGCAACACCGCAAGCCAGAAACAAAATGGCCCCCAAACGCCTCCGGGTGCGTGAAGTGGCGGTACTCTTAAGCGTAGCTTATTTAGTGACGCTAGTGGTGGCCGAAGAGGCGGAGGTAAACAATTGAGACGCTATTGTGCAGGACACTTAACACTCGCCAACTTCACGTGCGAGCCTCGGCTCTCAAGGAGAGATCGATGAACCCAAATTTCAAGGAAGGAGTTCCGGGGTCATTGCATTGGCGTGGGTCGTCATCTTTCGGAGGGGAAAAACCTGATTAGGTGGGAAAGTTGGAGTGTAGACGAAGACGTAGACCAGAGAGGCCAGCCGGTTTGAGCCTATAGCTGGCGGGTTGCCAGAGAGTAGTTATCGCCTTGAAATATACGCACACAAAGTTGTAATAAACGAGTGATGGCACAAGCAATCATGATATAATGAGCCGGAGAGTTCAATCTCGTCTACATTGTCAGTGCAGCGACAACGGGTCCCAATGTCCCCCTCGGGGTCACGGAATCCGCACAAAAAAAGAAGGCCAATGATACGACGCGAATAAATCAACACAGCCGCTGCTTGAGCGGGCGAACATGAGTATGTCGTGCCGGCTATTTAAAGTGATGAAAATGACTGAAAAAAAACAAGCAAGGTGAACTCAAATGAACAAGCAAGATGAACCCCTTCAGCCGGTATCCGGACATTTCGGTGGAGGAGGACATGTCGGTGCAGGACGTTTTGGTGTGAACATTTCGGTGCACGGACATTGCGGTGGGTGGACCACGAAACAACCCGAACGCCCTTTGCCAGTCTAAGAATTTCCCTCTCAAAACAACCGGGCTATTCGCACCAACACCACCTAGACTTTCAAGGCCTGCGGAGTGCCACCGTGACGTCACAGGGCAGGGGCGGCCGCGCGCCGCCCGCAGAGCACGGAAGCGGAGGCAATGAACAGGTTTAGTGCTGTGTCACTGCAAAAATTGTGGGGTCGTAGTATTCTGTTTCTGTTCCCGTGCTTGGACATGACCCCATAGTTTGCCGACCATGTAACGCCAAGCTGTGTTGTTTGAGTAAACATATCGGTGGACACAAAAATCGTTTGCACTGTTGCTCGCGAATACTTTTTTGTCTAACCATTAACCGTGCTAACTATAAATCTATAAGACAATAGTAGACTCCTCATTGATTACATTGTGGTGTATACAAGGGATTTAAATGAGCTGCACACGCAACTAACTCTCACGTTTTTCAGCTACAAGCGCAAACGAGGAGAAGTTGGACTGTTTAGAAGTGAAGTTATAAGCACAAAACATTAACACACGAAGCACACGCGCTCGTTTTGGATATTTTTTGGGCAGTAGAATGTAATACATGCTAAAAGACTCAACGTAAAGCTAAATTTGAATTTTACCTGTTCTTATTTTAAATATGTTCTTTTTGTCACGTACCAACAGCATCATTACGAATATTTTGTTGTAACATGCACACCATATTCAACTTCACTGCCATGGGCCAAAAAGCGCTGTGAGAGCGTAATGCAAAAAAGACCGACAAATAGGATTATTATACGACTAACTGGCTGATCATTCGTGGACGCCAATAATACCCTGCCATGTTCTATTGTGCACGGAGGTGTCTGCAGCCGATGCCTGTAAAAAGAGTGAGTTGGTAAGAAAAATTTTCACCTCAATAACTACTTTTAATTTTTTTTTTGAAATCCATTAGAAGCAGTCCTTCACACACTACGCTGAAACTCGAAGGGGTCAGGACTATTTATCGTATTTAGCTGGAAACGATGCGACCATTCGAACTATTGCGCTTATCCTAAATTTGAGGGCATGTTGCTCCACATTCATATAAAAGTATCACACAAAATTACTCGAATTGTTTTATGGACCAGTTCACGTCAATCCTGAGCCATTTACTTTTTGATACCGCGCGTAAAGTATTTATTGGGGAATTAATACGTCTAGATTAGTGAAACATGTGTTATTAGACTGTCTTTGTGACTTCTCGGCAAGAAACCATTTTTTTGCAACGAAACATCCTAATAATGCCAGCTATCTTTTAAAGCATGCAGATCGAACACTACAAATGCATTTATGATGACTTTAAACGGATTTATTGCACTAAAAGAACACCAGTGCTGCTGTGAACACATGACTCACTTGCTCAGCGTTTGAAGCTTTCTTTCTTTTGTTTTTGCGCTAGCGTCCGCGATCTTGTCATTCAGTCGGCAACAAAAGTTCTTAAGCAGAATGTTTGTACTGCACCACAGCACATGCTTCAGCAGGAGCTCACCCTGGAGTTCAGTGTAGGTGGAAAGTCTTCTCGGCGTATTGCACGTATCCATTTTCGTCGCTACTCGTCCTCTTGAGGAAACCGAAACACCGGCACTTTACACTCTGGTTTGTAATTTCCGCGACACCACGGAACTGATCACTTGCTCGGCATCACAAATATAGTGCGCACCATCCCGGCAGAATGACAAATGACAGACCGAAAAGAAGCAGCGTGGTCAGGATCATGCGCGCAGTACCATGCACGTGGGTAAGGTGGCTAGAATGAGAAGGTGTGAAATGCGCGGAGCAGCGCCCTTGCCCGGCGCGGGCCCCATTTCGCGGGCCTGCCGCTAGGGGAGCATTGGGCGCCTCGGTGACAGGCGCGGTAAGACGAGGCGGCCGGCGGCCCAGTCGACGGGCTCGCGATTTATTTCGCACGTGATCATTGATAAACCGTGATCTTGGTTCTGGTGGACATTATTTGTGATACTTGTGAGCTACACGTGTGGAATGATGGCAGTCATGCCATCAACTGCGAAGAAAAAGACACAAAGGTGGTGTTTCGTACCGGGTTGCGACGTGGGCTACACGAAGTGTGTTGAGAAAGTATCCCCTTTCCGCGTACCGGCTTGCCCAGAACAGTTCTCAAAGTGGGCTCGTGCCATTCCCAGGGCTGACAAGCCTCTGCAGGAAAATTGTGCAGGCAATTGTATAAAAATTCTGTCTGTGTTGGCATTTGTATTTGTTACTAGGGGAAAAAATCCATTGCGCGAGTTATTGAAGTGCGATGCAGATCTCAGGAATGTTTTTTTTTTCTTATATTAAGGATGGCTTGTACCTCCTGCAGGTTTATCATCCTGGATTTCACGCACACTGTAACGTCACGCGCAAGTTCACATACCCCGCAGTGTTCCTCGACAGAAAGACGAGGCGCTACCTACGATATTTCCGAACCTTCCGAAATACATTTCGAAGACCATGCATGCCTAAAGAAAGGAAAAGGCGGCCAGATTTTTCACATGACTCTCCTAGCACCAAGAAGAGCCGCAAGAGTACGTGACATACCTGAAGCATGCCAGTCGGCAGAAATGGAAACCAAATTCGGAACAAGGGGACGGCAGTTAATGCTCCCACCAGGCATTTTATCTACGATCTAGGTGCAAACATGCATGATGTGTCTCATATCGGCTGCCCAGAGCACGCAGTATCATTGACAAAATCAGTCACGGCTCACGCGATTTTTTGCATTACAAGAGTTCATTTCTTACTAAAGGGCCTGAACCAAGAAGAAATGCAAAGAAGGCAAGAGGCTAAAGCCCTGTGTCTTGTAAAGTAGCTTTGTTTTGTAAATATCTTGAGAGTTAAAAGAGCGCAAGTAAATATATTTGCTTCAGTTGTATGAGTAAATATTTTGCAAACGTGTAAATATTTGTAAACTTTGCAAATAAAATATGGTTACCACGAACTTATTTTACTTTCTTATTAGTGGTTGCAGCATATTGCTTGTAAAATACACGGATCGATAGGTAGAATTCGCATTATGCGCCCTATATGCTAAGATAGTTCACACCTCGAAGCCTCCCTACCGAGACCGGTACCCACTACTTACTCTAACGGGACCCTGTAATATCGCGTGGAATACAGGTGCACCTTACCAAACCTCGAAAATTTTTCTGTTTAAAGTGAAGGCCTCAACCTCCAGAAGCGTTATACTCCGCTTGGTTGGCTTGGTTCGCAAAGATTGATGCAAAAATACGCAGTTCCTCCTCGTATAGTGCTGAGAAGCAAGCTCCGTGTAATGGCCGGTGACCATAACTGTGAAAGAGCACTTAGGCTACACATTAGGCGGCTTTTAAGCGCGTGGGAAAAAGATTTGCGGCTTCGAAACACGGCAGCGGCGCGGCCAGGATAGCCAGGATCGCATGCGCGCGGCGGCGCGCAGACGCCGTTCTTACCGCGCCGATACCTACAGCGCCGCCACGCGGGAGGCACGCGCAAGTGAGCCAGCTTCGGGCGGCCGGTTTTCACACCTTCTCATTCTAGCCACCTTAACGTGGGTGCAGTGAGAAAAAAAAAAGCTGACTGAGAACACAGCAGTTTCAGTTTACATGCGCTGTCGAAAATAGTCCGGGGTAGGTATCATTCAACCTCCGTCGAACTTGCTTGCAAATGAAGGCTGTAACTTTTAAACATAATTGTAAGTTATTTTTGTCGACAATTTACCGGACAATCTGTCCTCATTCTACCGCACAAATATACATCGATATTTGTTGTCACTGCGCGAACTGACACAAACACGGGCATGCTGTGTGGCACTACTTGAACCTCTTTACCCTGAAGGAAACTTGTTGTGAGGGGTGGCTATGAAAATTCTGGGAAGTTGTGGTTAGTGAACCCTGCCGCCCAGCCACTACAAAGGATAAGCCGGGAAGTTATGCTGAGTGGGCGCGCCTTTTCTTTTCGTCCCCTTCTCGTTGGGCTTTTGTGGGCCCCATCGGGAGGCAATTAACGTGTCTCGCGACAATGGCCGTCTTTCTGCTCCTGCACGTACCTGCCTGCGCCGGGACGGGGGACAGAGGAAGGGGTGGCAGGGCCCACGGAAAAGCTTGCAGGCGACGCCAGCGGAAAAGTATTTGGGCTTTGCAGGGAAGACGACCATGTGCTTTGACGAGAAGCCGACTTTTTCAATCAGCCCCCGCCCGCCCCAGCCCGATGACGTAGGCCGCGCCGCGCAAAAGAGAATTTCGGCTTTATAGTCTAGGTGGTGTTGTTCGCACTCGTGTTCACAATCCCTTCTCTCAAATACACACGTCAGCATTTGCCCCCATCCCTGTAACCTCGACTGCGTCCTCTCCTCAGTGAAAACGAGTGGGGGGTCGGCTTTTGTTGCACCCAAGAGGAACAAAGGGGCATTGCCATCCCTGCACCAGACTATACAATGGCCTCCCGCTCCCCCACGACACAACAGCAACAAACGGGTATTACAGGGCGTGCGCGGGGACGTACAATGCGTGCACGTGCTTTCAAAAAGGTCCCTCCTTCCTCCACGACAATATCGCAGGCTTGTCTGGACAATAAACTAGGGACAACAGTCTTGAAAATTCAGTTTATGGTGACAACGCAGTTTACTTAAAACTTTTCATAAGATTTTCTGCAGTTTTGGGGGCAAGTGAATGTTTGTAAAGCTGCTTTGTTTGTGAAGGGAGAGTGCCATTTATTTTCAGCAAATATCATTAAGAATGCATTATACCCCAGTGAACACCGCCCAAATGCCTTAGCTGATTTGCTTGCCGGAAAAACAACTTATGGTCCCGGAACAAATGGCCCGAACTTCAAAAGGAACAAATGGTCCCGGAACTTATGGCCCCGAAGAAATGGTCCCGGGCACCTCATCTGGCAAAATGATTCCACAAAACCCTACGTTGGCTCTTTGTTTAAATTTTTTTAAATTTGTTGCATCTTGCTGGATTGGTGTATCGCCTTCTGTAACAAAAGCTGTCAGTAAACCATCGCTTCATTTTATTATGCATTTTTGCGCAAATGCAAATGCATGGCGTAACACAGTTGGCTTGTTTCTTGTTATTTTTATTTGTGTTTCCGCCGTTATTTTTCGGCTTTTCATTTCATTCTTTGTTGTAGATGTTTAAAAATACATTTTTATTCTTTAGTTGTTTGTAATATTTTCACTTTGTATTTCTTTCGTATTATTTATTTATTTATTTATTTTGTATTTATAAAAATTCCGCACTACAATTTGTTTCTATTTACGCTATTATAACTATTAAATCGTTACACCCGCTAATTATATATTTTCGCTAGTTCTTCGCACCCCTGTCCGAGGTTTTCCTTGTCCGAGCAACTACACTAACAGCAACTAAGTCCAGGCACGGCCAGACTCCACCCTCCTTTCTCACTCAGGAAGACAGTTTTTGAGTCCTTGCCGTGTTCCAGGAAGGCGCACCTGTCGCGAGGAACCGCCGCGAATAAGAGAGGTTGGTGACCGGCAGTGTTCCGAGACATGGGCACGCCTGATTACGACCACTTCGCGCACCATCCGCAGGGCCGCTGGTTCCACGAGGCTATCACGACATTCAGCACCATGACAAATTTCTAATAAAGAGGGCAACGAGGGCCAGCTCAAGCAAAATAAATAGTCTACCGAAGCGAACCACCTACACTCCCCCCCCCGCCAGCTCCTTCCTTCTTGTTCTCGCCTTTTAAAGGGCGTCCCAAAAAGGCAAGTCTGGCGGCGTGGTGCATCAACCTGCATCAATCGTTGGCTTTCCATTGAACAATAACAAGTGACTGTCTTTGGTTCTCGAAATTTCTGGGAAAGTAAAGCCATCAGAAAGACGAGCGAAAACATTTTTTCGTATTTGCGCGAGTAAACCGCATATATTTGTACTCAAATGCAATTTCGAACAATGTAGTTTGTTGTTGATGGTGGGTGACCAGTTTCGTTGGGCTCACCTGCTGCCCTTAGCAAATGTTACGCTCCCGCAACACGCCGGCAAAATTAACAAACCATGTTAGCAGCAGTCTTCTAAACCTTGCAGCAAGATACGAGGCGTAATAATAGCTACATTGCATATTTTTAGAGAAAAACAAAAGTATCTAAGCTGCAAGCTGCCAAATTATCAAGATCCAAAATCTTTACTAGCGCCGCTTCACTTGATCCGAACTGCAGATATTCAAGCCTTTCAGGTGAAGAGCGCCGTAACGCAGCTTAGCTAACGAAATATACCATTTATCATGTAAAATTCTTTTTTGAAATGGCGATAACTTGGAGAGAGTGATGCACTAGTACAGCTCTATGTTGTTTGATATTCAGCAATACCGGCCCACTCACATTTTCGATACTCCACATAACCTAAATAATACTGCCACTGTAAATAGGCTCCCCGCACAGGCTCAAGTGGCACTCGCTTCACAAACTTTAATAAACAGAAGAACACAAGCAAAGGAGGCATGGGGGAACATGCACGTACAACAGCAAATTTGTATGCAGCATTTAACTGATACTAAATTCAGCCTTAGCAAATATATTATACAGGGTGATGAAAGTAAAGTCGACAGTTTTTTTTTTAATTTGGCGTTTATATTACGTGAAGACCACCTCTACAGTGAGGTTATGCGTCCAGAGGGACACATAATGAGGTGCTAAATATTGATATCGGTGGCTTCATTATCTAAAATTGAATAATTAACTTTTTTGTGGCTGCAGTAAGCAGGCATGTTTGTATTGAGAAGTTACGAGTAGTTTCATTAGGCAGAATTCTTCTAGCGCATCCATACTGCGAGATATTACGCATGCCAGACAGTGAAGACCGGCGTGAAGCTCCTCCTCTTTGTTCTGTGTTTTGATAGCGGTTCCGAGTACTGCAGATTGCGATAACGCCAGCCAAAACTGAAAGGGTACCAGTAATCACTTTTTCTTATGCCTCCTCCCCGTTGTCGAACTAAACACCGTACACAGCAGGGGCCTCACAAAAGGGAGGAGCTTCGCGCTGGTCTCCACTGTCTTGCATGCGTAATCATGCGAACGGCAATGAAACTTCACGGTTCGACATCTCAGAGTACGAATGCGCTAAAAGAATTCTGTCAAATGGAACTTCGTGGAAACACGATTGCCTCTCAATTTTCAATACAAACATGCCTGCTTACTGCAGCCGCTAAAACGTTAATTAAACAATTTAAGTTAATTAAGCCACGGACATCTATAGTTACCACCTCACTGTGTGTCCCCCTTGGTGCATAACCTCACTGTAGCAGCGGTCTTCACGTATATCTAAGCGTCTAATTTTAAAAATAAATGTCGACTTAACTTTGATCACCCTGTATATAGAAAGATTCAAAATACATTATGCACAAATACAGACATATAAATATAAATACACTGACCCCCTCCCTCCCTTTCTCATAGAGGCTCTCATGCATAGGTGCAATAGTGGTTGGACCAGTTTTTTCCTACTTTGAAGTTGGGACCATTTGGTCCTGGACTATTTGTTCCGGGATCATTAGTTCCGGAGGCATTTGTTTCGGAGCCAATTGTTCCGGGAGCATTTGTTCCGGGACCATTTTTTCAGGTACCATTTTTTCCGCAACCGGGCGTGGTGTAGTACCGGTGAACGAATGGCGCGAGAAAATCAACGTGGCCGCTGTTTGAGCCGGCGCGCGTGCCCCTGTCATTCCCGTGAATTTAAGGGTTGAAAACAAAAACAAAAAAAAAAAAAATTGAGCGAACGCGTGCCTCAAACGACCGCGTAATTCGCGGGTTGAGTGGGAGAGGGCAGGAATCGTTGGATGACAGAGACTAGAGCAGTGCGGGCGCCGGAATTTCTAGGCCCGGCCCGACCCCGCCTAGTAGAGCTACATGGCCAGGGCCAGGCCCGATCCCGACAAAACATTAAGATAAAAGCCCGAGCCCTGCCCGAGCACCACAGCATTTAATAAAAGAAACCCGAGCCCGCGCACTGTATTTTAAGCTCAGCCCGAGTCCGCCAGACCCCAAACACGAGCCCTCAAAGTTTGGTCTTTTTAGCCTAAAATAAGCGTAGCGGGAGTTTATTGAATTTACACTTGTTCATTACTTAGACCTATATCTGTACAACACAAATATCCTGACCTAAATAATGTATCCTTACGGAAAATTTTGGTAAAACAGGCGCTGCATTTGCGACAGTCTGCGAACTTAAAGCACAATGAGGATCGCTCAGATAATGCTGAGAAAAGTGGATATTTTTAGTTATGCATTTCGTGGACAGATATTCCACGTTTCGTTATTTTATTCAATTCATTTCCCAAAGAACTCTTTTTCTACTTGTTTTTGACGTTAGCACACTCTGCCGAGAGCTAGTTTAACTTGTACTTCTCTCATTTTAATTTGCCAAGGTACATTGTCGGTTTGCCCCAGGTGTCTATCCAAGTAGACCTAAGTTCCTCCCATGCTCACAAAGTTTTCTACTCAGAAACCCGCTTTATGGGAAAAGATGTGTATCAAAAGCTTTATGAAAGACCCAAGGATACGTTAGCTAATCTTTGGTGTTATGGTCTGCACAAAGTGCAATGTCCAGGTCACATTTGTTCTTTTTTTTAGTTTGAAAAACAGAGAAAAGAGACAATCACGTACTCTACTACCAGAGTGCTCTCGTTTTCTGACCCGTTCTCTCCCATTATGCTGATGAAGCCCATACATTTTCTTTTGTTGGCTTGAAGGCTTTCTAAGCGCAATACGTCGTTTTGTTATTTTTTAGCATCGCCACGGTGACAGACTGACAGCACTTCGCTTTTTTTGTTTTCATTTCACCCAAACGATCAATGAGCCGAATTTTTTGTTGTCAACATTCTAAATTTGTGGCACACGACTGCCGGGATTCAGGGTCTGCCCGGGCCGGCTAGGCCCAAAAAGTGTTTTCGTTCAAGCCCAAGTCCCGCCCGGGCCCGAGAGAATGCGTGCTGCCCGGCCCGAGCACGGCCCGCGGGCCCCGCCGGGTTCGTCCTTTTGGTCCGTCCCGGGGCCAAGCTGTGCCCTAACTAGATCACTACCCGGGCCGCAATTTCTAGGCTTGGCCCGAACCTTCCCGATAGAGACACGGCCTGGGCCCGGCAAACTTCTAAAATGTGGGCCCGAGCCAGACCCGAGCCCGGCAGAATTTGATAAATTAAGCCCGACCCCCCCAGACTTGTTAAATGCCCTCCCTAGTCTGACAGCCTATAAACATGAACTCGAGGAAGTTTGCTGCTAGCTTAAAAAGCGCAAGCACAAAGCGAATACGACTAATTTGGATTTTAGTTTCCCTTAAGCTTGGACCGAACTTTGTACAACTTCAATATCCTCACTTAGAAACTGTTCTTTCACTAGTCATGAACTCCATTTGCCACTTCGTTTGCCAGTCTTCGAAATAAAGACACACCGAGGATATTTTAATTGATTCGGAGCAAGTGCATAATTTTTTGCAATATCAAAATTCTTCCGCAGATACTGCAGCTTTCGCTGTTTCATTACCTGCTGAAATTTTAGCTGACAAGGCGTCTGGTGTCACCACTTCATTTTCGTATTTTCCTCTAGTTACGTTGGCAGCAATATTTTATCGGCGCTTCTGTTCTTTTTTGCCTCTTTTCATGGTTTTATAAAATTCTTCCCTGAAGAAATCATGGGCTCTGCTTCAAAAATTGGTCCTCCAAACTCTGCGCTTAGTAAAGTCCGGGTCACGTTTGTTCTGTTTGTATTTGTTTGAAAAGAAAAGGGAAAAGACAATCATGTACTGTGTGGATAGAGTTTCGTCGTTTTCTGACCCACTCTCTCCCACTATGCTGATGGGTCCCAGATATGTTTATTGATATTAAGGCTTTCTAAGCGCAATCGCCTTTTATCATGTCTTTAACAGCGCCATAATGACTTTGCACTTCGCTTCTTTTTGTTCTCACTTAGCCTAAAAGATTAACAAAAATCTTTTTTGTTGTCAACAATTTATAATTTGCGGCACAGGGTTGCCGGGCCTCAGGGATGGCCAGGGCGGCTCGGGCTGGCACGGCCAGGAAATTTTGGTTGAAGCCCGAGCCCGGCCCGGGCCAGAGAAATGCGTGACACCTGGCCCGAGCCTACCCCGCCAGTGCACTACGTCAGACTGCCTAGCTACGCCACTGCACCCAACTGTTTCAGAGCTGTGCCCTTTCGGTGTGCTGTTTTGTCGTGTGCTGTTTTGCCGCCGTGCCATTTTGTCGCGTGCGTATTTGTCGCTGTGCTTATTTGTCGCTGTGCTTTTCTGTCGTGTGCGCTTTTGACGCTGTGCCCTTCTGACGCTGTGTTGTTTTGTCGCGTGCTCTTTTGACGCCGTGCTGTTATGGCGGCGCTCTTCTTTAGCGTGCCCTTTCGTCGCGTGCTGGTCTGTCTGTATACCGCCAAAAACAAAGAAATCAACATTAAAAAAGCATGCTGTCTCGGAGATTCGAACTTGCGACCTGCAAAACGACATACCTACAGCTCGAGGCCACTTGGCCAGGAACGACCGCTGCCAATGTCGGAAGTATAAAGTATATAGTGCATAGCCCGTTTACTTTCTTATTTAGTTTTAGCATTTCAAACAGCTCATATGACTATATCTTGTATAGCAATCCTGCGTAAAGCTCCCTCCTAATTCCCACAATATCTCGTGTTTAGCGAAAGCATTTTTCAGATGGAGAATCATTCGCACATGTGTGGTCGTGCTGCTTACCGCTGTGCTTGTGCACCCAGGGCAAAAATATGCTTCCTGCCCCCTAGTTTTACGCTGTGCGGTAAACGCTTCAGTTTCCTGTATTAACTTTGCTGACTTTTCTCCCGCCTTCAAATGGCCTTAGATTTTCATACTACAAGCGTCGCATGTGCGCTTGTGCTTTGCTTGTGTAGAACGACCTGGACTTAAAGCATGACACTGTCTACAAACTAACAAATTAAAGGCACATTCTTCTATTCACAAACGCACCGTGCTTACTTTCAACCGAGCGAACGAATTGCGACGACCCGTCGGCGGCCAGAGGACTAAACGCTAGGCCGACTCGTTGCCGGAGGGTCAGGGAGCTGTGCATTAGCGCAGTCAAGCCAAGCCACCTTTTTGAGACGTCATACAAAACGCCACAGAAAATGGGTGAGGATGCAGAGACGAGAGTATTTTCTAATTGCTTTTTCTAGTGAATTTAAGTCGTGTAAACGCAGCGAGAGTGATCGAACAGACTCCAGACTAAAATTTGCGCTCGTAATCCCGCATATTTACGAATCGCTTCATTGTCCCTTTAAGCCTGTGCACGGTTGCTCTGGGATGAATCAATATTTTTGACTAAAATTTTAGACCCTTGAAAGTGTAAATCAATGTCAATAACTAAAACACTTACAGTATAATAAGAAAAACAACAGAGAACATTCTTGAAGGTGTTGTGTTGTTTTTAACACCCTTAGGCCCTACAATGCATGTAAGATTTAGCCTTTTTAAATGGTGTTATATCGTAGTTACACCCTTGAAAAGGGTATTTCTTGCTTCGTGGAAGGGGGTATTAGTTAATTAAGAAGAAAATGGTTTGTATTGTTTTGCCGTGTGAAAATACATTCCAGTATAATCATCTTTCCAATATTGTTCTCCCTGCGAACTGCGGACACGTGTGCTTGTGATCCGACCAGCTATGGCAGAAACGCGATAGAGACGGAGATCGTTTTTGCTATTTTTGCAGCAAAATCCAGTATGTCCAGCAAGTCCGAAGGTCCAGCAAATACTGTATTTGCTGACCTTCTCGACCTGTTTGACTTCGTTCAATATTCATTTAGCTTTCTGGAGGCAATTAACTGATAAGAGGTGCGTGTGGTACACTATTACAGAATGCAGTAAGCTTTTTTGAATGACAAGGCAAAGTCTTCACATGTCGTGAGCTTTGTCTGGCTCATTAGTAGTCAGTTAAAGCATTTTGTACTCGATAACAATTTATTACCCATCTGTACCAGTTACATGTGAAAGCCAGCTGCGCAGGGACCTTTTAGCCTTAAGTCAAAGATTGTCATAGGCTACGGAAAAACATTCGAGAAGAGACGAAATTCCGCAGTCATGTTCATGCAACTTGAATCATACGCACAACTGTTCACAACTGCCACCCAGCAATGTTCTCCAACTACAATTTTGTGCACATATTTGGTGCACAGGATGCGTGTTGTTTTTACGAAACGTTAAGACTGACAGCAACAAAGGTCGTTTTGAAGTTATATTTAGAACACATAAGGTAATACATACCACTTAGTTGGCTTGATCACAGACAATCTAGAATCATCATGTCCAGTTTTCTCGTAGTTTCCTGTCCGGCAACATCAAAGTAACTTTCAAACCATACTTAAAACACTTATATCGCATATCTTTTGGTTGGCTTGATATCCCAGTCTTCCTGAAAACACCTTTTGCAGTTTTCAACTTGTCTAGGAACATGGCTTTACCGGAGCAGCTGAAAATAAAGACAAAATATTTTCATTTCGTTGAGTACCAAAGCCTGGCACACAAAGCATATTATTTTTTCTCATTTTATTAAAATAGAGCGCAAAGTGCATGCAGTGGACATATTTTCTATTTTTTAGACTTGAGGTGGAAGAAGAAATAGCACAAAAAATGAAGGCAAGAAAAGCTGATATACCTCAGAAAAGGGTAGTTTATAGGAGCGTATCTGGCATACCCGCTACGGTGCGTCCGTAGCTTAGGCGTTGAGCTGCTGAGAACGCAGCTGCCTATTTTCTAGGCAGCCTTTCTAGCATGGTTGAATCTGTCCAGTGTAGGCTCCTTTGGTAATAGCTGTTCTTATCGGATCGTGCTGTACAGCCCTCCGGAAATAGGGATATTATGGTGGGCGGGGCCTGCGCCAAATATTCAGGATGTCTTCAGGCAGACTAAGACGCACCTATAATCAATTCATGCAGTGTGAAATCCAGTGCAGAGCTATTTGTATGCCAAAAACAGCGTCCAGTATTTAGGGAGAACAAGGCGACACCTCATCCACACTGGCGCCAAGCACAATGAATGCGCTAATCGGTACGGAAACCAGTGGCGAAATTTTAGGCATCGCATTTAGTGTTAAGTGATCACAGTACGCGAAATTAAATTTGGGTCGCGGTGGTCACAATTTGCGGCTTACTGTGAACGTTCAAGATCCGCTAATGTATCTTTTTGGTCTAACTTTGCTTTGCCATAATTGTACATACATATACAGATAAGCGTGGCTCGGCCGTCCTGGCTTTTAATGTGGTGTTTGACTACTTCCAAAAATAATTTTTGTTGAAGAAAAATTTTCTTTTGTCACACCGTACGGTGCAATCCTGCTCATCAAGAGCCTAAACAATAAAATAAATTTTCCAGAAATTCTCCAGTAAAACACCTCCTCAGTACTGACATCTTTAATACCTTATATGATGGGCCACCACTTGCACAGATGATGATCCATTCTTTTAAATATAAGAGGACGACCGGAGGTCAGTGGTGTACGAAGGAGGAGATAGGGAACGCGGTAGGCACTCCTTAATCACGCCCGCCAGGCCGCTAGAAACGCTGAAATTCATTGATGTGGCTAGGTGTCGAGTGTGTTAGAGAATACCCTTACACATAGCTTCGATTGTATCATCATGTTAAAAAATACCGCGCTAAGGTCGGTGCAGTTCAAAACCGTAGCAGTGTAGAATAAGACGTTGCATGTTAGCTTTCCACAAGGAGTGACAAAACCGGCATATGCGGGAGGCAGTGGTGAAAATGCACTTCTTCCGCTCCGTAAGGGTATGCGCGGAGTTTGTTCAAAAAAGCGCGATAAATTAGTGCTGGGAGAGCGCATACCAGTAATCCCCATCACAAATTTGTTTTCTGCCCTGTTTACGATTGATCGTGCCAATTTCAATTGAACGTGCATTGCACTTGGCATTTTTCTTTACCAGTGTCCTATAATGCGATGCCTGTTGAAGAAACAGGCAGCGATCGCGGGACGTGGGTGATTCTTAAAGTGACTCTGCAACACTTCCGATACACGGTTTCACCCTTTCCTTCGTGTCTGGAATCACTGCGGAAGCTGCAGTTGTTGCCAGCATGGAGCGACACTGCGTGCTTTGCTCGTAGCAGAACTATTCGCCTTCCACTTCTGATTTGCTGTTGTGGCCTCCTTTTTAAAGTGCCTATCGAATTCGTTCCTGACTGCAAATGAAGGAAAGTCCGCCAATTGCCGCTACACCACTCTAATGACGTAATTAGATTGCTTGAAGAACTCGAACGTCGGGAAAGAGGGAAAATCTTGTGAGCTAGTTCTTAATTTATATGATGGGCATGTAGCAGTAATTTTTCGCCGAGGAACTTTACGACCACCTAATGTAAGTACTAGATGTGTTGATTCACTGCGTTCTGCAAGTATTGAAGATTGCGAAAAACTCGCGAAAGAAGTGTTGCAGACTGTAAAAATATAGCGCAGCTGCCAATAGCCACCACTTTATAATTTTCAACATTCTCCCGGCCGCGCGATTCCCATACGAAGTTGCTGAAACTAAACATTTTTCAGTGGTAATTTTGCATCGCCGCCTTCGTGTCACCCAACGACAATAGTTCAAGTTCATTAAGCAGTCCATGATACAAATCGATGTCATGACCGTGGTAGCAGCACCGGAGTACCGTATTTATTTTAATATAGGGCGACAATATTTTTTCCAAAATTTTTTGTCTCAAAGTCTTAACCCGACTCACATTTCAAGCTCAGTATATATATATATATATATATATATTATATATATATATATATATATATATATATATATATATATATATATATATAAAATATATATATTGTAGTAAGCATGTTGCGCCCATGGGAACTGTAATGACCATCAGCTACAACGGACAAATCCCCCTACGTGGATATGCTGTGCCGGATGCCGCTGGAGGAAGAGGACGCGCTCGCTTAGGGTCACTCTCGCGAAAAGCTGGTCGTTTCGGCTCACCCCGTCTGCATCGACGCCTCGTTCGTGAATAAACAAGTCCAGCCTTCTACCGGACCGCCGACTATGTCCTTTACAATTTTTGGTGGAGGTTGCGGTGCTGCTCGGGTCCCCATTTATCTACCCTGGAGCTGCGCAGCCGGACACTTCCCTCGAGGATGTCTCAAGGTACCCACCAGGAGTCCCTGCCTCCTGTGGTGCCATCATCTGCCCTGGCACGGCCCGTTCACGGGATCCCCCCTTCTTGAACGGCACTGATGACCAGGATGCTGAGGACTGGCTCACAACCTTTGAACGGGTGAGCACCCATAACAACTGGGACGATAAACTTAAACAGAACAACGTCAGTCTCTCCTTAACCGGTGTCGCAGAGACCTGGTATAAGAACCACGGGTCCGATCTACGCACGTGGTCGGACTTCAAGACCGAATTTGTCAAAGTGTTCGGGCGCCCCGCTGTTCGGAAACTGCGCGCTGAACAGTGTTTGCGCGAACGCGCTCAGCGCACGAATGAAACCTTTATCTCTTACATCGAGGACATCCTTGACTTGTGTAAGCGGGCAAACAACGCTATGACCGAAGAGGGCAAAATCAAGCACATTCTTAAAGGCATAGACGACGATGCCTTCCAAATGTTGCTCGCGAAAAGCCCTCGGACGGTTGCTGAAGTCATAAACGCTTGCCAAGAGTTCGATGAACTTCGCAGAGAGCGGGCTCTCACTCGTAAGCCCGCGGAACACTACCATTCCCTTCGCAGCTTAGCATCTGAGGATAGGGGTGTTCTCCTGACCCAGGTTCAACAGTTTGTTCGCGAAGAGGTGGCTCGTCAGCTTTCTCTCGTTAGCGACGTAGCGAAGCCGCCTCAGTTGGATTTAGCACCCGCCTTCAGGAGCATTATACGACAACAAGTGGCTGACGCACTTCCAAGCACTCGACCGCTCAATTCCGCGGTAGCTCCAGTGGTATACGCCGACGTAACGCCGCAAACTACGATGGCAGCTCCTTTGACCTTCGTCAACCCAGTGCCACATCGGCCTTTCACCTATGCCGAGACCGTGGCACAACCTTTTACTGGAACCATGCCGGGACCCTTCTTTGCGCCTGCTGCAAGCCCTGTGAGTCATGCCGGGGTTCAACGCGTCCGGTCCATGCGTGTCGCTCCGCATCCAGCGTCTACATTCGCGAATTCTTGGCGCACGGTGGATAATCGGCCTATCTGCTATTCGTGTGGGATTGCCGGACATGTGGCCCGCTACTGCCGTCGCGGCATGACGGGCGCGCGCAACGCATCGTGGCCCTTACCCTACACGCAAACACCGCCAATGGAGCACGCTCCGACCCGGCTGCCGACGACGGCTCCGTCTGATAACCACGACTTCGTCAGCCGTCGTTCTCTTTCCCCACGACGCCGCTCACTCTCCCTGATGCGCCGTCGTTCTTCCAATGGTGGGTGACCCGGAAAACTAGACGCCGCAGTTTCGGAGGCACAAACTGCGTCAACGTCGAAATGCCTAAGTCCTCATTGTTCGCCGTTCAATGTAATCGATGTGTGTGTTGATGGTGTTGCTACCCTGGCGCTTATTGACACTGTAGCTGCGGTGTCTGTTATTGACGCGAAACTTTGCCGAATGCTACGAAAAGTGACGACACCTATAGGTGGTGTTACTCTCCGAACCGCTAGTGCACAACCGTTGGAGCCGCTGGCCGCATGCACTGCTCGGGTCACAATTCAAGGGGTTGTATATGTAGTCGAGCTCATCGTTTTGTCGGCGTGCTCTCACAACATGATTCTCGGATGGGACTTTTTGTCGCGCCACCACGCCATCATTGACAGTGATCGCGCTGAAGTTGAGCTGTTTCCGGAGGTAGAAAACCCGCAGGACGAGACAACCGCCAAGTTGCGTGTCAACGACGATACGGACGTTCCTCCTGGCTCATCTGTGCTAGTGCCGTTGTCGTGCAACAGCATTTCTGACGCCACAGTCGTCTTCGCGCCATCCGGTCTTATTTGTGCTCCCAAAGGGTTGTCGCTGCCGTTCGCCGTTCTTGATATTGCAACTGGTGCCGGCACTATTGTTATTTCGAACCCGACGTCGTCCCCTGTTACACTTTTCCGCGGCGAATGCCTTGGCGTTGTAGAAGTGCATCCCGGTCTAGTTTTCGGTGTATTCGAGGAATCGACGCCCGTTGACATCACCGCACTTGGTCTTCAGTCTACACCTGATGACACCCCTTTGAGAAGCGCCATTGACGACGACCTTTCTTCGGCCGAACGTGACGAGCTACTTACTCTTTTACACCGCTTCATTTCATCCTTCGACTGCTACGACACCGATTTGGGCCGGACGTCGACTGTGTGTCATGAGATCGACACCGGCACGCACGCGCCGTTGCGACAGCGACCCTATCGCGTGTCCTCCACCGAACGGCGTGTCATTGATGAACAAGTCGCGGACATGCTGAAACGCAACGTCATTCGACAATCCGTGAGTCCTTGGGCTTCTCCTGTGGTTCTCGTTAAAAAAAGGACGGTTCTATTCGATTCTGTGTGTATTATCACCGCCTGAACAAAATCACGCACAAGGACGTTTACCCGCTGCCTCGCATAGACAACGCGCTCGACTTCCGGCAAGGAGCCGAGTTTTTCTCGTCATTAGACTTGAAATCCGGCTACTGGCAAGTGCCCATGGCCGACGCTGATCGTTCAAAGACGGCATTTACGACACCCGATGGCCTTCACGAGTTCAGCGTCATGCTGTTCGGACTCTGTAATGCGCCGGCCACATTCGAACGATAATGGACAACGTACTGCGGGGCTTCAAATGGAAAACGTGTCTCTGCTATTTAGACGACATAGTCGTGTTTTCGCATGATTTTGCAACCCATCTCACACGCCTCAAACAAGTGCTAACATGCCTTGCCTCTGCTGGTCTGCAGCTGAACATTAAGAAGTGCCGATTCGCTGCTCGAAAACTCACCATTTTAGGACACGTTGTCTCAAAAGACGGTGTCCTCCCGGACCTGGGAAAACTTTGTGCCGAGTCGGAGTTTCCGAAGCCAACCACGCTGAAGGACCTACGAAGATTCATCGGCCTCTGTTCGTACTTCCGCCGCTTTGTACGAAACTTTGCATCCATCATTGCGCCTCTCACACAGCTTCTCGGCGGAAGTAAAGACATTGCCGAATGGTCCCCCGAGTGTGAGAGCGCTTTCTTAACGTTACGTCGGGTCCTTACGTCACCACCGATACTGCGGCACTTTGACCCGAATGCGCCCACTGAGATCCACACTGATGCCAGTGGTGTTGGCTTAGGTGCTGTGCTCACTCAACGAAAGGGCGGATTTGACGAATACGTGGTGAGTTACGCGAGCCGTACACTGACGAAGGCCGAAGTCAACTACTCCGTAACAGAGGAAGAATGTTTGGCTATTGTATGGGCAATCAGCAAATTTCGTCCTTACCTGTACGGTCGCCCTTTCGACGTCGTAACGGATCACCATGCTCTGTGTTGGTTATCGTCGCTGAAGGATCCCGCCGGCCGTCTTGGCCGCTGGGCACTCCGCCTTCAAGAGTACGATATCCGTGTTGTGTACCGATCCGGACGGAAGCATACCGACGCCGACGCTCTTTCTCGATCCCCGCTTGCGTCGGATATAGATAGCTTGTTCGCGGCAGACCACAGCCTGACCTCTCTCGCCATGACGGACATGGTTGCTGAGCACCGCCAAGACCCTTGGGTTTCTTCGATCCTCGAATATTTGTCGCACTCACGGGTGGCTCTTGTGCCTCGATCGCTGCGACGTCAAGCTGCCGAATGCTCTATTCGTGACCAGCTCCTATATCGCCGGAACAACTTCCCCGAAGGTCGAAAATGGCTACTAGTGATTCCTCGCCACTTGCGCAAGGACATTTGTGCTACGTTTCACACCGATGCGCAAAGTGCTCACGCTGGAATCCTTAAAACCTACGAACGACTCCGACTCTGCTACTACTGGCGCGGGATGTATACCTTTGTCGCCAAGTTTGTTCGATCTTGCCCAGACTGCCAACGTCGCAAGTCTCCACCGCAGCACGTCAGTGGCCCACTACAGCCGCTGCCCTGCCCAGCGCGGCCTTTCGACCGGGTAGGCATCGACTTCTACGGCCCACTCCCAAGCACAGCCGCCGGTAACCGCTGGATCATCGTCGCCGTTGATCACTTAACGCGGTATGCCAAAACAGCTGCGCTACCAGCCGCCTCGGCTCGGGACGTGGCGTCTTTCCTTCTACGCCTTTTTGTTCTTCGGCACGGTGCTCCTCGCGAACTACTGAGCGACAGAGGCCGCGTCTTTCTATCCGGAGTCGTGGAGGCCCTTCTAGCCGAGTGCCACGTGGTCCACCATAAGAGCACGTCCTACCACCCTCAGACTAATGGCCTGACCGAAAGGTTTAACCGCACACTTGGCGATATGATCGCCATGTACGTCTCCTCAGACCACTCTAACTGGGACCTCGTTCTTCCTTTCGTGACGTATGCTTATAATACGGCCACGCAGGCGACCATAGGATTCTCGCCGTTCTTTTTACTCTATGGTCGTGAGCCCTCCTGCATGCCGAATACAGTACTTCCGTACCGGCCTGACGCCTCCGAGTGCGCCCCACTGTCTGATATCGCTCGACACGCCGAGGAAAATCGCCAGCTAGCCCGACGATTTACATCGGAAGAGCAGCAACGCCAAAAGGCGCGTCACGATGACTCCATTACAGCTCCAACATTTACGAAAGGATCACTGGTCATGCTTTCAGTACCGTGCCCGGATGCCGGTCTTTCGTCGAAATTTCTTTCTCAATACCAAGGGCCTTACCGAGTACTGGAACAAACATCACCTGCGAACTACGTTGTTGAACCCGTAACGTCCACCTCGGACCGCCGACGTCGTGGTCGCGTGACGGTTCACGTCCAGAGGCTGAAGCCATACTAAGACCCGCTCGTCTTGTGTTCCCCATAGGTCGCCAGGATTGCTCCTCTTTCCGCCGGGGTTATTGTAGTAAGCATGTTGCGCCCATGAGAACTGTAATGAGCATCAGCCACAACGGGCAAATCGCCCTACGTGGATATGCTGCGCCGGATGCCGCTGGAGGAAGAGGACGCGCTCGTTCAGGGTCAGTCTCGCGAAAAGCTGGTCGTTTCGGCTCACCCCGTCTGCATCGACGCATCGTTCGTGAATAAACAAGTCCAGCCTTCTACCGGACCGCCGACTATCTCCATTACAATATATATATATATATATATATATATATATATATATATATATATATTATATGTGTGTGTGTGTGTGTGTGGTGTGTGTGTGTGTGTGTGTGTGCGTGTGTGTGTGCCTGTGTGCGTGTGTGTGCGTGTGTGTGTGTGTGTGTGCGTGTGTAGATAGTCTGGAAACAAAAACTCACACAGAGCGCGAAAAATTAAGTTGAGTAGAGACAGGGACACAGGAGAAAGACATTAAATATCAAAACAAAAGTTTACTGACGTTTCAGGAAGAGGACTTCCTTTCCTCAGAGTACAGAATAAGTTGGTTTCAGGGTTATATATATACAGAAAATGTAGCAAGGGCGAGGGCAGGGCAAGGAAAGGGAGAGTTTTGTACAATCGGATAATGATTGGTGGGCAGCAAAAGAACGAAAGAAGTGGAATAGAGAGAGGGGAAATATAAAAAAATTAGAAAAATATGAATATATAGAAAGAATAGCAAGAACCCACAGTCACGCAGGTACGAACATGAAAAAAATCCAACCAAGAAAAGAAACAACAAAAAAATATAAAGAAAATTCACAAGGCCATTTCCCCTCCCCCTTGGCAACAGGGGTCACAGAGGGGTCAAAACAAGATATGCCCATGCACGTGTTTGACATCAGCAAAAAATCAGTCACGCGGAACGAACAAGGTCCAAAGAAGATATGCCCCTGCCAGGGTGTCGAACCGGAACCGGAACCGAACCGAAAACCGGAACCGAACCTGAATTTTTGGCCGGAACTGGAACTGAACCGGAACCGTATTTTTTCCGCCATTTTGGAACTGAACCCGAACCGGAACGAATCGAAGGAACCGTTCCGAACCGGTTCCGAGGCTTCAAAAATGTGACTTCTAGTTTTCCAGTTCGGTACCCTACCTTGCGTTTGAAGATATTTTGCCACTCCCCAGACAGAACCATGAAATATTTTGCGTAGTCTGCAGTTCCCAAGGCCTATCATGTTCTCTTCCAATTATTTCCCTCAATTTAATGTAAAGTTGTCCGTATATACTATCAGTTTGCGTTAGGCACTGCCCATCTCTCCCAATTATCTTTTACGTTTAGAATAACTTAAGTTATAACGCATATTACGAGGCAACATATCAATAATATTCTTCATGGTTTCTCTACATGGTGTTTAAAATCGCGCAAAGTTTTAGATGCGACGCTCAGAGCATCTCTTGTCGGCGGCCCTGTCCTTCCTGCGTGCGTACGTTGTCCGCGTGCGTCCGTTGTCCGCAGCCACTCTCCCGCTCTTCTCTCTGATAGCGAACACTCTCTCGCGAGGGGCATTGGATTGGATTCGATTGGCTTGGCTTAGCTTGGCTTCGATTGGCTTGGATTGGATTGGATTGGATTAAAGTGGATTGTGTTGGATTGTGTTGCGTCATAGCCGCGGCAAACGCACTGGCACCGGCGCGTGCCCAGGTGAGAGCGTGTGCGGCCCAGCGCGCTCTCACTCCGCCGGTGGGCGGCGCTGCGCGCGGTGCTGCGCATGTGCAGTACTCTCTCCGCGGTTTCCTCTCCTTCGGGCGCGCTGCGCATATATAGTGCCTAGAATATAACCGGTGTGCCGCTCTCCGGCGGCCTTTCGGTCGATGGTTGCTCTCCGCTTGCGCTTGAACCCCCTCAGCGTCGCATCAGACCAGGGTTCCCGCGAGGGGAGGTGGGCGTAATTTTTAATGTCTTGTTAATTCGCATGCATCCCTGTCCGCTTGTGAAGGCCTTCAGGGACACCATCAACAATAGATCCATATCTTCCACTTATAGTTTGAATGGGCAGTTATATACAAACAGCACTGAGACACAAACACTCGCAGTTCTCAAAATTAACGTAACTTTTTCTTGTATACAGTGCCGTTGAGTCCTTTGGTTACTGCTCTAAGAGAACATGAGATTTAAAAAAATGGGGAATCCTAATTTCCACTTTTAAAGTATATTTGATAGCATTTTTATGTTATCTCGAATCTGCTTAACCTTAAAATTAAGAGGTGAATGGATTGAAGTCGATTAGTGCGGGTTAGCGGGTAGACTCGCCCCACCCCCTCGCCACATCGCCTCGCCACACCCCCCGTTTCCTGGACCACGTGTGGCTTTCGTCACGAAGTGGATCCTTTAAAAGAACGCTCGGCCCACCTCAGCATCACTTGGCAGGGAAGGCAGCGAACAGATAGTCGCCTTCCTATTTCACAGGTTTGAATATTCTGCAGTAATCTTTGTTCGCTTACTCAGTGACTTTTTCTGTTGCCTCTGCGGCTAACCACCCAGTGTCATTGCTATTGTGTGCCCTTGTGTATGATCCCGCATTGCTTTGGTCATGAAAACTGACATTGCTGACCTAAGACCCGAGATCGCTGATATTAAGCGTGAATTTCGAAAAGAAGTAAGGGAAATGCAGAAAAGCTACGAGGAAATTAAAAAAGACTATGGAACCACTAGGAAAGAAAATGTAGAAATGCAAAAAAAGCTGCGAATTCTTCAACAAAAGCTACGAGCAAATGAAAGAAGGATGTGAAACTACAAGAAAAGAAAACGCAGATTTGAAAGTTTCAAGTTCAACGTTGTCATGATAACGGAAACCTGGTATACGAGTGACACAAAAGTGCTGCGCATTTCGGGCTTCAACACGTTCTTTCTAAATAGGTCCCACTGCGAGGTAGGGGTGTGTTACAGCTCGTGTCTACACAGCTTTCTTGTAGAATAATGAACGAATTTTCTACAGTTACGACAGATTATGAAGCTTTGACGGTGCATCGTAAAAATGCTATTTTTGTTGTTGTGTACCGCCCCCCTGATGGAAAACTCGAAAATCGTTTCGCATTTTTTAGAAGACCTTCTCAATTTTATTTTGTCTTATGGTTTATAAATAACTATTGGTGGGGACTTTAACATTAACCTATTACAGGCAAGCACACATTCGCGTGATCTAGAGCTCCTTTTGGGTTATTTCGGCTGCATGAATGTGATCAAAGAACCGACTCGTATTGGCCGTCTTTCCCAAAGTCTTATCGATGTATTTATAACCAGTGATACAAGTAGCAGTACCATGTCCGGTGTGATTGGTGTACATATAGGTGACCATTTACCTATATATATGTTCTCAATGCACACAGAAATACTAAGATCTAAGCAATGCCCCGAATCTTTCGCTTTTCACGATAATAATCAGAATACTTTGACTACTTTTCGTCAGAAAATTCCCTCTATTTGGTGGAACCCTTTACTTCTGTGCACCACTGCAGATGATGCCTAGGATACTTTTCTAGAATCATATAAAGATGCATATAAAAAGTCTTTTCCTCTTAAGATGGTCAAGAAAAATAACAATATAAGGAAACCATGGATTACAGACGAATGTCTGAAGATGATCCGTAAAAAAGATTTATTGTACCATAAGTTTGTAAAAACAAAGAACCGGGACGATTTTGTAGCCTTTAAAAAGTACCAAAACTTTGTGACAAAGTTCTTGCGCTATACTAAAAAAATGTACTTCGAACATGTGGTTTCTGAGGCTTCCTCCCGGCGTGATGTCATGTGGCGGGAATTGAATAAACTTTTGCACCCACTTACCCCCCGTAACGACGACTTTGAATTGACAGTATATAATAAACAACTCAAGGGTCAAGAACTGTCAACCAAGTTTAATCACTAGTTAACGAATCTTGTGCAATGCTCCCACAATGGAAGCGCTATGAGCTTCCTAAAGGATTCTAACCTCCGCACAGCCTTTTTTTCTCCGGTAACGCCTCAGGAAATATGGTCGATTTTCTTGTCACTAAAAAATAGCAAGGCCATAGACATCGATGGGCTTCAGATTCGGCCTATTAAGTTTGTACTGGACCTTCTTGTATCGCCGCTTAGCCATATATATAACTTGTGCCTTACTACTGGCGTTTTTCCAAAAAAGATGCAGCAAGCTAAGGTCACGCTACTGTTTAAATCCGGGGACAAAATATTTTTCCAATTATAGACCGGTTTCTGTACTTCCAGTTATTTTTAAAAGGGCTAGAAAAAGTAATCGCGAAACACCTTGTGTCCTTCTGTGACAAACACTCTATTATATTATCAAAACCGTTCGGTTTTCGTAAACATATGTCAATGAATTAGCTTTACTAACGCAAAAAGAATTAATAATCCAAGGATTTGAAGAAAAGAAGGTAACTTTAGGTATATTTATACACTTTTTCAAAGGATTTGATAGAATTAGTCATTTAACATTGCTTTAAAAATTACAACATTATGTGTTCCGGGGGCTTTACTCTTTTGCAATCTTATTTAAGTAACCGGCAACAGGTCGTAGCAATAAAGGAACACAACTCTTCTTCACAGGAAGTAAGGGCTGGAGTTCCGCAAGGCAGTCTTCTACGGCCAATCCTGATCAATATTTATATGCATGATATCGTAGAAATTACTGACATTGCACATTTTATTATTTACGCAGATGATACCAGAATTTTCTTTCAATCGTGTGATACTACTCAGCTTTTGCATTTAGCAAATATAACCCTCCAAAAGCTTCACAAATGGACTAAAGCGAACTCGTTAAAAATAAATACTAAGAAAACTAAAGCGGTGTTATTTTCACCAGCTCAAATATCTGTTGGCAGAAACCTCAGTTTGTACATCGGATCTGAAACGATTTGTATAGTTAGTGAAATAAAAACATTAGGCATTGTTTTTAATGACCATTTAAAATGGCATGCCCATGTCGATCACGTCTGCACTAATTTATCTCGAGCGTGGGGGGTGCTTTGTAGGTTACGGCCTGTGGTTCCATCAAATATTAAACTTATTCTTTATCATGCTATATTCACAGCTCACATCAATTACTGCAGCCTCATATGGTTAACCAGTTCCGCAAAAAATAATAATAAGCTGCATTTATTTCAGAAAAAGGCCATTCGACATATCGCAACTGTACCATGTGACTCTCACACCAACGAACTCTTTCTGCAGTATAATTTGCCTCCTGTCCGATATATCTACAACTTTAATCTTCTAACAAAGTATAAAAATAGCTTGCAACACAATGGTGCAGCATATCTAAGTCTATGTAGTTTAAGAAAACCGTTGGACGTACCGTACGAAATTAGGGGAAGGAGTACATGGTTCGTGCCGTTTTCAAGAACGAATTATGGCAATGATAGGTTGCAATCCCGAACTGCAAGCCTTTTAAATAACCTAGCCGAGAGTGGCATAGCTATAAATACAATTTCTAAGTGAGACTTAAGGAAACGTCTACTGCTGAACATAGAACATTTTTAACTGACAATCTATTAAGCGTTGTCTCTCGTGGCAACCTTGGTTCAGCCAAAATTACTTGTAATATTTTTCAAGCGTTTTATTGGCATTGTCTTCATTCCCTGCAAACTTTAGCATCTAAAAAGTACCGTACACTGATTTTTGCCAATATTGTGTGTATTTATTTGTATGGATACTTCTGTAGTGCAGATTTTGATGAGTGTATGCATACCTGTATATAACATGACTTTTTCTTCAAGTTTTGTCTTTTGCTTTTTTTGTGTCTACGCATGTTCCGTACATATCCAATGTTTCTCTTTTTATGTACCTGTGTACCCTGTTTTGTTTTGTAACCTTTATATGCATGTATGTACATATGAGTGCCTATATGCGTGTATGTATATCATTTAATAAGTATCTTTTACAAACTGTGAGCTATAGTGCGTTTTAATGCTTTCTTTTATGTTTGTATGTAATATCGACATGTTAAGGCGAGATTTATTTTCTTAGGATTATTTCCTGTGCGTATTCTTTAAAATCCTGTTTCTGCTCTGCCACGCCAACCGTAAGGTGCAAACACCTCGTCAAGCTGCAGTTTTGCAGCTTTTTGTGTTTGTCCTCGCATTTCTATCTACGAAATGCTCAATAAAGTTGAAGTTGAAGTTGAAATTAGTTAGGTGAATGAATGAGCTAATGTGAATTATTGGGACTGGTGTGCTGATTAATTTTGATTAAAAGAATTAGCGGGTCAGTTAAGGCGGATTCGACGGTCGGACCAAACGGGATATCTGTGGGGTCCTTGGCATTTGAAATTTTGCAGCGTTCTCCTTCTCGACCAATCACGAAATTTCGCCAGGCACAAAGTAGCCGCAAAGTTATGTGAAGACCGCCTGAATGCTATAAAAGGTCTTTCTTTATGCCCGTATTGCGCTATTATGTTGTTGCTATATAAAATTGACATCTCGGACTAAAGTTAATAACTAATTGCCTAATGCATATTGTACATTCATCAGAGTTTTCAAAACGTGTGTTTATATGAGGGGAGACAGTTGGAAAGAAACTAAATTGCAAGAAAAAAGGGGAGGGACAATCAACTGGTTTGATGCAAGAGCCACCCCATAGCATTCTTCAGTACCTTCTCTTTGTGTTACCGTTCTGCAGCCTCCCACAGGTGTAGCATCTCAACCGCCGCACACAGCCCCCTCTAAGCTGAGGAAGCGGCGATAGCACGTGCGCTTAGCCAAAGCGGCGTCAAAGCTCTCATAACATACCCTTAGCAGGCGTGGCCCAACTTTGCCAACGGTCGATTGCATGTTACAACACTTCCGATGATCAATCAGAGGCCACCAACTAGACCAGTCGCGATTGTATGGGCGCCAGCTCATACTGGAATCCCCGGCAAACAAGATCACCAACATCGTGGTTCGAGATTTGACTCGCTTAGCCGGCGCTGATGAAGCCCGGCCCGAGTGCATGCATCCTGCAGTCACAGACCAAGAAGTTACTCAGCACTCTGGCCTCTTCTATAGAACGTACTCCTCCCCGCACAAATCGCTACCGATTAACCAGGAAACATTACTCCGCATCCTGTGGGCATACACCTTCCCACACAACACCAGACTTAACCTCTTTGACGGGACACAACTCTCTCCATTGCGTTGCTTCTGTGGAGAGCCTGGGAACCTCATACACATAGTAGGCGGCTGCGAAAAGTGTGCCGTAGATCCATCCAACCTTCACGTTTCCATAGAGAATTGGGAGACAGCCGTGGCCAGCTGCGGCCTGGAAGATCAGTTGCTCGTGATGGAAACGGCTCTCGATTCGGCCCCCTCGAATGAGGACGCCTCTCTTAAACATTGCCGCGATTGAATTAAACTTCATTTTCTCTTTCTCTGTCTCTACAAGTGATCATTACTGCTGCTTGTGACTTCACTTGGCTATCATCTTTCCTAGAGCCCAATCGCTGTCACCAGTCGCTGAAGGGCCACTAGCAAGTTCCTATCTCCGGTGGTTCTGTATCCAATGTCGTCCTATACCCGCCGTCCAATGAGTCTTTATAGCCATTCTTTCTTTCTAACAGCTCTGTTAGCAGATAAAAGATGAGCAGTAGGAAATTTTTCTAAATGCCACCTGCCACGCTTGACAGTCGGCGCCACATACTCGTCACACTACCATGGAAAACATTTTGCGGGTACAGTTAAAGGAGCTCTTCAACACTTTAGATAAACTCGCCGCGGTGGTTCAGTGGCTAAGGCGTAGTGCTGATGAGCACACAGACGCGGTTTAGATTCCCGGTCGCGGCGGCCGCTTTTCTGATGGAAGCGAAAAGCGAAAACGTCCGTGTGTCCGAAATTTCGTCGCACGTAAAGATCCCCAGGTGGTCAAAATTAATCCGGAGCCCTCCACTAGGGCGCGCCTTGTCATCGGCGTTGCGTCGGCGCGTTAAACCCAACAATAAATAAATAAATAAATAAATAAATAAATAAATAAATAAATAAATGAACAAGCAAATAAATAAATAAATAAATAAATAAATATACATAAGTAAATAAATAAATAAACACTTTCAATCTTCTTCGCATCTGGAAGCACTGCGAAAACTATAGCTATTGCCAGCACAGAGCAACAGTGCGTGATTTGCTCGTCGCTGCGGATACACCTTTCGTTTCTGCTTCGCTTTTGTGGCTTTTTTTAGATGGGTATCAAATGCGTTCTATTCTGCAACTTAAGGAAAGCCGGCAAACAGCCGCTACACCGCTGTAATGACGTCATTCAGCGGTCGAAGAACGCGAAGACCGGGAAGGAGAGAAAAATATTTTGAGCAAGTTTCTATGTTATCGTACGAGGAGAGAACAGTAATTTTTGGCTGAGGCACATTGCGACCCCATAATATAATGCGTTGGTTGACTTCTTTCTGCAAGCACTCAAGATTTAGACATAAGTTGAAAAACGTGTTGCAGGGTCGCTTTAGTTTGGCGAAGACAAAATATTTGGACAAAAAAACCTTCATTATGAATTTGTTGTTATGCAGATTTGATAAGGAAACGAAAAACGAGCACAAAATATCAACAGAAAAAAACACGCCTGCTTTTTTTTTCTTCGAACCCGTTTGAACCCGTTTGAACCGGTTCGAACGGGTTCGAACCGGTTCGAACCGGAACGGAATGGTGCTCTGGAACTGAACCCGAACCGAACCCGAAAAGCTTGAACCCGAACCCGAACCGAACCCGAAAAAATTCCGGTTCGACACCCTGGCCCCTGCACACAAAGGGCGAACATCCGTTCTAAGAATCAGAGACAGGTGATTAAAACATGAGACACTTGGCTTCTGTTGGTGGGACGCAAGGGTCGTGCCCAAAAGCAGTAGGACCTGCAGTTTCGACGGGAAATGAGTGTACATTGGAATACAAAGAACGAAAGAAAAAAAAATTCACAGCATATCCACTGGGTGAATGATGATGAGTGGGCGAAGCTCCTGAGGGGAAATCATCGGTAAAACCGTGACTCTTCAGTGAAAGTTCGCCCACTACATCTGTGTCCGAACGTAACGTCTAGAAAGTCTCGCTTAAACCGCGCGTCGGCACCTTGGGGCTGAGCTCGCCTGATGCGTTTTGCAGACGCCTCACGAGCTCTCACTGCATCGGGGTCTGCCTGCCGATACGCGCGCTTTCTCGCCGCTTCCCGTTCTCTGACGTTTTGGAGATCCTCTTCGCGCCACAGCCGTGCCGCTTCGCGTACGGCAGGGTCCTCGCGCCGTTGCCGTGACGCTTGGGCCTCTCGTTCTCGAACGCTGGGATCTTGGCGGCGTCGTCGCGCAGCCAGACGACACGCTTCGGCCTCCCGCTCTCGTACGGCAGGATCTTGGCGGCGGCGTCGCGCAGCTTCACGGAGCGCTTCTGCCTCGCGGGCTCACACATCTGCAGCCTTATCCATCGGGCGACTCCGAGCGCGCGCCAACAGCGAACGGATTTTATTACAACGCTCCCCGCCATCTAGTAAACAATCCAAGAACTAAACTAGAGGTAGCCACGCCATCTAGTAAACAATCCAAGAACTAAACTAGAGGTAGCCACGCCATCTAGTAAACAATCCAAGAACTAAACTAGAGGTGGCTACATACATATGTCGAGGATGGACAGACCCACGCCCTAAGGAGCTTCGCCCCTAAAAGACGTTCAAACAAGTCATGAAACGAAAGAACACAGTAGGCAGGTGCACGCGTATGACGCGGCACCGGTTGGTATTCATGTGGCCGGCGCATGGTACCAGCTCAGGGAACGGCGAGGCGGCCAGCAACGAATATTAGAAAACAGCAATACAAAAAAGAAAGAGGACAGGAAATCAATCACACATGCTCTCGTGCATAAATTGATTACAAGGTGAGAGTATCAAAGATAACAATGGTGCTGCAGCCTTCTATTTATTTATTTTATTTATTTGCAGGGTGCTGCCAGCTTTATTTAAGAAGCCCTAGGCAGAAGCGGACATACATAATGATACAAAAACAAGGAAACAGGAGTAGTTTTAGACGACTGCGGGAAATAATGCGCCTAGAACAAACAGAGGAACGCATTTTGTTCGTGTGGCAAAATAAAACAGCAATAACGAACGGGGAACTTCAAAGAGGATAACTTTGTCGCTCGGCATAACATCAATTGAACACGCAGATCACACAGGGAAGCAAACAAGTTGAAAACACAACAGCAAATAGTTTAGAAAGAACCCTGAACAAGAAAAGCATTCAATCAGGCGCAGCCAAACACTACAGAGATACAGGGGGAATGTCGGACTGCGTGCGGTCGTTGATTGCGGACAAAAATCATTGTACATTATCACGCTCTACAATTTCCGCAGGCAGTCTATTCCTTTCGCGGATGGTACGCGGGTAGAAATTATGTTTAAAAGACTCCGTTCGACAAGAGAATTCCTTAATATTTTTGGAATGTTGCGCATGCGTGAATCGCCGAGTAACATGTTCAATATACTCGTTTTTACTTGCCTATAGCTTGCCATGGTACAACAAATACATGTACTTATGTCGCTCACGATATCGCCTGAGTTGAAGACTGTTTAAGTTATCGCGTCGCAAAAGGGTACTAGGCAATGTTTTCCAGCTGTAACTGTTATGAATAAATCGGGCTGCTTTACGTTGGACGTTTTCAAGTTTGGCGATGTCAAGTTTCGTATACGGGTCCCAAACTACAGAAGTGTACTCGAGGACCGGTCTGATGTACGTCTGATGTAAGCCATCAATTTTTTTTCACGTGTTGATCTTCTCAATGACCGTCTTAGGTATCCTAATTTCCGCATAGCCTTCTTCTGGACGTACCTGACATGCTCGTTCCAGCTCAGGTCGGAAGTAATTATGACGCCAAGGTAGTTATAACTTGCAACAGATGATGGTGGAGAGCCGTTAATGGAATACAAAAAAGGCAAAGGGTGGCGCTTTCTTGTTAATGTCATCGCTACAGTTTTTTCTGCGTTAACCTTCATTTGCCAGGATTTACACCATAATTCAATTTTTGCTAATGACGAATTTAGTTTGGACTGATCATCGGTGCAAGTTATTTCCTGGTAGAGTATGCAGCCGTCTGCAAAAAGCCGAAAATTTACTGGTATGTCTTGGAGAATATTATTAATAAAAATTTAAAAGATTACTGGTCCAAGGACAGATCCTTGAGGTATGCCGGATCGAACAGTCTGGGGATGGGAGCAGGCATTTTTATAGTTTACGATCTGGCTACGGGACCAAAGGTACGCTTCTATCCATCCTACGCCTTCGGCATTTTTGAAGATTGATCTAAACTTGATGAGTAATTTTTTGCGGCTTTTCGAAATCTAAAAAACCAAAAAAGCCTTTTCGAAATCCAAAAAAATAACGTCAACTTGACTTTGGTTTTCTAATATTGCTGCAAGATCATGTACTGTTTCAAGTAACTGCGTTGTACTAGACACCCCCTTTCGAAATCCGTGTTGGCGAGAATCAACAAATTGTTTTCTTCAAGAAAAATTGTCAGATGCTTAAAGATAACATGCTCTAGGGCTTTTGCGCAAGTACATAGCATAGAGATTGGGCTGTGTAATGCAATATTGGACGAGTCATTGGTTTTAGGTACTGGGGCAATTTTACCGTACTTCCAATCTTCAGGAACTTGTGCTAGGCTCAATGACTTTTGGTAAATAACGGAGAGGTACTGTGAGCACCATTCAGCGTATCTAACTAGGAATGCGTTAGCAATGCCGTCTACACAGCTGATTTTTTGTAGTCTAAATTGAGAAGTAATAAGGGTATGCCCTGCTGAGATATTATAACATTATTGATATGACTCACATTTTCAAAACTAGCGAAGTGTGGTAAGCTGCCGTCTTCATTAGTGAAAACTGAACTAAACAATTGATTAAAGGACTCGGAAATCACAAAGGTGTCCGTGAACACCTATTCAGGGACTCTGTGAAATATTTAGCTAAAAGGACACACAGGTACTTAATTCGATAACATAGCGAAGTCGACGAGAAGCCTTGCTGTCGGAAATAACGTTGAATAGTGGACCATAGTTTGTGGACAATTATGCACAATAGTGGATAATAGTGGTTATTAGTGGGCAATAGTTCGTAGGTATGTTGCCCTGTACTTATTAGATATACACTTGTGCCAGTCCATGCTTAAAAGCCTTTAAACTCGTTCGAAAGGAAACAAAAATGTAATGAGATCAAGAAAATGTCGAGCGAGTAGAAAAAACAACCGGAAGCCCCATTCAATAGATATGCTGCTGATGGCAAGTGCGTTTTCTCAAAAGTGGATTGCAGTGCTGAATCAGAATTCTTAACCGCATAATGCCCATCTATTTTAGAGAAAACGGTGTTTTATGACACTCACAATACCTACAATTACGTGTTTCAATGCTAAAGTCGCTAAACATGATTTCGACAATTTAAAAATCGTTGAATGCACCCTTTCGGGATTCGCATAAGATTCGTTGTGTACTTTATGTGCAGAACCATATTTCTGAGAATGCACGTGTGTGTCTTCCGATGCAATTGTGGTGATTTACCTCTGGCTTGCAGTTAAATCAAACGGAACAGAGGAACCGGTCATAGAAGTAAACACCGAGACAGAAAAAAACCAACAGAACTACACCAAGCACGACGA